>VYXD01016002.1:0-104869 GCA_013397195.1 Hylia prasina
TTCCCTTCTGCTGCCAGCTCAAAGCCTCCTAAATGCTGTTTTGAATGATAGAAGTAAACTCTAAATAACCTGTGCAAGGTAAGCACAGAGTCCAAGTCCAGTTAGACTCAGATAATTCTGTTGCTGAGCTATCCCTCTGATCACCAGAGCCTCTAATATAGCATTTTATATATAAGGTATATATTGCTGTGTGCAGCCATTGCACTACTTGCTTTCTTGTCTTATGGAGGTTACTGATCTGAGCAGAAGGTAAAGATCTCAGGAAATCCTGGCCTTGGAAGGAAAAAAGGTTCTCAGTGCAGTCATATCAGTTTAGCTGGAGATTTTTCTTTTTTTCATTTTTATTTTCTGTGTTGACTTGTCATGGACTCTTTTTGTGGTGGTGGCGGCGGACACACAGGGGGACGAGGTGCCCCAAGCTTTGGACCCAAAATTCCTCTGCCGGCCATGGTGAAGACAATTGTGGAACAAACTGTCCCCCTGTAATGCATGAAGTCCAGGGGGATGCAGAGGTCCACTCACAGCCCATGGGAAAAGTGCTCTCAGCAGAGCGGGTGGATGCCAGGGAAAGCTGTGACGCAGTGGGAGACCTGAATAGAGACAGAGGGGCCCTACTTCCAAACTAGAGAGGCCTAGCCTTAAAAGACTACACCCCATGGACAGATGACCCGTGCTACAACAGTTTTGGGCTGTTTGCCATGGATGGACCCTACAGCAGAGCAGAGGAAAGACTCTGCTCCCTGGGTGACCAGAAGATCTCCAGTGACAAACTGACCAAAGCCCTCACACCCCATCTCCCTGCATTGTCAGTGGGAGAGAGGGAAGGAGCTGGGAGAGGAAAGGTGTTTTAAAGGCTTATCTTACTGTCACTGTTTTACACTACAAACGACACAGACTCCAATATTCAGAAGACTATAAAGTGACTGTTTTATTTTGGGATATGTCTCTCTTATATACTGTTCTACACAGACCAATTTGATTAGTGAAACAAAGGCAAACCTTTTCAATCACATTGGTCAAACAAGAGGCACATCAAGAAGAAGTCCCTCCTGTCAGAAGGAATGAATATCATAGGTACAATTACAAACACATTCCTCATGTTTACCAAACTTCCTTGGGAAAGAATTTCAGAAAACCAAAACATCAGGCCTGGAACCAGGGCTACATTTTACTTCTCATTATCCTCCTCTAGCTCTGTTAATAGTAAATGTACTTTATACCTTTAAATTTGAACCTGTTTTCCACTTAGAGTGTTTTTTCTTTATCTCAGCTCATGAGCCCTTGGTTAATTTTTTTTTCCTCTCCTGTGCCCAGCTATAGCAGGAGAGGGTAAGTGAACAACCTTCGTGGGTGCCTTGCATTTGGCCCATATCAAACCACAACATTTTCTTACTTTTTTTCTCTCTCCCCTGCTCTATCCCCAATACACTCACCAGATGCTGAGAGCATTCACTGTCATTCCTTCACTAACTTGAAAGCCTCAGGTATTCAGTTCTTCTCTAAGCTGTAAATCTGGGAAGCCCCTTTGGAAATAGGAGGTAGAATATCCTAACAATGACTGCATCACATGGTGCATCAAGATGAAAAGGAGATCATTTCCTTGATCTCACTTCAGAAGACTGGCATGTCTCTTGGCAGAACTCATTTGGATATTGCTCTCTGTAATTAAAGAATGTGTGATCATGCACACAGGAAGGTCTCCAAAAAGCTGAATTCAAGTTGCACAGACAACCTCAATTTTGGCATTGCCTGGCCCCTTAAAAAATTATTTATAAGGAGTTTCCTAGAGGAATTGATTTTCTTGTTTAACTTGCGGCTGCCATTAAATAGCATGTAATTCTTGGTCACACAATGCATCAGCAGGGCTGGACACGCTTGTCACATGGGTTTCCAACAAACTAACCATGGCAATAGGTTGTCATTCCATGATTGGATCCAGGTTAATTGGAGATAAGCATTTAGCTGTGGGTTTAACAGATGGTGAATATCAGAAGTTGAGAAACTCAGTTTCCATTTCTTATGCTGGTTTACCCAAAGTCTCTGTCCCCAGTGTTTTTGTTCTTTTGTATTTTTGGGGGGTTATGAAAAACTACTTTCACAGTTTAAGACCAGGAGTTATTAACTTCTTTCATTAAAATACACTCTTCTCAAATCTGGAAGAGCTATTTTCACCTTTCCGCTTTTATCTGGCTTCCTACTTTACATGTCTCTCTGAAATGTTCATGATCATTTTGGCAATCAGCCCCCTTCCTTCTTGAAGTAATTAATTACTATAGTCTTCATTATTTTCTTCTGGAATAACAAAACTGGTTTTGAGTAGGTAGAACCAAGGAAAAATGAGACACCAGATCAAGACCTTCCTCTGTACCCCAGGACATGTGCCATGTTCACACATTTACAGTGTACACAGCAGTTCTTTTAAAAGTAATACAGCAATGATTCAATGTGCAAGCATGTATTTTTCCAGTAGCAATATCTAGGACTTAAAACTGAAAATATGGCTGCAACATATTTTCTCTCTATTGCCTTATATCAGGGAGATTTTTCTGTGCTGTGCAGAAGCTGCTTCTTTTAATTTGGTGGTTGGTAAGTGCAGTTCTGTCTTGATGTCTCCTGGTGACTAGAGCCAATATCACACTAATGATTCCCAGATAAATGGAAAAATGCAGTGTGGCTGCAGGAGAAACATTGTGATGGAAATGCATTCAGCAGCTTCATGCTGCATCGTTTAATCTGGATCCCTGAATGGAAGTTTCATCATTTCTCCCTGGTTAGTTGGTGAAGGGATGGGGGGGGAGGATTGAGCTGGATGAGGGTAACATGGAAAGGGCAGTCAGAGATCAGGAAGTACAGGGCTGAAATCTACAATTTAGCCCAATATCTTTAGT
The DNA here is from genome assembly GCA_013397195.1 of Hylia prasina. Classification (NCBI taxonomy): domain Eukaryota; kingdom Metazoa; phylum Chordata; class Aves; order Passeriformes; family Sylviidae; genus Hylia; species Hylia prasina. The sequence continues at coordinate 2,889 of VYXD01016002.1, forward strand.
TAGGGCTTTTAAAATTGTAGCACATGAACAACACTGAAAAATAATTTTGAGCACAAAGCCCACTGTGTCCTATGAATTGTTCTGAGTCTGAGGTAATGCAGCATCTCCTACGTCATCCCCTCTTATCATGTGTAATCGATGTTATACTTAATGCAGCATGACTTGGCAAGTGATCAAGGACTTGGTGGGGACATTAACAATGTAAAACTTTATTTGCATTTACATTAATGATTTTATAATGAGAGTTTTATTATATTAATGGAGACTGCTGAGAGAAGAAGGGAAAAACAAAGCTGAAACTCTCCTAATGTCTTTCTTTAATAGAGCACCCTCTGCTACTACTTTGTTGACATAGCTGCTTATTTGCATAAAGGAAAATATGGGCATTTGGAACTATTAGTTAAGGAATGGTTAATGCACTTGGTGCTAATTATTACATTAATTGAGTTATTTTAAGAGGGTGTTATGGAAAGTTTATTTATATAATTATTCAGAGACGAGAGAAAAGGTTTTAAAATAGCTGCACTTGTATCTTAATTGGTACCATATCTCAATAACAAAATATAAAAAAAAAAAAAACAACGGTGAAAGCAGCTTATCTTTAGACAGATGTATCCAGGAATACCATGAAGAGCTGCTCTCCTTGCTCTGTTGTTTCAGTGAATTACAGAGCTGTTTATCCAGAACAGAAACCTGGCAAAGATTGAGCTGTTGCCTGTAGAGTCCAAGCACTGCTGAACATCCAGAGAAAATGAACCAGCCCTAGATGTGATTTCTGAAAAGCAACATCAGCTGCTTCATGCCACTTCCAGATGTTGCCTGAAGAAGAAATTTAAAAACCAAACAGAAGAACCCTAGCCAAAACCCTCTCAATTATTGGGATGGACTACACTTTCCTTGAAGCAAACTTTGTCCAATACTAGATAATGATAATGTAAGAAATTAAGAAGTAGCTCTATGCGATTACTTTGATTTTTGCCGTGCAACTCTGCAGCCACCTTCTTGTAAGTACCTATGCCAGTTGTCTGCGTTATTTTCATGAGATAGCTTTCCCAAAACTCTTCTCAAAAGTAAGAGATCAAAAAATCATCTTTCCCAAAAAGTCATCTTTCGTCCTGCTGTGTCAGCTGTAAGCCTGGCATGAAAAATGGAGATATTAGTAAAACAGACAACCCCTCTGAGAATGTAGTAATAGATTTGATTATTTAAGACAAAACCTACCCATGTTGTTTTCATTTTATTTAATAGCTTCCGCTAAACTGTCTTGCTTTGATTTCCATCCTCCTCCTCCAATGGACCAGCAGTTTCTCCCAGCAAGCTGGTTTTCTGTGTTTTCTGCAAATGATTGGTTATAGCAATTAGGTTTCTTGGCAGACAGCCCTGAAAGTCAGGTTTTTTTCAAGAGGCTTAATTCCGTTGCCTTGTACTCTACCACAAATGATGTGACCTGTATTAATTAGTATTGCTAGGAACAGAGTTGGGGAATTAAGGATGCAGTCAGGCATTGTGGGACCATAAAGTTCTCCAAGGATCCAGAGGTTTGTAGCACGAATATCTTGCCAGAAGCAGATAAAAAGATTGGAAGGTCCTACAGGACCCCTGTATTTTAAACAGCCAGTGCTCTGCAGTAAATAATGGGGGTGGTGCTGTTAGAAAGACATTTCAGAGAAGGAGTGAGTGACAGTTGGTGGAATTGTAGGAATGGGCTGGATCTTGGCCAGGATCTTCAATGGCAGACAGCAGGAACTAGACAAGAGAGTCCAAAGTCCAAATTCTTTTGAGGTCTTTTCTCAACAGCATAAATCTCCATTCAATACAGGAGACTCTGAAAGCTGCAGCTCAGCTTCATCTATGACATCTATGATTTATAGCTCTGAATCAAGTATTCTCTGGGTATATCTTTCAAGGACTACTAAAGTGAAGTCAAAGACAAGCTGAATTCAGAGGTGTTTTTTATCAAACTTTGGAAGAAAAAGAAAACCCCTCACGACACAACTGAATCTAAAGAAAATAATTTTGTTGGCCTCAGTGGATGAGAATTCTCCATTATCAAGTTTAATTTATAGTTTTTCACATATGAAACGATTTTAGGCAATAAGAGGTATTTTCAAAGAAGTTAGTTACAGCACAGGATCACTGTTAGATTAAGTAGAATTCTGGAAAGGGTTCTGTTGAAGTAGTTGCTTTACTAATTGTGAACTTGCAACACCCTTTAATTAGGCTTTGTATCAGACTGGTTCTTCAGTGGCTGCCCTCCTTACAACAGTCTTACATAGGAGATTTCCTGCACAAGTTGCCTGAAACAGGTGACAGTCCAAAACCAACTTCTCAGTTTAGTAAATGTAAATATTTATGGTGCCAAAAAATGTATGTTGTCATCTCCCATCTACAGCTCTGTATAAACAGAGCATTTAAGTGGAAATGCAAATGTTCTTTCTCCTGCACTTCTGTGGAAATCTGAAAGATATATAATAGCAAAGTGCAGGGTTTTTTTCTTAAGGATTTCTTGAAATCAGTTTAAACTTCTCTAAAGATTTAGCAGGAGACAGCTGAAAAGAAATGAAGAAGAGTTGTGCCAAGAAAATTACATTACTGTCATTGTTAATTTGCTTTAAATATCTGTGAAAAGAAGTAGTCTATTCTCTGTTAAAATTTCCCATTGGCTCACAACCAAGTGGTGAATATTATATTTTATAGACTCTGACATGAAGATTCTGTTTAAATATTTATCTTTTGAACAGCTATGTTTACAGCTAAAACCTTTCTTCAAGTTAAACTTCAGCAATAATGTGATATATTCCTCTTCTGAAGTTGTCTGAGGTGAAAACACATTAGCTGGTCTGGTTTTATGAAGTTCTGCAGATTATTTGCTCAAATGGAGGTCATTACTTTAAAGGTCAAGGTGAAAATGTGTAGTGGACTACATTCACCCTTGCTTGTGAATTTGGAGGAGCCATTTGCACTTTACCATGGGACACCATTCCATATTGACAGTATTCTGTATAAATTTCATGGCTGGATTTTGAATGAACAGAAGAAATTGAGAATTATTGATGAAAACACGTGGCTGTGCATCTGGCTCAGACACAATGAAGTCAAATTGGTTTTCTGGTTTTCTTCTCCTTAGTATTTATATTTTCCAGACTACAAAATATTTGTGAGTACCAAGAAAGAGTTTTGCCAAATAAAAGGAGTGCTGTCTCTTCTGTACCATGTAAAGGAAGCACTGAGAAGTGTCTATGTCATATAAAGGAGCTTTTAAATTTATTGTGTCTATGATTGTGGTTTGGGGAACATGCTGAAGCAGAGATAAATTTTGGTGGAGAATCAGTTGGGCCTCATAAAGATGCCACTGGGAAGCCTGCAACTCTTGAGTACTAAACTTGTTAGTGTTATAATATCAAGGGAAGATATAAATCTGCTTTAGGTGATGCATCTACTCCCTGTGCACACAAGTTCATTTGCCACTGGATGCTGTGGTTACAGTGGCAGCCACAAAGAAATCTGGAAAGATTAAGCAGGATAATATTTGTTTTGAAAGGAATATTCTCAGCACCAAGTTCAGAATAAGAGATGCAGCACAGCCCTGTGAGTCCTGGGAGGCTCAGCAGGATGGGACATGCACAGGGGGCAGCAGGGACAGGGATGGTTTGTGCTGCGGCTGATGTGGTGGAGGATGGTTTAGGAAGACAGACCCAAGCCCTTTGCATTTCCAGGCCTCAGTCTTCAAGCAGTCTTTGCTTCATTTTCTTTTTCTTTTTTTTTTTTTTTTTTTTTTGTTGTTGTTGTTGTTGTTGTTGTTTTTGTTGTTGTTGTTGTTGTTGTAATGAATCGTCCTGTTGAAACTGCTGGGTGAATTGGAGTATCAACATGTACCAATGAACTGCTCTGGAAGGCCAGGCATTACTTTGCTCCAGGTTTTTCATCTCCACTGCTAGTGAAACAAATTGATTGATAGCAATTAGTCGTATTAATAGCACAAATGCTAGCCTTACACTGAATGGGTTCTGCAGGCTCTGACTGATTGAATTTGTGCCTTTCTAGGTTAATCAAATATTTCAAAGGAAGGTGATGGTGAATAGTAAATTCTTGAAGTCTATCAGTATTCTGAACAGCTGTTTCTAGCTATGTAAATTCACTTGAGCTGATGTGCATGGTATTACATGAGATATTCATTGCCCAAGTAGGGTTTTTTGTAAGGGTAGTCTTCTTGCAATTAATAAAGCTCTTAATAGGTGCTTTTGCAGGAAGCAATGTCCTTCACAGAGATATCAAAGTCAATTCACAAAAGAAATTTAACACTTGAGGGAGATATATGGTAGAAAACCCCCAGCCTGATGCATGTAATTGCACTAAGTAATTTTTTTTGTGTGTGTGTGTATTTTTAATTTAGGTATTTCTGAATTTCAACCCAGTGACTATAAACAGATCTTTCTAAAAGTATTATATGTTTTTTTCTGATCTTGAAAATGCTATTTCACAATATGTCTTTAAATTGCAGAAGTATGTCAAAGTATATTTCAAAATAAACAGTTTATTCAATAACTTCTGAGATAAAAAATTACATTTCCTAGATAAGAATGTGCAAAAGTGTTCCCTTGCTGACATCTCAGAAGTATGACATTTTAAGGATTATAAGGGTGGAATCTAAGTAAAGTCTCTTTTGATTAGAGGTACATTTGCTGTGGTGGTGCAGGTGATTTTGTAGAGGAAAAGCTGCTGCTATTGAGCTCAGTTTAGAAGGCAGAATTCCACCTGACTAATAAGTTGTGATGGTTTGTGGAAGTATTCCCTAATTCCAAGTAGCATTTCTGCTTTTGATGGTCAGTTTTCTGAAATGAAGTGGTATTGTTTAATGATGGTCAGATTCTCTTTTCCATCCCAGCTGCATTGGCCAGGCCAGAGCTGTAAACTCAAAACCACAATTGTCTGGTCTTCTGCCCACTCCAGGGCTGGATGTGGCATTGGTGAGGAGATTTGGATCCCTTGTTTATATTCTGAGTTGGGACCAGCAGATGGGTCCCGCTTTATCTTAGAGAGAAAAATTCCAGCCAGACAGGTGAGAGGAGAGCTGAAGGTTGTCTTCCCATTTTTCAAGGATTGCACTGAAATAACATTTTTTACTTTTAATAAGTTAAAGTTAAGTAAGCAAATAATTTTATTAATCTCATTCCACTTGCTTTGTTTTAACAAGCAATAAAAATGGTAAATAATTAAAGAGCCAAATAAGCCATGTGCTGGTGGGTTATTAATGCAGGCCCAGGGCACATTGCAAGTCACAATCTTGAAGGCAAATTGACTTTAATCAAGGGGCCTGCATAAATTACTTAGTCATTCTAAGCCATTTTCCTTGCTATGATAGTATCAATTTTTTTGTTGTTGTTGAATTTTGCTTCACATGAGAAAACTCTTCCATTTTGGGGACAAAAAAAACCCTAAAAACTCTGCAGTATAGATTTTCATTTAATTAAATGTACTGAGGTTGAGGCTGGTACAATCCTCAACCACAACACATGGCTTTTCAGCCTCAGTGCACAGAATTTCAGGTTTTTGGAGCCCCCAGTCCATTTAGACTGTTTTCATGCCCATTCCATGATGGATGAAGAGTGGTAGAGTATTTGTGCCTGAACTTGTATAAGCCAAGCAGAGAGAAGCCAGGTTGTCTTTAAATTTATGCCTGAAAAATTCATATTAATCTCTTTACTGCTGCTTCTCAGTCTTGGTCCTCCACGAATGTTCCTGAGCAGCTGGAATAGACCCTTAGAGGGTCAGTGGAAGTCTGGTGTAAAATACAAACCTGATTTAAGCTCAGTGTTGAAAGTTCAAGTTGCAAAGGCCTTGGCTTGTCCTTGCACGGAGTCCTGAATTCCCTCCAGGCTGAAAAATTCAGGCTGTTAAACCAAAACACTGCCTTAGCCACAGGGAAATGTGCTCCTTCAAGCTTTGCATGAAGACACGTAACTTGATTTTTTATATGTTTTGAGGTAGTAATAAAGCATCACCTCTGACCAGCTGGACCCTCACCAGTATCTGTGACTGGGCACAAGTGAGGTGGGTGTGTAACAAACACGTGGCTCCTGTGGAACATTATTCTTCCTTGCAGTGGGATGTGAGGCTTCCTGTTCGTTTTGATAGCTTGGATAGAGATCTTTGAAAAAATCAGATTGGCAGTGTATTGATTTCATACTTTTTCAACCATAGAATATTTTGTTGATAGTGCACGCCAATAGCCACAGCTTTTCCTGAGATACCTTCATATATATATATGTATGTATATATGCATCTAAGTGATGCAGCACAGATATTAATCTTCCTAGTAATCTCCCAGGTCACTGCTCCCATTTAGTGTATTATTCTGATCCACTTGAAGTGTATGACAGGGAACTGGACAGATTAGTTTTCAGTGTGGAAGCCTGATACAGCCTTAATTTATTTAAAAAGAGAAGAAAATAAACATATGAAACTACTTCAAACTCATTAAAACTCAACTCCCAGTGAAGCAGTCAGGCTAGAAATAGTGGCTACAGCTTTTAAAGGAGAAGCTGGGATGTTTCCCACATTTCCTCTGGTCACTAAATGTGGGAGTGAAACTGGCAGGGATGGATGGTGAGCTGGCCTTTCCTGACAACAAAGGCATCAACTTCAGGCCTTGGGAGACAGGATGTTAAGAAGGGAAACATCTACTTAGGTTACGGTGAGGAGAATGGGATCCTGGAAAAGCTTATGTAAATATGTTCGTGCCAAATAAAGTTATGTTTCGAGTTCTTAACTGGACAACAGTACTTTACATATAAGGCACTGTTCTGACTTCTTGTTATTCATTGGTTCATGACTCTGTATATATTGTTGTGTTCACCCCTTTGTCTTGGTCTTTGGAGTTTGCCTTATACTGTGTTTGGTTTCTGTTCTTTTGTTGGCTCCAGCCCCATTATTAAAGTTTACTTTTCCAGGCTACTCCATCGTTCCTGTCCCTGATTCATTTGCCACCCCAACCTGGTCCGGTTCCGAGGTCACAACCCTGACACTACAACTAAACTGTGTTTTCATTGTGGCTTGAAGGCACCAGTGGTGTTTCTCTTCTCCATGCAGTGATGGCAAGGGGTGGCTTATATTCAAAAAGATGCTGCTGCTTTGCTTATTTTTTTTTTTCCTTGTGAAACTGTCCCATTGCTCACAGATCTTACAGCTAGATTTTTTTTATTTTTTTTAAGTCAGTTTAATTATATTTGAGCAACTGAAGGGAAGTGAAGGGGAATGACTTTCAGAAAACTTGTTTAGGTGGGCTCAGTATTCATGACTGAGGTCTCAGTACCTGCAGAGAAACATCTGGCCACTTCATTAAGGTGCTTAAGCAAGAATTTTAGCTCTTTTGAGAACACAGCTCTAAATTCACATAATTCACCTAAGGCAATTTTGTGAGACTTTCCTCTTCCTCCTTTCTCTCTCATAGCTGTCCTCAGCATTCAGAGGCAGTGGAACTGTCCAAGTTTTCTTGTACATAAGAGTAAGGGGGGAGATGTTGGCACTAAGGGAATGTTACTTGTCTGAAATGGGTATTACTGCTGAAACCTATTACTGCTGTCAGGACCTTGGAATCAACAAGGCCTGGAGTCTAGCTAAAGTGTTCCTTAAAGAAAGACTAAAAGGCAAAGCATTTAGAGTTGTAGCTAAAACAATAAGGTTCGTTCTGCCCTGTGAAGTTACCCACAGAGTTATGATGCAGCACAGAGAAGAGCCTTTCCTTTCTACCTGCAAGCACTAGGATTGCTTCAATTTAGCTGGCACCAGAAAGAATTTGGAAAGAGCAGAAACTATGGAATACTCTTTAAGTTAAAATGGCAGTCTAGTTCAAAATTAGTAGGAGTCAGGATCTTACCAGTTGCTTCTGAGGGCAGATCAAAGATAGTGCAGAGGAGAAAAATAATTTCTCTGTCATGAAGACAGACTGAAATTCAGTGAAGCAGCTCAGAGAGAACTAGAGCAATGGATAATTATCCTGAAGCAAAGATATAAATGTAGGAATTATGAGAAAAGTTTCCATGGACTCTGATACCAATAAAGAATTAAAGCATTTAAGCAATATGTGATGACAGGTAGTGCATATCCAAAGAAATAGAGCATGCCTTGGGTAATGCTGTAAAATGTCTTGACAGCAGGTTCACATTTAGATTCCTCCAAGCCTTACACCTTTATCTATCAATCTCGAGTGATTTTAATCACCCAAAAAAAGCACTGCCCAGAGTATCCTGTGAAGGAGTTTGAAAAAAGTGATTACAACAGAGAATCTGCCACTCTGCCTTCTGTGTTCTGCTTCTGTTGTCAGCCTAAAACGTACTTTAAAACATAAAAAAAAACCCTTACACATAAAAATTGATTTCCTGGGGTGCACCTGTTAGACTATTCCAACCAGCCAGGAGAAAAGGCCATAATAATTTTGCTTCAGTCTCTGCATAAGAGCAGAATGGATGTCATGTTTTTCATGTCACAGTTTCAGAGACAGGCACAGGACAGAACACACTGAGGTTCATGTGACAACAGCCAACTTTCATTGAGTGCTGTTCTCCTTACACAGTTTTGGAAGTCCCCGTGGTTAGTCCTAATGGGCTGCATTAGTTGCCATCTGGCAACTAACTGGGCAATATCTGCCCGTGTCCCCAAGGGCCCAGACCTGCTCCCCAATGGCCCAGACTGGTTGAGTTGTATAACCAAGGTAGTTATACAATTAGTCACCCTTCAGTTATAAAATTATAATTAGGATTATTTGTAACTGTGAGGCCTCCAGGCCAGCTGTTAGCCACCACATTTCCATAGGCCGAGAATGTACTTGAATGTTAGAGAAGAACCACTGTTTCCATGTGCAGAATCAAGGAGGAGAAAAGCAGATATTTTGGGAGTATCAGGTTAAATGAAGTCAGATTCTTTATGAGAAAGTGTTTTGAAGATATATTTATCCAAGAGAAAGAACACGGAAGACCATCTAGAAATAAAGCAGAAATATGTTTAGAAGCTAAGTTTCTTCTGCAGAAAGGAGTTAACTCAGCCTGTGCCTGATCCATGGCTCTGGCTGCTCTACCAGCAGCACTGACACACACAGAGTGTGGCAGACTAACCAGAGAGTATCCATCTCTCATTACAGTTCCTTAGGAATAGGAACCTGCCTGGGCTCTGAGCTTTCTTTGAAGGCCTATAAACCAAAACTTCTTTCCCCCCACATCCTGAAATCTTTCCCTGTGCTGCTGCTGCAGACATCTCACAGGTAGCTGCAATGCAAAATGAAAAGCCTCCTCTCAGTGCTGTACTGGTTTAATTGCTAAATGAAGAAAAGCACCTGACAAAACTGTTAGCACCATGACTCACACCAGATGCACAGATGCGCATTCATTCAGAAGAGACAAGATTTGTAATTAGCTGAGGGTCTGACTGTGTGGGCTGTTCAAGCAAACTTCTGTCTCAGAATGGCTGTGCATAAAAATCAAACCCTGATCTTAACTGCTGAAAAGCTTTGGTGCAGTCCAGTGAATTTACCCAGGCTTCTGATGGATATTTTGTCAGCTGGGCCTGAGTATTGCTTGATTCCTATTCTGTGGCTGATTTGGGGTAAATGTTGGTCCATATAGGCAAAGAAGGTTCTTTGATATGTACAGCCAGTGGATCTGGACATGTGTAAAAATAATTTTTGCATGTGGATGGTTGCAAATCATACACTAAACCACAGTCAGGACCTGCACTTTGAACCTGATACTGGTGTTAAACAGAGTGATGCTCAAACCAGGATTTAGGCAGGTATTAAGCAAAGCGTAAAGGGTGAGATTTAGCTGAATATTAATTTGCAGTCTTTGCATGCAAAGTGCAGTATTCTGGAAAAATCTTGCATGATTTCCTGAGTTTGATCTTCTCCATGCAGCAACATTCAAAAGTCAGCAATGAATCACATTTTTGTAACTTTGCATTTAGTAGGGGGAAAGTGTTAAATCTGCTTTAAAAGAAAAAGAAAACTCATAACACATAGCTCCCTTAGAGTCCCCTCCACTTTAGTGGAGTTGTCTCAGCCTGGTGAACAGTTAATAATAGACAAATTGGTAAGTGAATTGGATAGATAGAGATCCTTTTATTGACATCCCAAAAAGCTTTAAAAAGCCTCCCTACTTTAGACTGCAATAAAAACATCAATGGAGATACACAGGCACTGCAAAATGTATCTAAAATGTGGTAGACTGGTCTACCTCACTTTTCTGAGTTTCCAAGGAATCTGCATCCTCACATGAATATTTTACAGCTGTTTTGACAGCTAGTGCATAAACATACAGATTAAATACAGCTCTCAGCTAAAGAGTATCTCTCGACATTGTCATTTTCATTTAAGCTTGCTGATGATACACAAAATAATCACAGAAATGTATTTAGTGCAAGTAATGCTTGTTGCTATGGTATATTACAAGATTAAAAGCATAAATTCCCTCATGTGGGGAAAAGACTGTAATATGCAAATACTTCAGACAAGTGGGAAAAGCTGTCACTCTGTCAGTGAAAATGCTTCACCAGAAAGGTGTTGTCATCAGATGCCTGATTGCACATACAGAGAGAGCTCCAGGTGCTATGTCATTTCTAGAACTCAGTCCTAGATGGTTTGTGCTCATTCCTACCTTCTAAATGTTACTGCAAGGCTTCGTTCTATGAATAACTTCTTGTTTTATCAAGAATGCTCAGAAATTCTTGTATTTCTAACCTGTTACTAATAAACCAGTCCAGACTACTACAGAAGATTCTGACACTTCCAATTAATATCTCAGGTATAAATAATTACTCCTTAAAAACGTATGAATGTATTTAATGCTGAAAGGATTTTCTATAAAGTTGGGACTTTGAGGAGCAGTCACAGCAGCCAAGGGTAGAGCAGAAAACAGCTAGTATGTATATACATATTTTTCATCTTTTTGATTGTAAGGAAGCAAAGTGTTTGAGGCGGCTTCCATAACAAAGTAAGAAAAGGTGCATGGGATCCAAAGATCCCACATTTGTTCTGACCAGATAGAGTTGTTTTAAATGTTGGCACATAAGAGCATGAATTAGTGTATAACACCCAGGAGATCTGAGGGTATTGCTCTGGCTCCAAAACATTATTAACATTGCTTTATTATAAGAAGCCCAGCTATGTTTTCCCAGTTACAACAAATGTCTACTACAAAAAAGGCTAAGTATATTCATACTATGCTCTAAATAGTTGAGAAATCTCATAGAAATTGTACTGAATAATTTGTTAATATCCTAGCAGCTTATTCTATAACATTTACCCCAACAATGCAAAGACAGCATGGATTAAGTCTCCATATAAGCAAATGCACCTGTATGGGAGAGGTGGGAAATCTAGAGCTGCTTGCATGCCACTAAAAACATAAATCAGGCTTTCATGAATAATTTAAGATGACAAATCACCCTGACTTTTAGCTGGCTATGAGCACACAGAGACATTCCATTGCATTACAGGAGGTACAGATAATTACTTGTTCTGTGGCAGGTTTTCTTCTGTGTGTCCTTTCCAGTGGTTTGTCTTGCTCCTCCTTGAAGGAAGCTGCATTCCAAGGAGGAATGAGAAGCCCCATTTCCATGTGCTGATGGGGATAGGCATAGTCTGAAGCAGGGGTACAGAGCAGGTTACAGGTTCTTCTGATCTCTTCTGCACCTGGGACAACCCTTAAAAAGGAGCGTGAGCTTAGAAAGCCAGTCCTTTTAAAAATCATCTCCACCTCAAATGGAAAAGGTTTTCATTTCCATCTTTTTAATGTTTATTCCTGTGCTATATATAAGAACTTGTTTTGCAATCCCAGTATTTTATTAGCCATAATTACTCCAAAATGAGCATCATTGCCTTTTACGTGAGCTATATAATACACATGTACAACAGAACACACTGAGCTACTGTCACTGAGGAGTCAGAGACAGGGACACGACATAAACACGCTGAGTTCATGCAGCCACTACTCACGTTTATTGTCCAGCAACTCCTTTTATAGAGCTCTTAAATCTCCCACACTTACAGACATGACTGCTCAAGGGTCTCAACTGGCTGATGATATGGGTATATCCATGCTTCAGAGGGGTTGGCTGAAGTCATCCCTCTGGGTTTGCATCTGAGCTATAGATATCATGCCTGGGGCCTTGTTTACTTTGAGCCAGGCTGGTTGAGCTGGTATCTGTTAAGCCAAAGCACCTGTGCAGCTATAGTCCAGCTAGATCTGTCGCAGGCTGCTTCTGCAGTGAAGCTGTACCAGGGGTGAAGCTGATGGGATGTTTGGAATCTGGAGATCACAAAACAGGGATTTTTGTTCCCCTCGGTCCCATTTTCAGCACAATGGCCTGGATTTGCAGTATATCCACTATTTCTGCCAGACACAACATGATGAATAAGAGATCCAGTGGTAGTTTTTAAGTTGCCATACAGTATTCATTATTCATTTAAAGAAAAAAATAAATGAATAATTTAATTAATTTAATTAAATGAATGAATTAAATTAAATTAATTAATTAATCAAATTCCCATTTAGTTTTGGTAGATGATCATGTAGTTTTGGTTTATTTTTATTTTTCAGAATATTTCATGTTTTATACTCTTAAGCACTTGAGTTCAGTGCTTATAATGAAAATACCTGTATATGTGACATATCTTTTTTTATCATAGAGGCCTTTAGGTGAGAAAAGACCTTTAAGATCAAGTCGAACTATTTACCCAGCACTGCCAGATCCAGCATTAACCATGCCCTTAAACCCCACATCTACACATCTTTTAAATAACTCCAGGGTTGGTGTCTCCACAAAGTGTTTTAAAGCCAAAGAACATTTCTTGTCCGTACAATGAATAAGGAATATTATTTAAATTTTGCATATGGCTTTGGAATCTTAGCATTACATTAAGAGGAGAGCAAGGCCTCAGCCCTGCCACACAAACTGCCCCAGCCTCAGGGCCACCTCCTGCCTGTGCTTCTCCTAGCTTTGACCTTCCTAGTGTCTGCTTGTTGGAGCCAAAAAGGAGAAAGTGATTGATGCAGCAACGTTTCACCTTTAACTCCATATTTGTGTTTTTACAGCAGAAAGTTGTCATTGATTTGCACTGATTAAATGAAAATGGTTTAATCCCAGTAAAGGTTTGGGAGGGAAAATAAAAAAAGTCATTTTAGAAGAATGCAGGCGAAGTGAGGAAGGATGGACAAGTACATTTTATTTATTTTTTAAACTGTTATTATTGTTATTATTTTTAAATATGTAGGACTGTCTTGGAAGTGTTCTGTGTGCATTGATCAGGGTGGCATCTGAACAGGGCAGTAACTGACAAGGCAAGAGAAGAAAAAAGGCATTTGATGCCAGGTAACACAATGCTCATCAACACCACAGCTTGCAGGCTCAGAACATCCCCATTCCCTGGAACACCTGGCTGTGGCCAGGAAGAGCCCAGAGCACTACCCAGCCCTTTGGTCTCATTTGCTCTAACAGCTTTTAGAGCTGCAGGTGAGAATTTTGCACTTACTTTGCACATATTCAGCAGACAGTTGACACACATGTAAAATCATCTTCTGAAATGTGATTTTTAGATCTTAAGCATCTTACTGTAATTACTGTACAAGCTTCTGACAGAAGGATTTTTTTAAAAAAATAATAGAACTAGTGGATGCATTTGTGGGTACTAATATAATAGTATGAGGTTGATATTAAATGCACAAACATATTAGTAAACTGAAAGCTTTAATTCTTCAGTTGGATAGCACAATCTGTTATCCTAAATTAAATTTCCAAAGGAGTCTTTTTTTCAGATATTACATACTTCATAGCTGACAGGGACACTATCTAATTAGCTATTTATATGCAAGGCATACCAGGGGATAATTAGAAACATGGATTATGCAAAGGCAATCAGACTGGCAGAGGGCAAAGGAAGCTAACATATTAAATCAAATTTGTATACATGCTTATATAGTTTATCATGTGTCATTTGGGCTGTATTACCTTAATGCTTCATTTAATATGTTGTTACACATATTACTGTAATCCACTAATTTGTAAATTAAACATGGGCTCTCCTAAAACCAGTATCTGTTGGCCTAATGAGTCAGATTACCCTGCAGAAAAAGGCTTAATTAAGGTACATATGTATCCTGCCCCTTGGGAGACGCCCTGTACATCTCAATCTGCATGTCTCTGGTCACACAGGGGCTTCGTGGGTTCCTGCCAATCTTCTCTCCTAATCAATATCTGCATTGCCAAAGCAATGGTGAAATGAGGGGGGTGGTTGTCTCCGAGGAATGGGAAAATGTTCTTTTCTTGAGTCAGGAAGAGGAGAAAAACAACATGTCTGAGTTCAAGCAGGTGAGGAAAGACGCGTGTTTGCTGTATAAAATGTTCACAGATACCTACTCTGACTAGTGGGAGAGGGAGGTCCCAAACCAGCTGGGTCCCTCTGTGATGCTTTGGGATTTGGTCAGTTTTTTACCCTGGATTGTAACAGAAAGTTTAAGGGGCTTGTTCAGCCAGGTGGTGACCAAACGAAAGGCAGGTAGAAAGTCTTTCACATCTGCAAATAGATATGTTCTCCCCACTTTGTGGCCACCTCAGTCAAACAAATGTTTTAAACAAAGAGTTGTTCAGGATGTGTTAGGCCTATAACAAATATGCTTGTACTGATGAAAATCAATAGAAGTTTTTCTATATTTTTGAAAATTTGACAAATTTAACTGTTTCAGTTGGCAAGCCAACAACAGAACCAGGAACAGCTTCTGAAAACTAGATGAAGCTCCTACTGCTGGGTTAAAAGACAATGTCTAATCTGCTTCTACTATGTTCACTAAACATTCAGAAGTTGTCTCTCCAGTTTATGGTGAAATGAGGGTCAATTCTTTTAAGGTCTAATAATAGGAAAATCTTGTTACAAAAGCAAAGGATAGTAAGAGATATAAGTAATTGTGTCTACAGCACGCATGAGACTAATAATTTTTTATCTGGGAGGAAGAAAGAATCTGTGTTGTTCTTTGTCCTTCCAAATGTCACTTAAGGTAAATAAAGAAATTACACTTAAAGTAAACAATGAAAGAAAATGCATTTTAAGTTGATTTAGTCCATTTCTTCAGAGGAACTCCTGCTGTTTCCTTTCATTTTCTTCTGAATTTGGGACTAAGCATTTAGGGATCATTAATACTGGGTCTTGGGTAGCTGCCAGCAGATTTTTTTTCTCAGAAAGAGCTGATGTGATCATGGAGGAGTGTAGATATGGCTGACATTGAAATTGCATTTGAAAAACTCCTCAAACAAAATATCTTCCTCCTTACATCTGAAAGGTTCTAATCTATAGTGATTTCTGACTGTATGTAGATATAGGTGAATTTGAGTGAGGGACAGCAGAGGTTCCCCTTTACAACTTGAAAGTCCTCTGATAGTGCTCATCCTCCAGCAGATTTCTCATGGGAATTGGTGGCATGCTGCTTCTGACACAGTGAGCTTCCAAATCATCACAAACTCTCCTTTTATTCATGTACTAGTCCTGACTTAAATAATCTTACTGGTATATGAATGTTGGCAGAGCTGAAGCCAGAATTTACCTCCTGGACTTTTGTATGCTTTTAATATTTATTCTTTGGTCTGTTCTAGAAGAATATTTGTCATCTTAACTGGATTTCTGGATGGGAATCAATGGATCATTTGTTTTAATTATAATATATCAATGTCACGCTGGTACAATTTCTATCTAATGAAATTAATGTCAGTGATATACAGAACTGCCATCACTAAATATTTCATGATAACTATAAATACCGAAACCTGTTTTCTTTACGTTATTCACAGATTGATTTATCCAGTACAGTCCAATCAAACAGACACCACTGAAGAAGTGATTTTATGTTAATGGTGGATGAGGTGCAGCTGTACTGGCCCATCCAGCTCTGAGATGGGAGCACCTGATGTGGCAAGTAATATATAGATGTGTTGTGGATAAAGGATTGGACTGGGAATCAGGAAATTGAGTTTTGTTCCTGATGCTGATACTGCATTGTAGATTATCTTTTTCAAAATCAATTGCATCTCAGCATCTTTATTTGTCAGGTTGCTTTCTTCATGAAATGGCTTGATATAAGCAAGAAAGCTGCTTTATAATATATATTTGTTGTTGTTAACAGTAGTGTGTTTCCTGTCAAGCTTGTTTGACTGGATCAGGCCTAGGGACATCAGTAACTTCCAAGCAAAAGCCATTGACATAGAGCTGCCTGAATGTCTGTAGTGATTGTCCTCAGCTTAGACATCCTGAAATTAAACTATCCCAACCAATTTCCCTTCTGCACATGATAGCACCAGCAAATGTCAAAACAAATAGGTTAAGTTGGCAGCCACTGACCGGCAAAGCAAAACTGATTAAGAGTACAATAAGTCATTTATATTACTGCCTCAGACATGGGCCACATTTATTTGATTGCATATTAATAATAATAATAATTATATCAAGGTTAGTAGTTTGTATGAAAGGAAAGTAACCAGTATTTTAGTGTTTTAAGAAAGTATTTCTGAATCCGTTCAGTGTCCACCTGCAGCACCACTTGCATTGACACCAGTCTAAACCTTGTGCAACAACAAAATTCAAAGTTTTCTTTTTGCAGGTAAAGAAAATGGTCATTTTAAACTTGATTTACTACAGATTTCCATGGCATCTAGTCTAAACACAGATTTTTTGTAATTGATTATTTACTTGGTTTTGAATTTACTTGCTCATAGTTTTTTTTTTTCTCCTGAAGGTTGATTAATTTTAATATGCTCTGTAAGAGTAGTTTTATGTCCTCCATTAATGAAATCTTCATTTGGATAGCCCAGAATATCCAAATCACTTTGACAGCTACAAATATGGAACAAGGTATAATTGCAGTCATGGTTATTTCCTGAGTCTTCTTGGGAGAAGTTTGCAAGTTTGCTTTGTTGAGGAATGCTCTCAATAAATATTTTTTTTTGCTTTCATTGCAGTACATGAAGTTATTGTAAACATCTCCAGCTTTTCCTTTCAGAGTTTCTCAAAAATTCAGGCACAGTGGCTGTGAAAATAGTTGATGTAAAAAGAGTCTATGACTGCACTTGCTCCTTGTCCCACTGTATGAGAGACCTCATCCCTGCTCCTGGTCCAGGACTGGTTCCAAATGTGCTGATACTAGAAACGTGTCTTGTTCTGAACCTCGTGTTGCTTTTGTCTGGCAATGCTGTTACTATAGACCAGACCAGGAAAAAACAGGTAAGAACCATGACACTCATTCCTCTTATATGCTTGTGATGGTTTAGCATGGAAGGGATTTTTTCCAAGGAAGTTATAGCAAAATGTTGACAGCTTGATTGACCAATTAAATATGCGATAACCTCTGGGCTACACAGGTTAAAAATCAGAGGAATACCGGGAAAACTCTTTTTCCTCCCGGCCTCAGGACAGATAACAGGGGCAACAGGGGCAGCCACTCTGCCCATTTCCCGGGGAAGAACCAGCATACCCTCTGCAGATCCAGGAGGATGTTAACTCTTTCCTTACCCAGATGAAGCTTGCAAAGCACTAACCCTCTCTGAGTGAGAGAACAGCCAGAGTGAAACAGGAGAGACATGGCATGAGACTGAAGTCAGTGAGGAGAGAGTAAAAGTCCTAAGTTAAAGGAAGATTGAGGAGTTGTCTAGTTTAAGCTAGACCTCTCTTGTGAGGCCACGGAGAATGGACTAAAATATCCCTTTAAACCATGGAAAAATATGCACTGGGGAGATGACAAGTATTTAAATTGTAGATATAAGCAAAGGCATTTGTGATGGACTAAGTATTGAAGTAGCTGCGGTCTCATAAGAAACTTGAACAGAGAGACATGAGACGAAGATGAGGCTCTGCCCCTAGAAAAGGAAAAGGTCTCTGTTCCTCAAGATGAAAAAAATCCTTTGCTTTTGGAACCGTTCATCTTTAAAATGATATCCCATGAGAATGCATGAGACACTGAAAATCCCACAGTTGCAGGAAAAGCTGCCAGTGAGAAGGACTTCACAGTTTGCACAGTTTCTGGGTGGCCGCAGATTCATGACATGGGAACCACCAGAGAACTCTTTCTTGTGGTGACATCTCTCATGATTTCTAAGAGAGGCTCCTCTCCCTNGTATCTCTCATGATTTCTAAGAGAAATCATGTCTCCCTAAACACTGATGAAATGCTATTTTAAAGTGGTGACACTGACTGAAAATCCCAGGTTTTGTCTCTTTGTGTGGTTAGTAGGAAAGTGAATGTTTGTAGGGGGGAGGAGAAGTGTTTTGAAGGTATCATTCTGATTTTTATTATTTTTTTCTCTCTTGTAGTTCTGTTAATAAACCTGTCTTTATACCTTTTAAGTGTGATCCTGCTTTGCTTTTTCTCCTAATCCTATCTCACAGCAGAAAAGGAGTAAATTATTTTAGCGATTTTAGCAAACACTACACTAATTATGGGAAGCAGAAATTGGTGAACATGAAACCACTACAATGCTTTATTGCTTCACTTCTATCTACAAAATATCCTCTCTATTCCATCACATTCATCATGTGTAGATGTACTTTTTTATGGTCAATAATCTAGTACTTCAGACACCTGATTATTGAGAGCAAGGAGAAGTGGCATTTCTTGTTGGCAAATGGAATTTCCTTCTGTTTTCTTCCTCTTCTGTTTAGGTGAAATATTACAGCTTCATAGATGGTAAATTAAACGTCAAATATAAGTTGGCATACAAACCATGCAGTCTATTTCTGTCCTAAGAGCAAACCTTTGTGAGCTGGCTGTATGGAGAGCTATACAAGATTATAAATCACATTTTAGTGTGTCACCATTAATGGTTCAGCATAACTTCTTTATGAAAGTTTAGGATTTTTATAAGTACTTTAAAAAGAAACATCTTTTTATACAGTTAGTCAAGTTAAGCCCAGGACTATCTTTAATTAGCTCCTACTCTTTTTTTTTTTTCCTTAACATATTTTTTTCATGTAGTCATGTAAACATGCATCTAGTTTAGGTGACCAAAGTGTGAAGTGCTTGGTTGCTAAGGTTTTTGATCACAGCATTACCATGGGAAAAACCCACAACTACTTCTTAAAAACAGGGCACAAACAAGGTACAACAGGAGAGTGATAACTTGTACAAGATATTCCCAGAATTCTCTACCTGAATTGGACAGTATAGGAAGAATAAAGCCTAACCAGAGTGATTTTTGATATCACAAAGTGATATTTTAACTTTTTGCTGCCCTGACTTCCACAGAGCTGCTAGTAACTTCAGACATTGCCTCACATCCTTGTGCACACATGCAAAGGAACACCTTAAAATGCCCTAAAAATGATTATTGAGTTTGAGGGGGGAAAAAAACCACAACACCTAAACCAGAAATCTTGGTGTCATAACAACACCTATAAAACATAAAGAATATTCAGAATGAAAGACCTGTCCTTCTTGAGGAAGATATAATTGACACACGGTTGGATCTGATGGTCTTAAAGTTCTTTTTTGGTCTAAGTGATTCTATGATTCTGTGTCATAATGGCTGAAAATCAAGCACACAGTCATCTGGTGATTAACTCACCCACAAATACATTTGCTGTAACAGAAAAAGAAGTGCTTAAAATTATGTCTGTCCATGCAGAAAAATGTCAGTGGGTGTTTAAATCAACAAGAACATTTAGAATTGCTGTAAACTGCACAGCCAACCACTGCCATTGTGTCTGAGTAGATCACAGCAGACGTGAGCCACAGAGGACTCAGTAATGTGCAGAAATCCTGAGCTATCTAATCGGTGGCAGAAATGATTTTTCTTTAGCTAGTGTTTATTTTGTCATTATTTTCTCAGCCTCCTTAAGTACATGTCAGGATTGATCATTAGAGAGATAAAAGAGCCTGAGTAGATCAGTATCAGGCTGAAATGCTGTCTTCAGTCTTTCAAAAAAAGAGAGGTTAAACCTCTCTGCTAGCTCATTCATGTGGTAAATATGATGAAGAAGGAAAGCAAAAACTTTTATATAAAATTGATAGTATTTCCAGAACAGAAAAACATGGGAATTTGGATTAGTGCAGTGTCTATGTAACCCATATAAGTCACAGAAATGGTTTATACCACAAGCTTCACAGGCAAACACAAACAAAAGGCAATTATAGTCTAAGGAACTCTAGGGAGAAAGTTTTTCCTATCTTCAAAGACAGGGAAAGATCTATAAATTTTCCCTGAAGCACAGGAATTTATATGCCTTCTAAAGCATTTAAGGACTGAGATTTTTGGTTTTAATTTAGTATCACAATACTAGATATTACTGAAACTCTTGCAAATATCTAATCTCTGTAACTCTTCATCCACTTTTTGGACTTATAGATGCACTGAGTCAAGAAATTCTCTGGTCTGACTTTTCTTTTTTTTGCCATCAGTTTAGAGAATGACACTTGGTGCTGCTGGAAAGAGGAATGTGAATTCATCAGCTTTGTTCCTGCTCTGCAACATGGGATCAGTAGCTCGGTCACTGCAATAGAGTTCTTCAGAATATCCACATCCTCCATGCATCTCCCACATCAATTCCTAGGCTGTGGATCCACCCAGAGGCAGAGGGAAGCAAAGTGTCACTCCTGAATTTACACCTGGGTCAGTGGCACTACAAGGGATGCTGCCTTGCTGACACAGGCCAATAACCTGCCCATTAGACCCAGGTCTCTTCCAAGTGATAAACATGACAAAATCCACAACTTATCCAGTAGTGTGCAGTAATAAAGGACTGCATTGTGCTTTTTTAATCTTTTATACTTTTATAGATGAAATTAACAGCAGGCAGAGAAGCAGTGAATAATGATGCTGATAGATAGCTAATAATCAATGTGTATCTTACCAAACAAATGTAACTAGGGAAAGACAAGGGAGTATCTTTTTTTTATTCATGTTCTTTCCAGCTGCCTAAACATGACTGTTATACTGAATTGCAGATTGATATTTCCCGGCAACATACTTACACAAAAGGGAGTTAAAAACTTTTGCCAGGAAAATTCTCAGTGCCCAAGACTGTGCTCACATTCATTTTATCTCCTTCTCTTGTGACTGAATGGGTTACTCCAGCCTTGCTCACAGCAATTGATTGGTGACTCTCCTGCCTTTTGCAGGGATGGAACATAAGAAGCTGTGTAAAATGGAAGAAGCTTTTGGAATGCCAAACAGGCATGAAAGAAAAATGTAGTCCGTGATTTGAAGACTGCTGCAGGTGTTTAACCATCTGTATCCCTCCAAGAATTGAAGGTTGCTAAGTGACCAGCAGTACTTATCCAATACTGAATCAACCAAACTGTTTATTCCTGCCTCTTTCTGTTGTTGCTGAGACCAGTTGGGTCGCAAATATGCTCTGCGAGTCATGATGCACATAAGTGCAGCCAAAACTGTGCTTGGCACACCACTCCAGCCAATAGTTCCCCCATAGATTTTCTTGGAGGTTGCTGTGAAATTCATGGCAAGCATAGCTGGCTCTCATTATGCTAAACAGCCCTTCCACAAACACCTGAAGGCAGCAAATAGCTCAGTATAGGATGTCAGTGAGGGGGCTGTATTCTGTGTTTCCCTCTGGGAAGTGGTGTGATGATGTGCTGCTGCCAACCAGCGAAGGCTGTTTTGTAAAGGAATATTGATAGAGAAAGGTCTAACCTATTCACCATCAGCTCCATCCATATTATAAATGCTAAGGAATAGAGCTGCAATAAAAGCTTTATATCTGTATTCCCAGTGTCACAGTGTGCATTACAAGAGTGCTTTGCTTTGGCAGTCGAGTGCAGTACACAAATGAAGAAGAAATGAGCATCTGACTCTGCTCCAAGCTGTGCCATGGACGAACAACCTTATGCTCTGCATGGGGAGTATGAATGTGACAATACCTCCCTTGCCAAAGCAACTTCAGAAGCTGTGTAAAAGAGTAGAGCATTAACGCCCCTACCTGAAACTCATGCAAAAATGAGTTTATTTTATAAAACTAATAACCATCATGTGCCTATATTTTCATGAGGTGGTAAGATGTACCTTCCCCATCAAGTGATTGTAAAAGCTGATGAAGTTCAGGATTTTTTCTCTTTCTGCACAGTTTTGAGTGAGGATTTCTTTTTCTCAGTTTGCAGTGCATCGGGGGATTGTCTTTAAACTGCAGGTGCAGGTATTTACAGCGCAAAACAGGTCCTCAGTTATTCAGAGAGGGTAGAGGTGTGCTGTATGGGGAAGATCTTGTGTAGCAGTGGGTTTTGGGAAAGAAATAGGGCTGGGATGAGCTGTGCATTCTGGAGAAGATGGAGTTGAAGGCAGCCCCAAGAACAAGTTACATCCTCATGCAAGGAATGCTGATTTCCAGTCTTTTAGTTGGAATCATACAATATACATTCTGTGTGCAACCTGTCAATGAGGTTATTTTGTGATTGCACTTGTCAGTTATTCTAACCTGTCGTTTATTAATCTACCAGGTCCATTTCCAGCCTGGTTTGGTGAGGTACATGTGGGGTTGTGCTCAAGTGCTTTAAATTAACAGCTTCTCATAAGAAACTCCTGAATTTTCTTGAAGCTGTGGCCTCTGCTCTTGATTTTGGCCAATTCTATGCATGTCCTTTTCCCTTAATTTTTTTTTTCAGTGTCTGTGTCCTAGTGTTTTTATTATTTAGCAGACTATTTAGCATTCACGTGAAATGCCTGTAAAGAATCTGGTGTATGTGGGAGTGTCTTCTAATAAAATATACTGGACAAGGAGGACTTTGACAAGTGTGCAAAACAAAAGTGGTAGAATTACAATCTCTAATTATTAAAAAAACAGTAGAAGGTACGTTATAGGAGCAACTGTATCCCAGACACCAAATGGTGACTTGAGCTTTGTGCAGAGATTTTCTAAATATTTTGAAGATTGAACCCCCCACAGTGGCTGTCTGTAACCTCCACCACAGCAGAGGGCAACTCACCCCCTCTCCAGCATTAAAATAATACTTGCCCCTCAGGCTCATACCCTACAGAAAGTACCAGAGTGGGCAGCACATGGTTGAGAGTGCAACATGCTGAACCCTGCGAGCAAAGCACAAGGCAGCCTCTTCACCCTTCAGTTAATGAGCAAATAGGCTAACATCTCCTCCAAATGCACATTATAAATCTAATTAGTGATATGTATAAAATTGGTTTGCATACCTAAAGGAAGAAAAACTCCCTCTGAGAAATGCTAGAATTACTGGCTTTGGAAAAATAAAAGATTGTTCTCTAAAGCAAATCTCATATTTTCTGCTGCAATTAGCTGGGGTGTTTTAAATTGTTTAACCTAAGCCTTTAAACATCTTTTGAAGTATCAAGTGGCTGACTCTGTACTTGGCATCAAAATACAGAGGGTCATTTGCTTCAAATCAAAAGCGTTTTAAGATTCTGTTTAGATCCATCAAGTTGTTCTGATGAAGCAAATATTTAGGCTGATGTGATGTCCAGATAAACGGACAAAAAGCAAACCAATGCACTTATTTTTATATTCCTCTATTTTGTAAAGCATAGGAGGACAGAAAATCTGTCATTTTGTATGTCTGTAAATATCAAACACCTTTTCATGATTCATAAATAATCAATAATAGGAGTACTTGTTAAAATTGCATTTGCAAGCAGAAATCCTTGGCATTCACATAATGTCTTGCATGATTAAGTGCTTTAGAGATTTTAATTAGAGTTGATTTGAATCAGTAAAATGGTATTGAAAGAGATCTCTTTAACAGTCCACAGTGAATAATAATAATATTAAAATTGTACATGCCAGTATTTCACATTGCATTTGTAGGAATTATATCCGTGATTCATGGCTATTAATAGTCTTTACTGGACTCAACAGTGCTCTGAGTTCCAGTTCTATGTCATTAAAACCTGTCACTGAAAATAAGTGCACTTAGAACTGTAGCTGTTTGTTTTATGCTCAAAGAGCTATGGAATGTTTAACATATGTTGGAACAAGTAATTTGTAATCCAACAGGCATTCAGTGTTTTAAAGCAAACGTGTGGCAGAAATATGTCTAATCTAATTACAAGGAACTCAGAATTCAGCAGAAGAACTGCAGATTCAAGCAGTAGCTCTGGAAAGATGTGCAGAAAATTGCTTGAGATTTATTTTTTCTTCTAAACTTTTGGGTGTAGCTGAAGTCTGTGTGTTTGACAGCCTTGGAAAGCATGGTCCTACTCTCTGGCAAGCACTCTGGGGAGCTATTGTCATATAAATATGCTATTTAGAGGTATGACTTGGTTCAAATTATTTCAATATTAAATTCCTTCCTGAATTTAGGACTCCTTTTGAACCTTTATTCAAACCTCACAAATGAAATGCTGCACAGCAAGTGTGCCTCAAAATTCCCAGTGGCCAGGTTCTTCCAAAGCATAATGGACATTCAATAAGGTGTTGTGATTTCAGAGGGAAAATGCTCATTTAGCCCATAACACGGTAGACAAAAACTGTTAGAAATTAGCATTTCTGTGGGTATTCCTGTACGTGTGTGTATAATATTCCTTCAAATATTGATGAAAACACAGTCTATTAAATGTTCATCTTCTACCCTGCAAGATAATAATCCTTGTTGTAATACAATTTCATATACAACCATTGCTTTCCCCACATATCTGTCACATTTAGTATGTACTTTCTAGTTTGAATGGAGTACTTGGGATCTGGAAATTCAGGCAAATTATTCCTATTGCTTCTCACCGATATGTCCGTGCATTGTTGCAAGAAATGTAGGCAGCTTGCTGGCAGGGAAGTTCATTTTCCAGCTTTGCTAGAAAAAATTGTTGCTAGGTTATTTGACTGTTTATTCAGGGATATCACTGGAAGTTAATTTTATCAGATCAAATCTGTGAGGAAGACTGAAGGAGACTGAGCATTTCCCTTCAAAAAAACCCAAACAAAAAGCACAAGTACCAAGCCCACCTGCAGCACATCCATATTTATTTGTCATAGTGATGCTAAAGCCAGGAAGCAGCCAGTGCCTGAGCCATCCATCAGTTGGACACATCACGTATTTATCATTATTAGGAAAATGGGGATTGATGGCTATTGAGTGCAGTTCTGAGTTATCAAGTCTTCCACTGCTCATATCTTTGTGAAAAGGGAGCACCAGTTTCTCAAGGCTGTTACACAGGTGACCACGACCATGGCCTGATTTTTGAAATGGCAGGGAAAGAAATAAGATATTGCTGCCACTGTTTGCATGTTTAGGAGGAATAACCTGTCCTGTACAAAGGGAAGAAGAAAGCAAATCAGCTGAAATTAGGTTGCTGTTATTCTCGGTGCCTTATCATGTCTAGTCCTCCATGAACAGTGCCATGGACAGTGTTTATTTTTATATAACAAGCTTACTGGCTAAAAATATGCATTAAACATGACTTTTGTCCTTCTGCAAGCAGAGGCAGTGTCCAGAGCAGAGTCTGTGCAGCAACACCATTTGTCAAAGACACTTGTGAAGCAAAGTTCTGTATCATGTGCTGTCTGCTCTTTTCTCTTAGTTTTTAATTCATTGAGGGAAAGTACAAGTATTTCTAAAACCATAATTACTTTACTATACATGACTACCTAAAATACATATTGTGGTGAGAATAAAGCTTAGTGGCTGGGGGCTATCTAAGACCATAGGAATAGTAAACAAGCTCATCCAATATATTGTCAACAGGAGACAAATATTTATGGTGAAACGGCTTTCAGGGTAGAAACTATTGGATCCTCTTTTTTTATCTGTTCTCTGGCAGAGGAATGATTTAAAGTGAACCTCAACTCACATTTCAAATAATAGATGACAGGAGCTCATCCATTTCAATATAATTCATTGTACTGCATATGTATGGGGGAGATTTCAAAAGAAAACCAGGGAGTGTTATTTCCAAGTGAGCCACTAGATTTTTAGATGTAGTATTTCCTCTTCACTTTCCTTCTATTAAGGTTATTGGTTTCCCTGTAGAGAAAACTGCATTTTTGTGTTGAATATTTCTCTTTGTATCTTCTGTCTGGTGCCAGCTCAAGAGTGAGGGGTGCATGGAATGGTTTGGTATTCTGAATGGTTTTTTTTTTTTTTTGTATTCTGAATATCTAACAGATTAAGGGGGGGGGTGTTTCTTTTGTTGCTCTTCTCAAGCATTAGTTTCCTACTTTATTTGCCTAGTGTACAATTAATTCACTTTCTTCAGGAATTATCAGACCTCTGAATCCTGTCCTTCCACATGTCTGAAACCCAGAACTTCAATTCTCTTCAGTAACATAAACCTGAAAAATTCAACTAATAAGATTTATCTATTATACATTTCAGGGCTGGGGGTGTGTGAGGTGGAGAATGCTCTTATTGATCTATTTGATTTGAATCCTCAATAAAGATGTTCCCTATTCAAAATATTCCTTTGTTTAAGAATCCCAGGTCAGAGACTGAGCACAGCTGAATGTTCCCAGGAAAGCCAAGCTGGGGGTGCTGGATGCTTTCACACTCTGATACCCTACTTGGGGCCAGAGTCTGGAGGCTGAAACTTCCATTGGAGACACATGTCCAGACTGAAATCCCAGACATGGCAGAGGATGGGTGTCTCACTTGAAGTGAGTCAGGGGCTGTTTGAGGGGGCTTGTCCTAATTTTTAATGGATGAGCAATGCTTCAATACCTTCAGAGATGCTTCACACAATTTGGACATGGGCTATCAGGTCCCTAATGCATGTAAACCAAGGCAGATGCCAGCATCAAATGTGTCAGAATTACTCAGGGAGCAAAATCAGTCTTTTGTGGTTCCAGGCAGTTTTCCTATGGGAACAGAATGTTTTACTTCTGGAGACAACTATGTATGACATGAATGACAGATATGCTTTCTCTTTGAAGGAAACAAAGTGCATAGTCAGTGTTTTACTTTCCAGTGCGCTGCAAACTTATGGTGATCTTCAGCTGATGAAAGCAAAAAGGAATTATTTTTAAATGATGAGGGTCAGGGCATTTTGGCACATTGAATAGAATTTGGCACATTGCCATCATAAATTGCTTCACATTAGTGTTGGCTGGAAAGGCTCTCATTCAAGATATTCACAAAACCAAAAGACATCACAATAAACAGCAACTTGGGACCTGGCAGTGAGTGAATCTTGGGGCAGGAAGCGGATGTTTGTGCCAAACCAGCTTAAGTGACAAGATTCTCTTTGTATCCATTTGTTTATCACCTGTTCTTCTTCTTAATTCCCCTTTCATGCAATTAATTTCCCTGCTCTTGGGAAAAGCCAAATTTAATAATGCCGACCTATACAGAAAAAGTTATGTATATTCATGAAAGCTCATGAATTATTGCCAAAATCAAGTTGACTCAACTTTGATCATGGCAAAAGGCAATTAAATGTACTTGTCTTGTAAAAAAACTCAGTCTCAGATGAAAATTTTGTCTTGATCACATGTAATTTGAAATACATTTTGACGAAAACTGAGACATTGAAGGATATTAACAGACAATTCCCCATTTCCTGTCCATAGAATTATATCCCTGATCATAAAAGTAATGTACTTTACATGTCTAAAAATTCAAGAGGTAAAGGGGTCTTTGGGGATAATATTTAAATTCAGAAATCCCAGGAGGTTTGCAATGCATTCAATTTGTCTCATTCTAGTGAAAGCATCTCCTGCCTCTTTTTTGTCATTCTGAGGGAACTGATTCACTGTAGGGAACATTTCTATGACTGTCACAAAATCTTCAAAGTGTAATGACTAGAATGGGTAAAAATTCTTGACACAACAGTGTCCTGTCAGAAAATACAGATTAATCAAAATGTGTTTCTCAGGGATACAGGGACTTCTTAAAAATAATATATGGAAAAATGTGCGAGTTGGTGTAAGGTTCGACTTTGTCACTGTATCCCATCTCATTTCACTTGGACTCTTATACACTGTCCCTTGTCATTATCCTTTCAATGAAATGTTCCATGCTCCTGGGAATTTTTCACTGGGACTTTCTGCTCACCTGAAAAAGGAGAAACTTGGTGTCCTGTTCAGATCTGACATACAGCAAAGTTTCTTTCTCTTTCTACTGGCATGAAAGTTCTAATTTCCAGTTGTGATCTGTATTTCTAAGTCTGTTCTCCAATTTTATGTGCTCAATCCTTATCCTGTTTCCAGAAACCCACCAACCAATGTAAGCCTGCTAAGATGCTGCAAAGATTTTCTGCAGAAATGAAGAATTTTTGCCTCACATAGGCCTTAAAAGATCCTATTTGTCGAGTTAAGTCCTCTATTTCAGCAATTCTTATATTGGACTCCTTAAATCAAAGTTGAGCTTAGAGGAAATGAGAGATTTTCTTCCTAGTGCTGCCAGAGGAAGAATCTCTTATCCCCCTGTTCACTGAACATAATCCTTGGGCTGGTGAACTTGGGCACAGCTGCAGAGCAGGAGCAACTCAGGGAGCAGGGATTTGGCAGCTCTGGAGTGTGGGCTCCCGAAACTGCCACCTGAGATCCTGGCATGCTGGGAGTCTCATCAGTCTGGGGTGTTATTGGACTAATGCAGGATAAATTGTCTTGTTCCTTCTGAAACAACAACAAAATCCGTTTGTAGCTTTTGCTCCAAGAGCACTTCTTCAGGAGAATATTCTGTTTAATCAGGTAAACCCACGCTCATGCTCTGTTTGCATTGGTAGGAGAGAAGAAAGCAGAACAAAATGCATAGCAATTAGTAACTTCTCTGTAAAAATGTGTACAGAAACCTCTTCAATTTTAGTACTGTAGCTTGCAAGCAAATCTGGGAGGCGTGGAAGGGCTTTACATAAGGCATGATCCCAACAGTTCATACAATTAGCAAAAATTAACATATATTACCATTATGCTGAATTTCTTCCTTGCTGCTTTTAACAGCCTGTATTCTGAAGAAAACTGAATTATCTAATTGAGCATATAAATGCGGCATTATTTCATATTCATGTTATCTTGATGTTTAACAGAAAGGTAATTTTAATTATGCAAGGTGGTATTGGTTAGCATTTCAAGAGCCTTCCTTGAGTGCCAAGCCTCATTGTTTTTCCTGCTGCTGTTTTCCTTGAAGGAAAACCTCAAGGACTCCATGCCGAAGGACATTTTCTGTACTGATAATGCTGCATTTCTCCCACACAACACAAGTTACATTCCCATGGAATTACTTTTATTTTAGATGAAGAGCATCACAAAATGAGGGAGAGCAAAACTGCCTTTTTTTCTTTTTTTTCCCAAAACAAACATGGGCTGAGGCAGGTGCAAATCATTGGGCACTTGACAGCAGTGTCTGGGGTGAGGAAGATGGGGCCAGGCTCTTTTCTGGGATGCCCAGGATAAGGGGCAAAATGTGGTGAAAGCAAGAGCTAGTTAATCAGCTACAGTTATTTTTCAAAAAGAGATCTTAAACACTTCCTGAGTTGCTGTTACAGAAAATAACAACTTTCTTGAGAAACAGCTACTCAGGCAGTCCAGTGATAGATTTTTCTTCTTCTGTACTGTCCTCGCTGCTCATCCTTGTTGAGTGTTTGATCCTGTAAAAATTACAGTAAATGTTCTGATTGGGGTTTTTTTGACAAAATAGAGTATTGTGCTGGGTCTCTTTGCTCCTCACCATTTATGCTTTTAAGAGAACCCCACTAACAGGAGCTGGTTCCCCTCCATGGCACAGAGCTCTGTGAGGGTTGATGTGGTTTCTGGTTTTGATTTCAAAGCTTCCAAAGACAGAAGTGCTTTCCCTGTGACAAGGATCTCCAACTGTCTGACACCCAGAGATATAAAAATCATCCACCTGAGGAGCTCTGTATCTGGGTTATCTACAGGGGATTGTGGAGTTTGCACCCCTGGAAATTGTCTTTACAGAGGTTTTCTATTTCTGGTGGCCCCAAGAACGCTACCCTTCTGGTAGCTCCAAGAAGGGAAAACTGATGACCCAGGGAAAAGAATCTCTGAAGACTGTGCAAAATTACGTGCTAGTAGGGAAAAGCAAGAGAATCCCTTTCCAGAGAAGAGGAGCAGAAGGAACAAAGAGGAAAGCAGAGGCTCGAGAGCTCTGTAAATATCAGGGACATGTTAAATATCCAGGACTTATATAAGTGTGAAAACGTGTGACCTGTGGTCCATCTTGCATCCACTTTGGGTCTACCTTGGGTGGAGCCATGGCCAGGCTCTTGTACTGCCCAAGGTGTATCCTTTGAAGGCCTTTTAATAAATACCGACTTTAACTCTGTCTAGCCTCTGTTCCAGGTAGCCTCGTTAGGCATTAGATGAATACTTGCACAGTGCAGATAATGTAAAACAGGCCTCCTTAGAATAAGGTGAGAGGGAAGAGCAGCAGACTCAACAGATGGGGTGAGAACGGGTGTTGGTTTGAGCTTGATTGTGGAGCAGGTTTTCAGCACACAAAGGTCCTCTGCTTTGTTAAGGGTGTGGTAGGAACCTTTTCTGCCAGTAAATGGATTAACTGGATCAGGACTAGGTGACATTTGCTTTGGCCACGTTCTTTGTAAAGCAAATATTGGAGAATCCAAATCCCAGGGCTTGTTGGGCAGCTGCTTTTCAGTCTCGCTAAATTCAAATAAAAAATGGTTCTTTTTCAGCCCTGTGCAACCAGGGCTCTGAGTCTAGCAGCTCTCCAATCTGCAGATGAAACAAGCACTCCATACTATTCAGAAACAATAGAGAGTCTGATTGTTTAATACACTGATAAAAATGTGTTTAAAAATAAATTATCTAGCTGCTGGGATTGCTTGAAATTCCATTAATCACTAATGAGAGAAGGCATCACAGACAAATTAATAAACATCCTACGCCCTAACCTAGAAAATGCCAGCCTAAACTCTTTGATGCTAAACTGATTAAAATGAGAAACATATTTCATGTGAAACCACTTGGCATATTTCAGTGCATTAATTGAGGCATAATGAAAATAGAAGATACATCACAGAAAAGGAAGAATGCTTGTTATAAAACAGACTATGGTCCTATAAAACAGTTGTACCCAACTGTAACCTTGCTTTTGTGCACATGAGTAAATCCACATCAGCAGAAAGAGCATAGAAGGAAGCTAAATACATTCCAATTTTAGTAAATTTTCATTAGTGAAATCAAAGAGATGGATTTTTTTTTCAGTGAATTTCTGCATGTGTTACAAGATCATAAATTCTTTATACATATATAAAAGATCACCCAATCCTGTATCTCCCATTGGTTCTGTGGGATAAACTTGTGTTGGTGGTGAAATGAAACCATGTCGGATTTAAAAGACAAATGTCATGTATTTTACCTTGCAGAGATAAATATAAATTAGAAAACAGAGAGAAAAGAAAACTGGCTTCAGTAAAGAAGAAAAGGAGGTACTGATGTGCATGTTCAAGGCATTAAGTGTTCAGTGCTTTGTCATTCAACAGAAAGGACTTGCCACAACAACCATCACACCTGGAGGTGATGGAATTAAAACATTTTCTAAAGAAACTCAGTGCCAGACTGTTGCACAGCACAAAAAAAAAAAAAAATTCTGTGCATTCAGAATTATGAATCAGAATTACGTGCATTCACATGTCACCTCATGTGTGAGGAGTCCTGAACATGGGCTTTAGTCCTGGACAAAGGGGGTGGCTTGGGGTGCTGCATCCTTGGAGGAACACATTTGAGGGGATAGGGGTAAGCCTTTTCAGGGGACAACCTGTCCCTGAGCCCCTGCACAACTTCAAGCTAGAGGAGCACTGGGGAGGATCCACATGGTCCTCGGCATCCCTGTGTCTGTTCACCAAGTGTCTGTCACCTGAGGAAAGGACTGCTTGGCGTTAGCCTCCCCGATGCCTTAGGATTTTAGCTTTTATATTTTTCATGTATTTCTAATGCTGTAATTCTTTAATGTAAAACTCTAAACTCCATATAGAGTGTTAGTTACTGCTTTCCCGTTTTGGTCAGACACAAAAATTCCTCTCTAGGCCTGGGAATCAAGGACACCTCACTGTCTCAGGCCCTGAGAAATGTAAGTCATAGTGATCTGGGGAGAACAAACTTGGGGTAAATTACTTCATTACCTCAAGCTGTAATTGGAAGATTAACCTCCAATATGCAAATGGACCAAACTTATAAAAGTATGAAAACCCGTGACCATGACCAGTCATCCATTTTTGGGTGGATGATGGGTCATGGGCACAAAAAGCACCACTGGGGGTGCTTTTTGTGCCCCAAATGTACCTGAAGTCCCTTCAATAAATACAAATGCTTTTCATTCTCTTAATTTTGCCTGGCCTCTGTTTTAAAGTAACCAAACAAGGCATCATCCCCAGTGACATATGTGTGCAGACACAGTGCCTGATTTACTGTGGCCATGCCCTACAAGTAAAAGTGTCACCAGATCATGATACAGAGCACATGAAGGCTGATTGAAAATCTCCCAGGCCTACAGTTGTCATTATCTGGGGTGACAATCTTGCTGCTGTACAGACAGAGAGCTTTATGGGGACACTGTTATGGACCATGAATCATCCTCAGTCATTTTCACTGTGTTTTTGTGATCTGTATAAAAATTGGGTCCTACACAGGAGTAGCTATGTATTGAACCCTCGCAAATGAGTATTTTAAACCCAAAATAACCCAATCAAATCCCACAGTGTTATCCATCTATCTACATTTCTTTAATTATATTGTTCCTAATTATTCAAGTAGTGTTTGGGCCTCTCTTTTAGTAGGAAAAACTTGAACTAAATGACAGTTACTTTTTAAACAAAATTGAGGCATCTCATTTATCTGTTCAATGTCAGCAACAGAGGGATTCAAAGTCATTGGCTGCCATGAAATCACAATCTTCATCTCAGCCACGTCCAGATCCAAAACCACTTTAAACCAGCAGGAACCTGTGAATTAAATTCACTGGACTTTACAACGAAATAAATAGCTGCTCTGCTTCATCTTGTAATTCATTTTGACCACTGTTACAAAATTCATGTTTAAATATATTTTTCTAGAAATGAAAAATAATTTTTTTCAGCTTTTGGAAAACTGCTGTAAAATATGCCTGTTGTTATTTGTATGAATCAAACCTGCATCAGTGAGGTGTGACACAGAGCACAAAGACTTTCATTGAAATCAGTAGGAGCAGGAACAGCCCATTATTCATTTTTGATGGAAAGGGAAGAGGAATAAACCACAATAAAAAGTAGAGCAGTAGAAATTAATAATGTGCACTCCAAACAAAAGAGACAAACTTGAAAGTTTGTGAAAGCAGCCTCCTCTTATGGTGTTCATGGATCTTACTTCTTCCCTGGTGATGTAAAATGCTATTAGCTAGTGGTATATCACTACATCTATCATTTCTATTAATTTAATATCATCAGAAACAAGGGATTTCTGCATCTTTAGTTAAGTATTGTCATCAGATAGACTACAGAGTAATCACAGTGGATTTACAAGCCTAATTCATTCTTACTCTCAAATCTTTTCACTATCTGAAAAAAAAGGAACTAAACATGTTTTAATATTTTGATATGAAACACATAAATCTCTGGCATGTCTGATGTAAGTTGTCTGGTTGCTGCATGCTTACCTTAACTAAGTTTTCCATATGTTAATTGAGAAATCCTAACATTTCTATAGTTAAAGATAGCCTGAATGTTGTATATGGCTCTAAGAAATTTTTTTCTTTGTGGATAAGGTAGGGTATAAATGTTGTTGAAATATTTAAGGAAAATCACATGATATATTAAAACTGAATCCTCTTAATTTAATACTAAAGGAGCAGAGGGCTTTGAGTAGTAAAGGAACTGAAAGTGTAGGATAAGGGTGGTATGGAATGCTTATCTCTGGTGGCCAAAACTCATTTCTCCCAAAGCCTATTTCAATAATAACTTTCATTGGGGTTGGCTGAATCTGTGGAGACTTTTTTCCTTAGGAGTGGTTTGTGTCAGTGATTGAGGTAAATTTCTGAGTACAAGCACAGTGATTTGGATAAATGAAAATCGTTTTCCAGTTTTTCACAGTCACACAGTTCTGTGATAGTTCTTTTTGGAAGGACATTGGAACTTTAATACCGAAATTATAATCATTCTTAATATTTCTGGCCTTGTTATTCATTTGATGAACTCAGAAGCACAGAAAAGTCATGAGATCGCGACTCGAATAATAATCAAAGCTTTATTTGAAACTCAAACTGTACTAATAGCTTTTGTTATGGATCTTAGTTTTTGCTGGCAAACTGAAACTAGAGCCAGTCCTGAACATCTCAGGCATTATTACTGTCAAAAGCAGCACTGGGGACACAAAGATTTGGTTACTAATGATACACTGGATTCCTTGCCAGAGCAGTAAAACCTCTTGGTGTGGAACTGACACAGCAGCTCAGGGCATGAACCACCAGCAGTGCAGGGCTCTGGAACAAACAGTCGTAGATTTTTCCTTACATCTTTCTCATTAACTTTTTAAAGCCTCTGCTGGCTTTGTGGGCTTATTGCTGGGAGTTGGAAATGATGGATGGAATAAAGAAAAGGTGAGTTGTGCTGCACAGTCGCTGCTGTGGGGTGTTG
Source organism: Hylia prasina (assembly GCA_013397195.1). Classification (NCBI taxonomy): domain Eukaryota; kingdom Metazoa; phylum Chordata; class Aves; order Passeriformes; family Sylviidae; genus Hylia; species Hylia prasina. The sequence continues at coordinate 37,403 of VYXD01016002.1, forward strand.
GATGGTGTTACCCTGAGCTCATAAAAAGCCAGGACAGGTCTGAGCAAACAACTTACTGTGCTCCTTCCCACAGCAAAGCTGGCCAGGACCAGTGACTGCCCTAATGCTGGCTCTTTGTTATGATTTTGCTGTTTTCTGCTTCTTTCAGCTGGTGATTCCACAATGGGGAACTGCCCTGAACTCCTGTGTACCCCAGGAGGTTCCACCCACGGAACTGATATTCCCTGGGTCAAAACATGAATGATGACCATGCCTTGTTTTCCTGCATGACTTTGCCAAAATCATTTAGGGAAACAGTAAAATAGCCCCATCCCAAGGATAGGTTTTTTGTTATTTGGTTTTTTTTATCCAGTACCTTATCAAGCATGAACTCTACTTGAGTTCACAATTTATGTTTTAGCTAATTAACTTGTTTCAAGGCTACATTTTCTTTTGTTTTGACTCTTCTTGCTCTTCCATTTCCCACACATAAAGGCTTTGATTTTTTCTGCCATTAGTCCTGCATTTTGCTTTGAACTGCAATACAGACAATAGTACAATCTCTATATATAACAAATGGAGTTTTACACATCATTTTAGATGTCATTCTACAGAGATAGGTACTGCCAGGGGAAAAAAAAAAAAAAGTAAAAGAAAGATAGTAAAAGGTACAATAGAAAACTAAGGAAAAGAAGGGCCAACATATATATATGTGTATATATATGTTTGTTGGTAATCCCTTTCTGTCTGGATCTTACTAATCTATGATATTGATATCATAGTTCAGACTATCAGAATTTTAATCAAGCTCATTCATGTGGTTTTGTCACATTCTTTGAGAAATGTTGATTAAATGTTAATTCTCTCTGGTGGGAGATGGGAAAACACAGCATTGGTAACAGTCAAAAGTTCAACCAAAATGCATTTACTTCTAAATAATGGACTGGCTTCAGCCTGCTAGCTATGTGAGCACAAGGGTCTGTGATGGATGTTACACCAGTGATTCTGCTCTCAAGGTTTATTGTGAAGAAAACCCAATTGAAACAATAATAACAATAATAACAGTAGTAATAATATAATGAAAAAATAAGCTGTGGTGGATAACACAGGCTGGTGTGGAAACCACAATTCTTGTGCCTGCCCTATGTCCATATAGGAGAGACTAAACAGCAACACTCCCTAAGAGGTTCAATGATGCACTTTGCACCTAAAATGCTTGGTCCAGCCTGACTCAGGAGGTCTGCAAGCTTGGGAGGAGGAAGAGAAATTATAAACTTTGACTTAGAAATGCAGTAGTCCAGCATGGGAAGAGTCCACTCAGCTGTATAAAGGGTGTTCTTGTCATCTCTTATTCAATGCATCCTACAGCCTGAATCACACAGGGTTCTTTTATCGTGGTTCCAGATAACTGACACAAAATTTGCATTTTAAATGAAAAAATCCACATTTTTTATAATCATTTCTAAGCCAATTTGAGTTTTAAATTTTATTTTTTCTCTGATGGCATTGGCTTTATAATAAAGTGTGGTTGAAACCTGTAAAATAAGGAGAGGATGAAGTGAATTTAAGCTTTGAAGAAGCTGGTGATCCCCAAATTTGTATAATACTTTGAAATAGATGTGCAGGCTTGATCCCCATTTACACAAATTAAGTCTGCAATTCATGCACAGACACAGGTGGGCTCCAAGTATCTCACAAAGCCCAACATGATTACCTCTGGTTCTTTTCATTAGATACCAGCAGGTTGTCATATCTAGGTTAGGCAGAATTTAAGACCTTATTCATCTTTTCACTCTATAACAGTTTTTTCTGCTGCCCCTATGTGGTACTCAAGTCAGTTTAGCACAGTTTTAAAGTTTTATTATAACTGCAAGTGGGTGAAATCAGCCTGTCAGTGGTAGTGCAATCTCTGTTCTTATTTTGGGAGGTGCTGAATTTCTTCAGGAGTCTCCCAAGAGGAAAAGACTAAAAATTCACTAAATCACTTGAGCTTGGAGGCACTAAAGATGTCTTGGACAGCCTGGTGTCCTGTGCAAGGGCATGGCCAGTGTCTTCCTCAGGGACACTGAGAGAACAGAATCTCTCGTTAAATTCATTGTAGCTCAAGAAGTCTTTGGTGTAGAGTTAATTTTTCCCCTGCTGACTTCAAACAGAAAAGACTTCTGTTTAGCTGATTACAGAAGTGGAAGGAGATGCTCCTGATTTAAGGGAGCTGATTTAAGCAGTAACTCGGTGTGAAGAGAGAGGTACCATATCTCCTTTACTCAAAGATGTGCATTTCCTTTTAAATAAAAATTAATGTAATTAGATATAAATGTGGATGTTTTAATTTCTATATTAAGAGAAGCTCTATTCAGTATAATTTATCCATAGATTTGGTAAGGTTTTGCAAGCTCTTTTTAGAAAATCTTAGCTACTTTTTAATGTGAGTTTTCTAGAGATTCACTTCTTTTTTTAATCTCTCTTTGGCAATAACATTGCTGTCTTTCCATTTGTACCTCACCTTTATTGCTGAACCCACACATGTACTCTGGAAGCTTTCCTATGAATCCAAAGTAAGTCAGGGACACGACCCAAGGCTCTGGAAAGTCAGGAATAGGGTTTTTTCCTAGCCAGTAGGCTCTGGTGGGTAGTTTAGTCAGATGCTTGCTGAGTGATGCTTCATACTCTGAACACATTTCACTGTTGTTGTCCATCCTCAGGCTGCCTGTTAATTTTTAGAGAGTTTAAGTTGTTGGTTATTGGCCTGTGAAGTTCTTAGAGATCAGGGAGCTGTGTGAGATGCCACTCAGTGAATCTGCTGGGCTGGTGATCAGCACCAAGGCATGAGAATGAGTGGCATTTTACAGGCGAAATACTCAGGAGTGAAACTCTCTGTAGAGAACCCCACAGGTTAGGAATCCAGATGAGCCAAAATAGCCTGATCTTTCTGAATGTGTCAGAAGGTTCAAGGGGAATTTATACTTAGTCAGAGTTTTAGAAAGGATGATGGGTGAGAAGTGTTTATGGTGGAGTGGTTGGGCAATTTGCTGAGTCAGGAGATACTTCCAGTTTATCATGTTTGAATTTAGAACATGCTAAACTTGTCTTACCAGTGGTGTAATGTTTTGGCTCATCCTATATTTAAATGGACATGCACATATGAATATTTAGAAGTTGACAGACACCTCTTAATAGAAAGTAGCCCTTTTGGTGGTAGTGTGTTTGGGTAGGCAGTGATTTTCTTCTTCTAATGGTTTCTCACCAAGGGAATCATGAATTTTCCTTCTTGATCAAGGTATGACAACCTCTGCATTGATTCCCTTGATAAGTGTGGGCTGACTTCCTACTAAATCTCAGTCAGGATCGTGTCTAGTGTATCCCCACGCCTGTTTAAGCCATTAACCTGTATGATAAAATATAGTGTGAATCTCAGTGTTCCTGTCTATCTGTTTAAGCATGGGGATGATTTGCTGACACATTTCAGCAGCCTCTCAGGAATGTGTCCCTGCAAATCCTCCTCCCTTGTTTGTTAGGCCAGTGATACTGTTTGTATGGGATACTTGCTGCTGTCTTGTGATTGCTCCTCAAACCCTGAGGCCTTTGCTCAGTTCTCAGATGAAGGAAAAAAGCAGCCTGGGGAGCATTTTGTAGGGAGAAATGGATCTCTTCAATATTAAAGTCACAAATCTGTGAGGAGTGCAAATACTCCGTCACTAGGATGCCAATTCCCTTTTATGAGTCCCTAAGTAATTACTGAATAGCATTTATTATGGAGCAGTATATGAGGGAATAAATGGGGAGGTTTTGTACATGGGCCACAAAGTGAATCAAGGTGTTTAGTAGTAGTGAGATCTGTGTAGTGTGTTCATGAATGTAGGACAAAGGAAGCAGAGAGGGATTTTAAAATTCATTTTGTAAAAAAACAAACATAGAAGTACTTGGAACTGATGCTAATTTGGGGTGCAAAGTACAACTTTCTACCCCTTGCAAATTTGGCTTCTGCTTTCCCACTGCTCCACATCCATTCCCTCTGGCATGAAACATTAAATGGGCTGGGTTTTCATCAAACTGCTTTGACCTGATAGGACAGTGGATATTGGACCCAAAACCACAGTTTATAAACCCTCAGAGTTGGAATACAATGACTTTGCCTATGTTGATTGTAGCACAGTGGCACTCTCAGCCCTGTCCCAAACTTCTAGAAACCAACACAACAAACAATAAAGCCTTCTGTTTTACTGGCATAGGAAATTTTTAAGGCCAAAGAGACCATCAGGTTATCCAGTGCATGTGCTGGGCTGTTATTGTTCTCCAGGAACCTGCAGAGATGAGGATGATGGTGTTGGATTGAGGATGAATCAAACTCAGGTCACACCTCTACAGGTCTAGGTGCAATAAGCACTTTTTCTGGGGGATAAAATCCCTCCTGTGTAGTTACATTTACCTATTGTTGATGATCTTGACTAGGATTCCTAGGTCTTACAATAATACTGATGTTATTAAAACTGCCTACAATCTTTAAAATACATGCTCTGAAAGTAAGCCAAACCTAAATGCATCTACCCACCAGTCAGTTTTCCTTTTCAAAGGAAATGATCAATGAAAATTCAGACTGTATCTATGTGTAAATGTTCATATCCACTCCACACATAAACTCATATAGCTTATGTATTTGTATTTTGCATTTTCATTCCATGAATATATATATGAATATATATATCAATAAGTATATACACATGTACATGCATGCACATGCTTTATATTTTTTTTTTCAAAATTCCAGCAATATGAATCACAGAATTTTAAAAGGTTTATTTTTGGTTTTTTTTTTACATTACCCTGGGCAAAACAAATAAAAGCAGTTTAATTGGAAAAGAAATTACTAGACTTATGCCTAAATGTCAATTAGTGCAATTTTTCATTTTGGCTACTGAATGGCATAAAATTTGGAGTGAGAGCTGAAGATTTCAGTCTTTTCCCAAAACTTCCTGGTAGTCTTGAGCCATTAAGATATTTTTCATGGTTTAATCATATTTAACATTTTAGGACTGACTAAATTGAATGGGTATGGTAAGCCTTTTAAATTAATTGATGCTCTCTCACTTTAATAAATATAAGGATGGACTAATACCCTAAGCTTCAGCCTACATACTGGTAGTTCACTCTGAATATCCATGGCCACATCCTCATACCAGCAGCCTCATTCCCCTCCTTCCATAATAAGTTAATATTTTATGGAGCAGAACAGCAGGAGTCAATATACAATTTAATATTATGATCACAGTGATGTAAAGGCCAGAACCTGATGTATTTTGCACCTCCAAAACCTCAAAAGCCTCCTGCCTGCACATGATTCAGGTTAGATCTTGTGGCTATGTCTTGTCTACAGACATGTGGCTGTCTCACAGAGGGACTTTCTGCAGAGAAGGGGTGGAAGTTTGTCTGGCTTGGGTGGTGAAGTGGCTGCTGAGAGCAGAGGGAAGAAGTTCCTTATCTAGGTTATTGATATCGACATGATGGGAAATGCATTGGGACACGTGGCTGTGTTTATATGCATAATTAACAAAATGTAATTAAGGGTGCTTAAGGAGAGGAGGAATTACTGTGAGCTTTGAAGTGCTTGGCTGTTTGCAGAAAGAAGCTGAGAATTTGGATCAGCAGGGGCTGGAGATGCTTTGGGCTCTCAAACACACAATGCAATTGCTCTGAATGTCTGGGTGACCTGATGAGCCAGTCATGCCCTCTCCTCCTTGGAGGAGTCTGTAAGTTGCAGGGGTGAGAGAAGGAGATTCATTCCTTTCCTAGCCTGAAAGGAAAAGCAGAGGACAGTGAGGTTCCACTGCCCTGCTTAACCTCCAGTTAATACCTGCTTTGGAAAATGGAGCAGGACACAAAACAGCCTGCTGGTTCTTTCCAGCTTCAGAAGTTTGAGCCAATATGTTTGACTTCAATCCCTCCTTACCTGATTGACAATGTGTAAGAATGTAAGTGCTGTTCTTGGGTCAGAGAAGAGGTTTCAGTATCTCACTATGACAGAGACCAGCAGCAGACACTTTGGAAAGGAATATGGGATTCATGTAAGCAGGGAGAGAGCTCCACATTATCACAGCTTTCTTCCATGGCACAATATTCTGTCCAGACAAATTCAGAAATTTCACTAATATATTTTTAGCCATTGAACTTGAAAATGACATGTATGCTCAGTGCAGGCAGCTTTAGAGATCTCAATTTCCCTACTTCCCCTTTCATCCTGTCTTTCTATCAAAGCTCATGCCTCAGAAAGCTGTCTCAAGGGCAGCAGCCCTCTAATTTTGCAAAACAATCCACAGTTGTTGATTTCAGTTTGATATTTGTTTTGCTATGGTATTTTCCTCCAGTATTTCTGCTCTGCCACTGTTGGAGGCTTCTTATCTACAGGGCTGCAAGAAACGCATGTCTTAACCCTTTGGCCTTGGCTGTGGCATGTGTGGGCTGTGATTGATTGTATTCATTAGGAAGGGTGACTGTTTTTTGTTCCCCTATCGATAGATGTGTTCCCAAACAAGATAAGTGCAGGCCAGCACACTTGCTGTAGTAATTACTGTAGGTTCAGATAAAGCAAGTGGCACTGGAGCCTCCCTGTAATGAATCCTTGTTGACATAGAGCAGGAGATGCATTTTATAAAATATATATTAGATATTGAAATCTTTCAGAGCCAAATGGGAAGAACTGCAAAGGAATAAAAGGCCTCGTTCTTTAGGGCAGTGCAGCACCTCAGATAACAAGAGCATAGTGCATGGAAGCACTTTCAGCTGAAGCACTTTTGTTTGTGGATTCAGGGACATCAAAATGTCTCACAAAATTTGATCAATTTTGATGAAATCTTCTCATTGGGAAACACAGCAGCAGGAGCAACATTTTTACACTCCAGCACAAAATCTTTGGATAATCTTTCTTACACCCTCTCATTTTGAAATGTCCTTCCCTCTTACTTAAAAAGCTGTCAAGTCCTTGAAACTAAACCAAAATGTTTTCCAGATACCTTTTATGTTCTTCACTCTCCTTCCCATGCACTGAGTTTGAAATTTTTCCTGTAAGCCTGACTCAGCATCCCTCCTGCCTGTTCCTTTCTCTCTCCCTGCTCCCTTGTCCTCTACTGCTGAACTGAAAAGAGCAAAAGAGCAATAGCAGAGAAAGCACCACTGACCCCCACATGCTCTGAAAACCTCTGCCAAACTCTCAGCTTTGGACTTAGCTGTGCTAACCAAGCACTCTCACATCCTTAGGTCAGCCAGATGGCAGCAAGGGGGTTGTTTTCTATAAGAAACCCCTCCAAGACAGTCACCCCTCATGTCAGGGACTCGGGTCCCCCTGTTATACATTGTGAGGGTCAGGGAGACTTTTAGAGATGATGAATTAATTTTTAGTGCAGTGAAAAGCTCTCATAACAATTCAACTTATGGTTATATATTGTTTCAAGTGGTCAGAAATCCCCATGGATTGCTTATATCCTGAAAAGGAAACAAGCAGCAAGTTGCCACAAGATGTAATCTGAGGAAGCACAAAACACTTTTCATGGTTTTAATTAAGTGACCTTTGCTTAGTGCCTGCCAAACCTACCCTCTAATCACTGTTCAACTGATATTGCAGGGGATGTTGGAACCTGGTGATGCAGATGTCTGTTCCTGCATAATTTTTACAATTCCTAACGTGCTTGATAAAGATTTTTAATAGCATCCTGCTGTAAAAAACTATTCTTGAAACTGTGCAATGAGAATTTGCAGTTCTGTGTGTTATGTGTGTCATGGGAAATTTCTAAACCAAGCAGGCAGAAAAAAAATTACCTTAAAATAAGTTATTTTAAGGCCAAAGAAGCTCTTGGAAGCTATTTGTGATCATTATCCAGCTACCTTACCTCAAGCATCAATATCTGCATTGAGGTGCAAAGACCAGGCAAATGAGATGGATCTTAGTTACCTTCAAAGGGTGGGGAAAGTTTCACAAAGAACATTAAATACAAGGCAAATGATAGAGCCCACTGAGAGATTTACAAGCATTCAGTCCCCACATCAGAGGTGAGGGGTGAAGAGGTAGAAGTTATTTTGCCTTAATTGAGACTCCGACACAACTACAGACCCATTTAGACCACTCACCCTCTCACACTCCTTGTGTAGGAGGGAGTCTGAAGGGCTGGAAAGGGGTCCAAGGTGTGTACTGAAAAGGCAGAATAAAAGACACATTAAAGATGCATTACAACTTTAAATCCAGTCAGCTTGGATGCAGTCACACTTTATTCCCAACATTATTTCCAGCCATCCAGACTCCTGAGCCCCAGGCACATGAGTGACACCAGCTTTGTCTTAAAAGTGCTGCAGAGGTGTGTGCCATGAGCCTGTAATTTAAAACGAATGAGCCCTAACGAGCCCCAAATGATTGCTGATCCTTACACACCTGTGGAGTGAGAGCATATAAATCACAGTTGTCGTGCTGTGTTTCCTTGAGTTACAAATCAAACTAGAGTGTCCTGAGATGGGGTAAGAGCTACAATGAGGTGAAAGAGCAGGAAAAAATGAACAGTATCAATGAAAAGTGGACCTGTGCAATAGTTGAGGAAAATCAGTATTTATATATATAACCTGGTCTTGATCCTTAGTCAACATCTCATGCTCCTGTGGCTTTTTTGGTATCAGATAAATGGAGCAGGGGGTGTAAAGTTTCAATCACTATTTTTGTGGATCATTATAATAAACTTGAGATGGTGAATATCTTCATGGAGAGATTGTAGCTGAATTGTTATTTTATACAGGGGACAGTTTTATCTCCTGTTATGCTTCATTGAGTTTAAGTTATCTAAACATCACTATTAATATGATAATAATCATATTAATATAAACTTTAAAATTCAGCTCTAATAATTTAACAAATAAATTTGCAAGAGAATTTTATAAGGAAAAAAAACACAAAAAACCCTTTTATGCTTCATTTGTTTACAACTTAATATGGGTAAAATGTTTGTTAAGACTGTAAAGAAACTGCTCTGGCACCTTCAACAGCACAGGAGATTGAGTGAGGAGAATAAGTTGTCCAGAAAAGCAATGACATAGAGAGTCACTTGTCACTGTAAGTTTGCAAAGAAAAGATGTTCAACCTCACCCTTTTACAGGTTTCTTAACCAGCAGGTAGGTATTATCTCTTAGTATGCCTTTCCTTTTCTCTGACTTTCTGAAGTCTCTCTTGCTGTGGGTTTGAGCTCTGTGGGATTAAACTACTGCAATTAGCCCCAGCTGTGGCTTGGGGGAAGGAAACTCTGAAGAAATTGCTCTGTATCATAAAAAAAAGATGATCATCTTAAATTGTAGTACATGGTATAATTCCTGCAGCAGTTTCAAAATTATGTACCATCAAATGCCATGTCACGTCCCTCATGATGGTCATTAGCAGTTATGTCACATTGAATCACAGAAAACATAGTGAATTTGCTACTAATAGAGCAGAACAAAGTCTTTTCTGGCTTCTGAGTCTTGTTCTTTAATCTCCATAACGGAATGTTGCAGATCAACACTGGCAGGGAATCTTTTTTCTCTGTAGCTCTGCGCTGGCTTTTAGTTTTGAGACATCAATTCTAGAGAAAATTCTATTATCTGCTACTATTAGGCATCTAAATGTGGTAATTTATGCAGGACAAGCACTTTATCTATCGATACCAGCCCTCCTCTGCCTTGTGCTCATAAAATCCAGAGAGCACAAGCCCTGGTGTGCAGCCACCATTGCCCAGGTTAGCACAGCTTTGCTGCCACAGGAAAAACTGCTGTGCTGTGAAGGAGAGGAAGAGGTGCCAAATCTCCCAGGTCTGAGATGTTTCTAGAGCACTAATTATGCACTTGCATTGGCAAGAACCAGACTGGCAAACAGATGTGTTCATCCTATCATTACTCCCTTATTGCCAGCTCGTGGGATAATTTTGCAGATGCCAAGAAAATAAATCTGAACTGTCTGTTGGAGTACCCAGGTAAGAGCCAGAAGAGCGTCTGTCTCTTCTGTGCTACAGTGACATTGTTAGGGCAGAAAGAATTATGTTTGATGGGAATTCTCAGAATGGCTCAGAAATGGGAACAGGAATGAGAGAGTGAAGCATCAGCACTGAGTGGTCAGAAATTCAAGTAAAGCATTACATGAGAGAAAGGGACAGTGAGAGGAATGAGCAATAACCACACCCATGCTCATTGCATTGTGATCATGGGGGAAAAAATGAAGCTCTTGTCCATGTTAAAGTCCTGTCAGTCACTTGGTGAAGAAAAAAAAAGACAAATAGCAACACAACCTAAACACTATCCCACGGAGAGGGGAACATTTATTTTTATTTTCAACTGTCCAGTGTTGTCACCGAACATCAGCATAAGTTCTTGGCCCAGTTTTGAAAGCTGGACTTGTAACTGAATCAAATCTCAAGGTTTGTGGATGCCTTTAATTGTATGTTTTGTAATCAGTGTCTGCCTGACAAGTTTGTTCTGTTGAGGCTAATTTTCTGTGTGTCCTCTGCCTGCAAGGCAGAACTCTAATGTTTAACTTCCTGTATAGGGGAAAAATAAACACAAACCATTCTCGTAACATTTTGTTAAGTGATGGATATTGGATATCAATCTGGCTTCATGGGAGTTTGTCTCCTCCTAAGACAAACCTCGTTTATGTTGTTAAATAGATGATCCATTAGCAATATTGTCCTGCAAGTCTGTCACCTCTCACGGGAGTGTGGTCACAGTGATTTCTCTTGAAATTCCTCTTAAATTGAGATTGAGGCATGACTCATCTCTCCCTTTAATTTGTTTGGATTTTCCAAGAATTTTCTCTTGTATTGAACTACTCCAAAGTCCAGGTGTTGTAGAACTAATGCTGCCTCTAATGTTTTAAACAGCATCATGTCCAGCTTTAAACCACATTGTTTATAAGGAACTGGGCTTCCTGTTTGCTAAGGTTTAAGGCCATTTCTCTATCCCACAGAGCACTCTCTTTAAAAGCCCAGCATGACAGAAAAGACTTCTAATTTAAAACCCTCCAAGCTGGTAACATGCCCTCAGAACAGAAATCATTGATTGGCATGTATCCTTAATGTAATATAATACACATTATGTTCTTCAAAGAGCTGCTTAGCCTACTTTCTGGAAACATTGCTACTGTGTTTTTCTATAGCTATTTTTCTTTCTTTGTGTTACATCTAATGACCTCATGTAAAGCTGGTCATTTTGCTGTACCTTGAATATAAATTATTTAAAAATAACCATGATTCTGAATAAGTGTCATGCTGATCTCCATAAAGTATCTTTTTTTCCCCATTTGCAGCTATTCTTGGGTGTAGGCTCTGCTTCACAGAGGTAAAAGACAGACGTGAGATTTTGCCAAATGACTTTAAAAATAAAAAAATCAAACACATCACTAGAATGACTAAAACTTTTACAAATTCAAAACACTGTTGGGTTGTGACCTTTCTCTGGCTGGTTTATTTGAAAGTCTAAAACTTGAAATTCATCCCAAAATTAATAGGACCACCTGAAATGCTATGAAATCATAGGATGTAGGGTGGCTTTCCCCTCTTGCATTTCTGTGGCATTTCTTATTGATGGTTAAGTGCTGCTGCCATTCTGGGAAGAAGGCAAAGTGAGGACAAGACAGAGTTATAACCATGAGGGTGCTGGATGCACTGAGTGTTGTCATTAGAATTATCTCCTGCCAGAACTCAGAAAAGCTTCTCATACTCTTATTTGCATTTAAATACATCTATTTACCATACATTTATGCTACCAGGATGAAAAGCAGACACTGCATTAATCTCCTTGGTCCTTCAGTCCTTGGATCTGCTCTTTGTCAGAACATGTTATTAAATGGTTCGTGGTCACACCTTATCTGACTTTCTGACCAGCTGCAACATGAGCTTTAGCAATGTTGGCAGCATGACACCAAGATTAAACCAATACCATATATGAATATGTATAAAGATATCAAATTCAGTCATAACAGGGCATTCTTGTGCTTTGGAAACTATGATGTGGTGGAATAGAGATTTCCTTCCAACAGCTTTTTAATTCATTAATTGACTTTCTGTAAAATCATCTCTATTTTCACTTTTTTTTTTTTCCCAAAGGCAACGTGTGAACTTTCCAGTAAAATGATAAATAGCGTGTGTAAAATCAATAAATATAAAATAAGACAGATAGGAAAACCTGTTCATAGAAATTGCTTACTTTCGATTTGCTTATTCATTATGTTTCATTTTACCAGGTCTGGTTTTTCAAGTAAGTTTGTTTAAAAATTGGCAGCACGTAGAAATAAGTGACAGTGCAAGAATAATGGTTTCCTACTTACTTCTAATAAATAACAAGCTCATGAAATATAATATGTAAAGTGAAATCATAAGGAATTTATTCCTGTTTAGGCTAATTTGACTGCACAGAAAGAGTGACTAAATTTTATTCCAAAGGGATAAAACTGAGGTCATTTGAGCAGCAAAGGTGACTGAATAGATTACTGTGCTATCAGGGAAAAAGAAAAATTCCCCAGTGGGTTCACCCCACGTGGTTACACACCTGAGTCATCCCACCCCATCTCTCAGCATCTCATCCACACGTGTGCTTGGGCCCCAAACACAAACTCCCCAGCCAATATATTCCTCTCCTCTCAGCAATTTAATATGAATAGATCCTTTTGACTCTTGAAGTCTTGTAAACAAACAGAAGCATCTCTGGTTTCTTTATTCACAAAGCTCTACTTCAGCTCAGGGCATCAGCAACAGAGAAAATTTGGGTGGAATAACAATAGATTTCTCTTTTGAATTCATGAAACTTTCCCTTAATGAAATTTGTTCCAACATGCTGCAAGTCACAGGCTGTAGTTGTTTACTGCTAGAAAAGGCTGCTGCCCCTGGGAAGCTTTATTTATTTTCATGATCTGTTGCAGGGAGCTTTGGTGTCTTGGATTCTGTGCTTTTGCTGGGAAGAGAGTGGCCAGAAAGTGTGACAGGGAGCTGGTGACAACCCCCCAGAAGTTCTTGCTCCTGGCCAGACCCACAGTGCTCCACCTTTGGGAGCAGCACCTGAGCATGGCCAAATGAGGGGCAGGATTTGTTGGGGTTTTTGGATTTTTTTGGTTACTAAAACATCTGCAATAAAATTTCCCAAATAAATAAAATTTACCTCCAGCAAAGCCAAATCTGCCTTTCTCCCAGGAGCTTCCCTCTGCTGCCCTATGAAGGCTTTCTGTTCCCTCTCCCACTTCCCTCCTGTGTCTTTCTCCCAGCACAAACATAAAGCATTTAGCATCTTATTCAGGTGGTGAGTAAAAAATAAGGATATTGCATTGGAGGCCTACAAAATGAATAAGTAATAAAAGAATCTGTTCATGCACACAGACAGCTCATTTGGTGTTTGCCAGGGACTGCTTCAGAGATGCTGCAGTTGGTTCAAAGGCTCTATAATAGTGAGAGGAAGGGAAAGGAGCAGGAAGGGATGGGGTGAAGGCTCAAAACAGGATCAAAAGTGCAGAGAAGCAGTTCTGTGAGATGGTGCTCCAGCCTGGAGCAAAAACCTCTGATATTTTTAAAAAACCCCACCCATTTCCCACCACGAAATAACCTTTTTCAGTATAATCCATGAACATTTTCCTGTATGCTGTGGATAATAACTCTTACTAAGGTGTTAATCAAAAAGTGGTTTTACTAAAGCCCAGCTTTCAGACATGTTAATTTCTGTTGAGTGTTCTGATTTATTAACTAACCAAAGAGAAATCAGAAAGAGCATGCACTCTGCAGGGTCACATATATGTTATGTTCTAAAAAGATTTTTTTATAGAAGCATTGGAAACCTTTTTTATCCTGATTGTTGGTTATTTGGAAAGTGTATGTAGTACCTCTAGAAATAAAGGGGATGATTATGTTTTATAGGCAAGAAGGGATTAATAAAACTCATAATGCTCAAAGAAACAGCTGTTTCTCTGTTTTGTAGTGCTTCTAAACCCTCATCTAATGCAGAGTGAGTCAGCTGGGAGACACCACTAGTGTTAAAAAAGAATTAAATGGAAAAGCAGTGGTTATTATTTGAAAACAATTGTTCTTTAATTGTGCTTTGAGGAAAGGAAACAGAGAAAGAAAACTGCTGGTAAAATAATTTACAATTGGAACAAAGTATCGATTAGGAAGAAAAGATGTCTTAAAATAAAGACTTCCTAATCCATAAGCTGAGATGGAGCAACAGCAATAATGCTTTTATTAGTCTGTTTTGAAAAGGCTGCATCATTCACAAGTGGTGTTGAAGCCAGGGAGTGGAGCCAGGCTTCCTCATGGGGCTCCTCTTGGAAACTCCAGCTGCATTTCCAGCTCTGCTCTTCCTTGGAGCAAAGCTTGGAGAAACTGCAGTTTCTCAGGCCTTCTTCTCACCCATCAACCCTTCACTCTGGTTTTTGAGTTTGGCCAGGGTGGATTGAAGTGTTGAGAATTCACAGCAGAGTTACTGGCATTTCTATACATTTTTTTCTTTTCTTTTTTTTGTCTTGCCTGGAATATTCATATGGTTTTGCTGTCTGACTGGCAGAGACAGAATAAAGGGTTTGTATCTCCATTATGCACCTTCCATTAGAAATGCATATATTTAATAGCTTGCAGTGACCTTATGCCACATGATGTAATCCTTATGCAATTTTTAATAAAGGCAGAAATCCCATCAAGTTTGAGGTTGTCAGTATGAAAGAGATGTGGAGATTTACCCCATTAGACTATAAAATATTCTGCCCTGGTGCCTTATGTTCTTTCAGTAATGTATTTTAATGACATCTCTGGAAATGAGGGAATACTCTTTGATTTGATAAATGATTGGGCTTTTCTATTAGTCTCTCTAAAGATCCTTGATCCTGTAAATACCTCTAGATTTATAAATGGTATCTTCTTAAGTGTGTCCATCATAACTTCTTTTACTCCTTGTTTCATTTAATTCTACTTTTTCAAACAAAATAGTTGAGTCTAAACCATATCAGTAAAGGCAAATAAATCTCTATTCCTAAGTTTTCTAAGGATTTGGCAATCAGGAACTTACAGGTTACTCTTGTGAGAAAAAGAGAGAAAGAAACCAGTAAAAGACAGGACCAGCTGTTCCAGGAGTAGCCTGAGAGCCAGAGGAAGCCCTGGAAAAGAAATAACTGCTTCATTCTTTCTATTTTGCAGCTTCTGCCCTTTTCAGTTGCCTGTAAAAACTTTCCAGAAACTAGATTCCCTTTCTGGAAAAAGAAACATGTTTTGTGCGATTGCAGATTGTGTTTAATGTGTGCTAATGAGACAGTAGTAAATTAATAAAAATGCTGGGCTTCCCTCTTTTTTCTGCTGGTCACTGTCTTTATCTATTTTATCCCTATCATGTAGGCACTGCTGCAACATGCTGCACTTAAAGTTCACTCAAAGGAGGTTGAAAAATAAATGAAGAAGACCTTCTTGAGGCCAAAGAAAGTAATTTATTAGTCCTTAAAGCTGAAGTATATAAATTTTAAAGGCCATCGTGGGGCTAAAGATAATAAATTAAACCTAAAAAGATGCTATTTCAGGGACACAGATTTATCATTTGGAGGTGTGTGAGGGCTATACTCATATTCTGAAATTTCATAAAGGAAGCTCTTTCTTCTCTTAAAAATCCATTAGCTTCAAAAATACTGAGCTCACTGCAAGATTCAAAGTTCCTGATGTTTCCTGGAACCTGGAATAAATTACTGTCCCCTCTTTCTGTTAATTTGGCTTCTGTGCCATTTCCTTTGTAAAATATTTTGCATAGAAAAAAGTAATTTGATCTGTTCCAGGTCTAAGACCATACGACTGGCAGATCTTCTGATTTCCCATTCATTCTCACCAGCACCACATGCTCAGGAGCATTTTGGTGCATGTGGTGCAGATGTCCCTGTGCCACCAGAAAAACAGGGAGTTCAGTTAATTTTGTAGCAGTCATAAATGGCAGCAGAGGAAGCAGAGACCTGGTGGGGCAGAGAGAACTTCCTTTCATCCTTCTTTTTGTGTTCTAGCTGTCCCATGTTTTGTGTTCCCTGATACTGCTCAAGTAGTAGCAAGAGAGGTGCTGCTTCTAGAAGACAGCTTTTACTTGCTGCTCTTGCTGCTTGGGATATTTCTTCACTGACATCATCCCCCGTGGTTTGATAGGAGAGAATTTTCTCTAGAGTTTTCTCTTTTCCCAAACAAAATTTTATTTCTACAGGATTTGGTTCAGTGCATTTCAGTATTGCTGATTATTTCCCCCCCTTTATTTTAAACCTCTTTTCTGGAGGAAAAATTGACTCAGTCCCCAACCACCTGCCAAATTATGGAGAATTCTGTAATCCAGAGGATGTTTCATCTAGAGTGACAGAGAGAGGTTATCAAACCCATGTGGGATTTGCAAAATGCCCCCAGTTCCTTCCCCCTGGCCCTGGGAAGCTGCACTGAATCTGTTTGATGAACAGAGGCACTCCAGCTCTAAAGGGTTGGTGTAACTGCTCCAGTGCTCCTAAGAGTTACTCAAAGGAGAGGCAAAAGCCAGTCAGAACACACAAGCCTTGGATCAAACCGCTCAGCATTTGCTTCAGTTGACCTTTCTGAGTGTGAGTTGTGTTAAATCAGCTCTGTGAGACACGGCAGCCCCAAGAACATGCCTGGAGGCAAGTCAGAACTCTGTTTTGCAATTTTGCCTCTGGCTGACAGTTGTAAAAAGTGTTTACTAATGAAATATTCTAAACAGGTAAATAACAAAGAAAAAAAAAAGATACTGATAGCTGCCCATAAAGCACAGAATGAATTCCTACTTGCAGAATTCAGTTTCTTTTCATGGTTTGATGTCCCTGCTCATCATACAAGCCAGCCTGTGGGTCCAGACCAGTAGGCAGCAAAATCCTCATTAAGACACCCATACTCCTGTTGTTTTTCTTGTAATCTCAAGTTTTTCCTCTCCCACAGTGACATGTGCTGGAGGGAATCACTGTGTCACTACCTGGAGGGAAGGGAATTTAGGATGTTATGTTGAAAGTTTTTCCTTTGTTGCTGTACAGATCATGGTTTCTAAAACTGCTAAAAATTAGAGTGTAATGCCACTGGTGGTCCTCCAAAAACTGGAGCACCCTGCAGCAAGGTACAACCTCCTCCAGAACCTGGCTTGCTCTTGCTTCTCCATAACATTTAATAAGAAGGACCAGAAATATTCCAGGGGACTGAAACATTGCAGTAACTTAGGGGGTTGAGGACCTTGTTTCCCAAGCTCTGACATTTTCTATAGTGTGGTGTGGGAAAGGGAAGGAATATCCCTGTGACCAGAGACAGTTCAGCTCATGCAGGTGACAGATGCTTGGGAGGGTTTGTGGGGGTCCTGCCTTGTTGCTGAAAAGATCAAAGGCAATAGAATTACCCAGAAAAGTGCAGTTTTCCCTCAAAATAGCCTCCAGAATAATTGTCACTACAGAGATTAATAATTAAGCAAGCTCACTCCCTTCCAATATGTCACAATCTAGACTGAAGGGTTTTTGTATTACTTTTCAGGTGATATTAATTAGATTCATCTTGAGTTATGAAATGTTATGTAACAAAGATGTCTGTATTTCCTACTCCAGTGATACAGCAGAGTTTGGTTTCTTCAAACATTTCATACAAATTGGCCTGTAGGGCAGTCCAGGAACACCTCAGGCCAAGCCATGGTTCACGTCTGTGAGTTATCAGCAAGAGAAAACATGGTTTTGGTCAAAGAAATCTTGTAACAGTGGGATTTTCCTCTGCTCCACAGGTGTAGAGAGAGATGTAATGGGTGAAGTGTTCCCTTAATATTTTGCATTTAATCTCATACAGGGAAGAAGTCTTCCACAGCTTTTCCTCTGCCCATTTGCAGATATGGGGGACACACCTGGAGTTTTAACCCTCTATTTTTGTGAGAAGGCAGCACTGTGTGACCCATGCTGGGGGAAGTGGATCCCACCAGAACTGCAGCTGGCACAGCTCCTCCAAGCAGCCCTTTATCCATTGTGTTTTGCTCCTGGGGAACACAGAGGTTCTGAACAAGCTTTTGTACTCATCAAGAAGCATGACTTGTCCTTGAAACAGCTGCCATGTTAATTTCTGGCATTTGCTGAAATAAGACAATAAGTTTCCACTTTCTTGTTTTCCTGACTCTTCATTCACCCTGGGACCTGAAAGTCGAGCTGAATTTTTCCTGGTTGCCACACTCTGTTGCTGCTAGTGATGGTGACTTATTCATTTTTAATCTAAATGAATGACCCTATTGATGAGTGGAAATCAGAAATTAGTTCAGTTAACTTTCCAGGAGTTTTACTGCCCAGAGGAATTGTTTGGTGAGCAACAAAACTGCCCAAAACTGATGTGCTGAAGGAACGTCATAGTTTTCACAAAACCAGATTCAAAACTGTTTTAGCAGATGAAATGTTTCTGCCTAGTTCTGTTTCTGAAAGGATTTACGGTGTAAGGTAGGTCTCTCTTGGCATAAAAATCAGTCATTCCTCACCCATCCTATGGAATAATTTTGCACTGATTTGTTTCAGTAGCTGAATTTGGCTCATTAAGAAGTGATGAGCACTACAACCACTGCAGCTGGAGTCCTGGGATTTGCTGTGACTGCAGAGCCCCGCTGGAATCAGTGTCTGTGCCCAGTGGTGTGATCCACTGCAATGACACAAGGCTCCGGATTTCCAGACAGAGCAAGGAATGCTGCAGCAATAGGATTAATAATAGTCCAAATGAATCCTGGCCAGCAGAGCTGTCTGTTCCTGCTGCAAACAGTGCCCAGAGCTCTCCACTACATCTCCTTCCAGTGACAACAGCCATTAAACAACCAGTGCCACATTTCAAAATTCAGCAATAACACTGTCATCTGAAATTCCACAAATACTGACTGGACAATTTAAAACCCAATGTTTTTTCCCTGTCTTGCAAACTCTTGCTGAAGCTGACTTTTACCTGCATGTCCAGTTGATTTATATGCAGGTGAAAGTCAGACATGTAGAAAGGGAAGTCTTTTTTTTTTTTTTTTCCCCAAACAGAAAATAAGAATAAATACATTTTTTCTGGTTTTCTAACCTGATTATTTTCAGCAGGTACAGCTCAGGAAAAAGCCTTTCCTAGGTTTTCTTCCATGAATCATGCCATAAGCCTTTGCAGATCTGTATGCAGATTTAAAATTAGAACACTGTAGTCAGACTACATGTTTGTACTGTTCTAGGGCATTAAATGGGGTTGTTTTTCTGTATTTCTCCCCTTGAAAAAAAGTAGTGCAAATATCTTCATTGGTTGCTATTTGTTCATTCAACACAAATAGTTTGGCTTCCCCCAGCCTTGTATTTATTACCAAAAAGAAAAAAAAAAAGAAAAAAGGCGTTTAGCCATAGAACACAAAAAATCACTTAAAATTCAGAGGTTCTCCAAAGAAAGTAGATGTAGTTATGAACTAGTAACCTATAGGGCAAAATGAACTTTTGCCTTGTAAGAGAAGATCCCTGCTGTCACTCCTCCCTCTCCCCCTTGATCTGTTCAATACTTTCTGGGAATGCACAGTGCAAAACCTACAGAAGATCAAATCTCTCCCGGATTTGGTTTTATTACATAAAGGCAGTGCATTCAAGTAATTTGTGTCATGCTGCTCCCCTGCACTCTCCTGGCATAATGTGCTCCAGGAGACAGGAACAAAAGCACAAGTGTGACATCTATTGACAGCCTTGGCTGGCAGGACACAGCAGCCCGAAAGCTGCAGCAGGAGCAGGGAAGGTCCGTGACAGCTTCTCCACTGCAGGACTCATCATTTTTAAAGAGATTTACAGCAAAAGGCTAATGTTGGGTTTAAATTGCCTGTGTTTTACATGCTCAGTTAAACCTAAGCCCTGCACAAGTTTCCAGAAGAATAATCCATCCTGAACTGTGAGAAAGAAAAGATACCAGAAGGTCCTCCAGACTCCTGAAGGAGTGGAGCAGGGCATGCTTCATGCTTCTGGTGTCCATATGGTCTTCCCTAGCCATTTTCTACTGGCTAATGATTAATGCATCCCTCCCTGAGGTCGGTGCTTATCAGCCTTTGCTAGCTCTGGAAATACCACAGTTCCCGAGCTGGAGCAACCTGAGGAGCCATCACAGCTGTACTGAGCCATCTGCAGCTCTGCTGCATATTGGCCACTGCTCAAACGAGGATCCTGGGCAAAGCAGACCTTCCTCCTACTCTGGTGCAGCTGGTCTCGTGTTCAGACTGTTTGAGCTGTAGGAATGAACATTATTCACAGCCTTACAGGCTCTGTCTAGCTGATATTTTGCCTTTTGATGTGGCTATAGAGGAGGCTGAATGTGTCAACGTGCCCAACCACAAGATTGCATTCCCTGTACTGCGCACTTCTTGAATCATCTTTTGAAATTTCCCTATTGCTCTTTTTCTAGCAAGACACAGGCTTTCTCACAGTTCTCTTAATTTCTGACAAATCAGAAAGAGGTATTTGCACTTCAAATAGCCAAGAGCCGTCCTTATTTAGAATCTTTATCACAGGCAGAGAGGTGCTGGTCTCCTTCTGGTCATCTCAAGCATCACACCTGTATTTAAAGGCAAAGTTTTCTATGTGTCACCTCAATTCCACTCTTGTAATTCCACCACAGTCAGCCTACTCTTAGTACAAGAAGCCCTTGCTCGTGGGTAGTTTCCAGACAAAAATCCTGTGGGTGAGCCCAGGGAAAGGTGGGTTTTGAAAGTCTGAGAGCCATCTACAGGGAATCAATTGCCAAAGGCTACTTACTAAGATCTGTGGCACATGTTGTGGACCTTTAGAGGGAATAGTTTTTAAAGTAAATCACCTTTATTATCTGTTTTCTAATGTGTAATTCCATTGGCTTTGGAAAGGTGATTTGGAGTTGGTCTTTATTTAAAAAATATTGAGATCAGGCTTTTTATCTTCAATAAAACCTGGTTTTGCTGAACCTTTGAAAGCTACTCTTAAGATGGATTTCCAGTGTTTTCAGTGGTGATAGCTTTGAGATGAATACATGAATCTGGATAGAACTGGGGATTTTACACCTCATTCTCCATTACATTAGTGTCATCAGAGGGGTTTGGATCTCAGCTTAAATTTTGAATCTTAATTTAACCAAATTAAAGTATTGCCATTAATTAAATGGATCATGATACATTTATATTTATTAGATGACCCAGCTTTCCTCAGTCACCTTTTAACCATGGGTTCCTGAAAGAAGGCAAACTTCTACCCATGGGAGCTTTTTTGTGTAACCTTCACTTCCACCCAGCTGGGATTACTGCCTTTTACAAATACGTGCAGGAGTTGTTCCTTTCTCTTCAAATCCAAGGCTTATCTGAAGGGATAAGAAGAAAGTAGCCCAGACCCAAATGTACAACTGAAATGTCCTCTTGTTTTCTTCAATGTTGCTGATTCTTAAAAATAGAAATATATTCCTTCAATAAATTAGCACACAGTAAAAATCTGTGTGGGAGAATGTGGATAAAATATGTGTAATTTCAAAATTTTTCCCTTTTTCTGATCCCCATATGCTAAGTACCAAAATAAAATTACAACACAGGGGAAATGGGATGATAGATCCAGGACATGGTGAGAAATATATGGCTATTAATTTGTAATTTTGTTTTGCTAACTGTGAGACTAGAAGGCTCTCTGCACACTAAATAATGATGGTATTTGGAGCAATAAATCTGAGCATCCTTGTGCTGTCTCCTGCTGTTGAATAAATCTGTTGGCCTGTTACAGGCTAACAGTTCTGCTGATGGTTTTAACTGTGCTGTTTCACACAAAACAGCCGGGCGTTAACGGAGCTCTGCCGTACAAGTGGAGTGGGATGCCAGGGTGGATCTAAGGTGTCCACAGCTCTCATTTTCTTAGGAGAATCTCCTTCCTTAAGCTCTGCTCTCACCTCAGCAGAGCAGAGTGGTCACTTCTGCTTGGCTGTGTCATCTCTTGGAGGAACCCTTTTTTCACAGCAGGAAACAGAGCAATCCCATTCATTACCTGCTCCCATTAAAGCCTTAAGGAAAGCCAGGTTAGAGTGGGAAAACTCATTTTCACCTAATATAAGGGATCATTAGGCAGCTGAATGATTGCAAGATGTGTAATACAGTACACCAGTGGAGAAACTATAGACTGGCAGGAGGATTCCTTCAAGTCCAGGAACCATTAACTCTGTATATATTCATAAAGGATGTGATTTCTTGTTTGGTTGCTGCTGGGGTTTTGGCTTTTTTTTTTTTCTCCTTAGCTCCACTTTGTGTTATCCAGCACATGTTGTAATGTGCAGAAATGTGAGCTAAAAGACTGATACACAAGTTGGACAAACACCTAAACTAGAAAATTGCAAAATAATCTTGTACTGGCTTCATCACCTGCTGCTTCACAGCCTGAACAAAAAGAGCTCAGGGAACTGTAACGTGCATAAATTCCTTCAGGAGGAAGCAATAGTGGCCATAGCTGGCCCTAGCAGTCTCATGTCAGCAAAGTAGGAAAAGTCAGACTCTGCATTAACACAGCATGTTTTAAAGATGTGATCATGTTATCTGCCAGCAAAACACTTGTCCCAGGGGGTTGGTTATGGTGTTTCTAGAGAAAATATGTTCAGATTGCTCATAGATGGGTAAGTAGGATTCATGCTATTTTGGCTTATTAAAGGTCAGTGGCATTTGGATCATTTGCTATCAGATGTAGCTTGTGGGAAGGTGATGTGGTGATGTCAGAGCAAAGATCTTACTGGATCTTTCCAAACTTTTCCCTTGCCTTGCATGAGCAGCCACACTGGCAGGGACTGGGCCAAGAGCTTCCCAGTGCTTTTTTCCTTGTCTCTATTGTAAAATTGAAAGCAAAATCTGTTGACAGACACTTGAAGGATCATGTAATAGATTGTTTTGTGTCAATATACACGGTGTTCATTGCAACAGCCCCATTCTCAGGATGAATGTCCCAATTTTTAAGCTATTAAAGGGACCTGTATATATTTTAAAACACAAGGCCAATCCCTTCCCAGATTTTTAGAGGAGTGATTGCAGAATTATAGATGTGGACCCCAAGTGAAGTGGAAATCTTTTTAGCACAACCAGAGATGCAAAAATCTGTGGGAAAGGAGCAGGATTTCAGTCTATTACTCATCTTTGACTTGTTATTATTGAGTGTGTTAGGCTGGTAGATGTTGAATTTGAGCACCCACCTACATTTGCTGACCTGGACAGGCATCCGGGGGTGACCATATGTCTTTTAAGACAAGTCATATGTGAGCAGATGGAAGTGCTGAGTTGCATACAGATATTCTGGTGTTACAGCCTTGTGCCTCAGACCTCGGATTCTTCACTGTTTTAGCCAAATATCTGAACCCAGTCAAAACTGATGGCTGTGAATTCAAAACGTCCAAAAGAACAGAGGGAATAACTGTAATAAAAGTGAGCTGATCGTTCTGAAAACATGCCAAAAATATACTCCATTGTCTGGAATTCATTTGCTGTGATTTTGCCATAATTAGAGCTTGAACATTCATTAATTATACTGAGTTTATTCAGAGAAGTCAGGTAATCGCTGCTTTTCAGAGTTGCTCATGAGGGATTGTAATTAAAGAGCCCCTGCCACTCTCAGTCTGTTAAAGGGACTTGCCCTGCACTGCGTCCCCTGCTCAAATGAAGCAATGGGGAACAAAGACAGGGACCCCCTTGTGCATGCAAAGGAAATCTCTTTATTGCAGAAAACACCTTTCCTATATACCCTTAGTGTCCACTGGACATAACCAAAACTTAACAGGAGAAGAGAACCCATTGGCTGCTCAGCTGCAGTGCTGCTGTCCATGCACCTCACCACCCAATCAGCCTCCTGCTCACATGCTGTCTATGCATCTCACCACCCAATCAGCTTCCTGTTCACATGCTGTCCATGCACCTCACCACCCAATCAGCTTCCTGCTCACATGCTGTCCATGCACCTCACCACCCAATCAGCTTCCTGTTCACATGCTGTCCATGCACCTCACCACCCAATCAGCTTCCTGCTCACATGCTGTCCACGTGTCTCCCACCCAATCAGCATCCTGCTCACATGCTGTCCATGCATCTCACCATCCAATCAGCATCCTGTTCACATGCTGTCCACGTGTCTCACCATCCAATCAGCATCCTGCTCACATGCTATCCCCGTGTCTCACCATCCAATCAGCATCCTGGCTACCCACGTGTCTCACCATCCAATCAGCATCCTGGCTACCCACGTGTCTCACCATCCAATCAGCATCCTGTTCACATGCTGTCCGCATGTCTCACCATCCAATCAGCATGCTGTTCACATGCTGTCCACATGTCTCACCATCCAATCAGCATCCTGCTCACATGCTGTCCATGCATCTCACCATCCAATCAGCATCCTGCTCACATGCTGTCCATGCATCTCACCATCCAATCAGCATCCTGCTCACATGCTGTCCATGCATCTCACCATCCAATCAGCATCCTGCTCACATGCTGTCCATGCATCTCACCATCCAATCAGCATCCTGCTCACATGCTGTCCATGTGTCTCTCCCCACAGCTGCCTCTCAGGCCCCAGCTGACCTCTGACTGCCCAAGCCTGCAGCTGTGCCTTCCTGGGGCTTTCTGATAAACATAAGCTTTAATAACTGTAACAATTATAACCCCATATCCCATATTCAAATTTGCTTCCACCTCCCTCTCGCAGCTGCTCAGATTTGTTAAAAGCTTCCTGTGGTGGTGGTTGAGGGAAGACTGACCCTGGTATTTTTTCCCATTTCTGGTATTTTTTCCTCTTTGTGGCATTTCTAGCTTTTTTTGAGGTCTTTATTATACAAGTGTTACTTAAATGTCAGTTGCTCCAGAGTAAGTATCTTATGGGGAGAACAAGTCCAGAAGTGTATTTTTATTGTCTAACTCCCCCACATTTAAAACTTAATGTATTTTATAAAACCTATACCTATTCCATGGATTTTGGAAAACTCAGTAGGACTAAAATTAGGGGAATCAGAGAGCTGGAAAACAGTTAAAACTTTATTTCTGGTGATACAGATATTGCTAATAGAAAAAACTTGGAAGGTGTAGTGTGGGGGAATTATTATGGAGTTCTAGTCGGATTAATTTATTTGTGTCTTCCTCTGCAGCACCTGGATGCTGTAGGAAATAATAGGTCAGATCATGGGTTTTATCTCTGTGACAGTTCCTTTTCTTACGAAGTTACTGGCTCAAAGTCTAAATTGATATTTTTGAACTGAAAACATGTCTGAGGTCTGTCTCAAGCAGTGGGGGTTTTATGGTCTTACTGCAGATGAACACTTCAGTGTTAAGAGTTGGAAAATGAGGCACAAACTCGGAGCTTCATCCACGAGGTCTCTCTAATGTCAGCAGAGACAGGGAGGCAGTGCCAAAAGAGATGGTGAAATTATTTTCCTTTTTTTAAAAGAGCACTGGAAAGAGCAGAGAAAATTAAAAAGAATCCAGAGCACCTTCCTTGTTGTAGAATTAACTCTGCTGTGACAGTGATACAGCTGCTCTTTTCTTAAAGTTCACAACTCCTGGTAATTTTCTCACTCTCTTTATCACTTTAAAGAAGACATTACAGCCTATCACACCTGTAATTCACTGGCTGGGGCACTTTAAGCACATATTTGCATTGTTCTTATTGCAATGAACTCTAAAGGAGATGTTATAGTTCAACTTTCTTATCACATTTAATCAACAAATCATAGGTGAAAATCTCTGAGTGTCATGAAATGGATAAAAGAACATTATCAGTCCAGGGATGTTTTTGTAATAAAATTATTCTTAAAATAACAGCTCTCTTAGGCTCAAACCTAACAGAGCACAGAGGATCAGGGCAGTACTGAGACATGAACAGAATTGCTGAGAATGGTGCAATTCACTTAAGGAAACTGAACAGAAAATTGTGATGTTATAATGTGCTCTGCAACAGGAAAAAATGGGTTGCAAGAGACTTCGTCAAACAATTTCTGGTGGTGCTGGCAGTGGTTCTACACTGATCCTGTGTTTCTCAATTCCCCTTCAAGTATAGACCTTTCTGAGTTCACATTATTTATGGTAGGGTCCAAGTATCCCAGGGCAACCTGTGGAAAATTATGTTATTCAATACAGCAAAGGCGGCCAGCTCTCTCTGGATCCTCCTGAAGCTATTTCAGAGGTCTGTGTTCTGGTATTTTTTCTCTGAATTTGCATGGTGCAATACTGTTTGTAGTTAGCTGCATATGCTTTTCAAATGGTTTGCTGCATAAATTAGGCTGGTGTTATCCAAATGAAAGGGCGATGTCTGTATATCATTATAAAGGCAATGGTTATAACTTCCAACCACCTACTGTACTTTTAGATTTCATTTGTCTTTGGGGACCCAAGCAGAGGATTGAAATGCGAAGGGGAGATGGTGAGTCAGCCCAAGAGAGGTACTATGGTATCACCACATCAGTTTGACAAACCCCAGAGCTTATTATATCATTTGGACAATTGTCGCCCATATATTTGAATGGTTTTCTGAGATAAAAGAAATCTTTCATCCCCTCAGGCAGATGAAAGATTCAGCCATTACTACCCCTGAGTCTGATTTGCTGTCATTCTGGCTACAAGGAACAGGAAAGCCCACTAGAAGTAACAGCCAAAGCATTATAGGACTGGGAATAGATTAGAAAGGAGTTTTTGCTGGCACTTTCTATTCTCTCTTGGCCCACACAGCTATTTATTATTCACTTTCCTCAGGGTCTGGATATATCTGATGACTGACATTCCAATACAAATTGAAATTTAAGCTTTAGGTTTGTACACATATTTGCCTCTTCAAGCTGAGGCAGTGTGAGTTAAGGGTGAGTCCCTCAATGTCAAATAGAAGAGGAGCCAGACTGTGAGGGAGGAAAGTGGTATTATATTTGGCAGATGTTCTCAGTCCTCACAGCAAAGACATGACACTTAGAGTAAGTAGAATTTCCCACAAATTAATTAAATGTTCTGCAAACTTTCCTGTCTGTCCTTTTAAGTCCTTGAGATTTTTACACTCTGGAAATGATAACAAGCAGTGGAAAGTTGGAGGCCGGTTAATGTTGTCACAGGAGAATAATATACAATGAATTCTGTCTAAATGAGCACCTGATATGAAAGACGTACAATGATAAGGCTCAGAAATCCATATTCACTCTCCACTGCGCTGCTCTCCAGTGGTAATATTTATATGCAGATAGCCATGTAAATGAATATCTTATGAATAACTCAAAGTCAGAGAGAAAAACAAATCCTTCTGTAAATAGATAAAACAAATTACAAGATGTCTTTTAGGATGATCTTCTTTCAATTCATTGTACATGAGGGGCAAAGGGGGAGCTTGGCGTTTTGCAAATGTTCTCAAAATGAATGGAGAGAGAGACACCTTCCCCTTTCCCATCCTTACACTGAATTTTTTGTTTCATATGGCACAGAAGGGGATTAAGGTACAACTTGAAAGTCAGGAGTGTGGTATTTAACCTGCTGTGTCATCCCCATACACGATCCTAATGAGGATGGAACCAGCCCCGCTGGTCCTCATTGTGGCTGTGGAAATCACAGGCACTATGACAGCTGGCAGAGATTCCCTTGGTTTATAGAGAAACAGAAAAAAATCACTTGGTCTTACGGACCAGACCAGGAGTTTAACAAAGACCTTTCCTGTGGTCTGTGAATGACATAGGGCTGAATTCCTGGCATCTAAAGCCTGATTAAGGGAATACAAAGGTTAAACTGGCTCATTGCTTTTATGCAGGATGTATTGTCAGCTTTCATGTTTCTCTTTAGCTGCTGACAGCAGTTACATGGACAATTTTGTTTCAAATTGAAAGGAGTTAAAAACAATTGTTTAGGTTCCAAGGTCAGGCACCAGGTTTAAGTTTCTATAGGCACATTATGCTGTGCCTGCTGGTTACTCTCTGCTCTTCCCTGAATGAAGAGAGGTCCTGGAGGGGGAGAGGGAGTTACTGAATTATTCAGGTAAAACCTGCAAGGTGGAAAATGCAGGTTTCATCACAAATTTACTTGTCTTTTTCACACCATTTTCATACCCAGCAAATGTACTGCATCAGCAGGTAAAAATCCCCCTGCTATGCCCTCGCTACAAGTCAGCCTTTAGATTGAAATGTCCTTGTCATGAGAACATCACTGTGCTTGGCCTCCCGTTAATAAGTGGTCAGAGAGCAGGGCTGGCACGTGGCAGCTGAGAAAGTGGAGCCAATGCTGTGGCAATACCTGTTGTACAGAGCAATTAATTATTTGATTCACTTCTCCCACCTTCTCTCACCTGGATTCTCCCTGGCTCAATAAAATCCAAGCAAGTCATCCAATATGTGCCCTCCCTGTGGGCTTCAGATCTGGGGACCACATTTACCTTTTGATCTCCACCAAAGAAACATTTGTCTAAATTTAAAATTAATGAATATCATGCAGCTAAATGTTAACCCTGTGGATTACATTAAAGTTTATCCAATAAGAGCAGGAAGCCTGATCCTCTGAATATAAATGACTGCATCATCTGCATGAGATTTAATTGAGAAAATTACATCAAAAAGGCAAATTAAATACCAAGAACACAACAGATTTTCCACAGAGAAACACCGTGGGAAGTGAAAAACCATCTGTACAGAGAAGAACAGAATGACATTTTTTGCATCATGTCAGCCAGATAATATTTTTGCTTTCATCAATTATCTATGTTAAACATTTTGGTAAGACAGATAAACTAATGTACTTTTGACTATCACCTGGCATTAGTTAAGATGATGAAAAGATCATTGCAAACTCAAAATGACACATCAATTTTAAATGGTTTCAAATTTACATTATTTCTCTAATCTTGTCTGTTCTGAGGTAGACAGAAATACAGACTGAAAGGAGTGTTATTTAGAATTCCTATCAAACTTTTAGTATAGGCAAACAGTTCTGGAGCTATAAATTTGCACAAGTCTAAGTTTTCACACCACTAGTTTTCTAGAAAATGTACCAACAGTATCATTAGGAATTCCAGTGAAATTAACCCTACTGTTAATAAATATACTTAAAAATTACATTTCCCAGCATATGTTTCAAAACCTCAGAAATGCTACCATCTGTTTCTGCCTGGATTCTGAAATAGCCACAGTCAAGTGATACTGTCAAAGCCCTGTAGCTTCCATATGCCTTTAAATCAACAGACAGGTTTGCACCAGGATTCCTGATACCATAAGGACTCGTGTCATTTTCTCATTACTTCTAACAAAACCAGCACTTTGGGCTGTGTGTTCTGGTTCCAGATTCGCAGGTAGCTCAACAGAAAAACTCAGCACTCGAGTCACTGCTTCTCATTCCTAAGGGGTTTTAAGGTTAAAGAACAACAGAGGCAGCAAAAGTGTGATATCCATGAGGTCCAGGGGCTCTTATTGCCAGATTTTAAGAATATTTTCCTAAAAGCAATGTGGTATTTTTGTGGTTTTTGACTCCAGCAGTAGCTGCATCTTTGGAACTGACATTCCCAGGATTATCTGAGCTCTGTTTATAAGCACCTAGACAAGGTGCTGCTGTTTTTAAACAGCCATTAATTTCTATGTAACCTGGTATAATACACTCTACACAGAGAAACTGGTTAATGAAAATAGCTCCGTTTCTCTAAGCTGTCAGCATGCTCCTGGAGTCTGCAAAGACTCTGCAGAGTTAAAAATAATGAACTGAGGTATCCACACAATTATTTATTTTCAAATTGGTGAAGTGCCATTTTCTTCTCAGTTCAGGAAATTAACCTCCCCAAAAGCCAGCTTGCTCTACACAAAATTAATAAAGCAGAGCATGCTGGCAATAACTTGCACATGTTTATTTATGTGGGATGTCTCCAGCTAGAAAGGCTAAGATGAAAAATTGACTCAAAAGGCTGCACTCTGAGGGGATTTACTCCTAGGTTGGACCCATTTTCATGTTGTTTAAACTCAGAATTGATGGAATAAGAACCTCTTGTGGAGGCTATAAAAATTAAGCTCTTTTATTATCACCTCTCCTTTTTTTTATCCCATAGCATACACCTAACACTTTCTTGTACGAAATAAGGTGTAGAAATTTGCAATCCATTTCTAAAGGAGAAAAGTAAGGGGGGAAAGGTGATGAGGGTTGCAGGGAATCTGTTAGTACCAAGCACAAGAAATACTTTTCTCCATATCTTTTTACTCAAGCTCTGCATGGTTAAACTGAAGCTGATATTCATTTTACGTGCTGTTGAAATTTTCTTCTAGCTTGTCCTTGCAGAGGGTGCTGACCTGGGCTTTGCAAAACACCTGCAGTGTTTGTAGCACTGTACCCTATCATGAAAATCCCTTAAGACAGGTCTCACTTGAAAGTTAAACTGAGATACTCCAAAATTAACTCTCTTTATCAGCCTGATTTAAATTTGAAAGTGTGAAGATTGACTGTGATAGAATAATTTCTCTGGGATGCTTTTCCTGCTTTCTTGTGTTTATCCTCTCCTTGTTTCTCTCCTCAGGGAACATCCATTAACAACAACCCCAGTTTGTGTCTAGAGATTTATAATCTGTATTTGTAACAGGTCTGTTAGATCTGTTTCTTCACTCATGGCTTTTTATTGTTGGCATCATTCAGGATGCAGGATTTAGCAAGATTTTAGCATCAAACTTGGCTTTGAAAAGCCACATCAGCACAGTCCTGACATGCCTGTGCTGGGGGCTTGCCTTCTGTGGGGTGAAGCCCAGTCTGTGCCAGCAAAAACAGGCTGCTCAGTGCAGCTGGGAGGATTTCAGCAGCACAAAAATGTCTTCAGAGTGAAGGGACTGTGCTGATGGCATCTTCCCTGTAACACACCAGCAGTGGTACCTGAGTCCTTTCTGCTCTGGGCTGGTGTGGTCTTACATGTCTTATCCACATAAGGATGGATGTCCTGGGCACTAGGAGCAATTTGGGTTTTGATGCTAGAGAGAGAGAAACTGGCAAAGAGTGAATTTCAGAGCTGCAGAAGGCAAAATAATATTAATTTGGGACCACACTGGACACTTTCTAGGACCTTTGAAAATGGGATGTTCAGGTGCTGTCCTACAAGTAACTTCTCAGATTTTGCTTGAACTGTTTTGCCTGACTCATATAATTTAGCACTAGACATCAACAGGAATGTCAGCCCATGCAGAGTGTATTTCAGGGTGGAGAGAGACAGACAGCATTTCATACCCCCTCGGAATGCCACCCTCTTCTACTTCTCCCTCTCTTAATTACCCTGAGGACTGAAGTCTTTTATCCAAAATAATTCCAGCTGACTGCTCTCTCAAAATGAATCCAGTTCATCCCAAATTACCACTCTGTCAAAATTCCTAAGTGTAGTAACACTGCAGGGGTTTCATTACCTTGGAGAGGTAGAACTGTGCATACCAGGTCTGACCCATTTTGGCTTTGAAATGCGTCCTTTTGAAAGCCTAATTAACGCTGCTGTGATCCTGTCAGGAATAGTGTCTGTGCAGCAGAAATAGGTGCTGCTTTGCCTGTAGCTACATAGACTCTGGAGTCATTCAGAGGCAAAATTCTCACGGGACTGAGTACACATCCACACATCCACACCTCCAGCTCGCGTTGTTGTGGCTGCTTCAAGCTTGGCGTGTGTGGAAAGCACTCAGACAGCTTCTCCCCTCTCCCTGGCTGGGGTGTGTTGTCACGGTTTGCAGAGGGTTTATTCTTCTACTCTCAGAAAACTGGGAGTACCAGAGGTGTCAGGCCAGGCTGCAGGGTTTACCAGCAGCGCAGCCAGGAGTTGACAGGATAAGGAGTAAAACAGGAATGAGCCTGTAAGAGCCATGAATGTTTCCCCTCTGGCTGCTGTGGCTGCTACCAACCCTCTGACCACCTCTGTTCTTTCACCTGAGCAAACCTCACAAGCCTTTTGTTCTGTTACATCAAACTGGAGTTGCACAAATATGATTTCTAATAACGCTCCTCACTGGCTGGAAGGGTTTATTTTTGTGCCCAAGGTGCCAAGAGCAGTCTTAATAAATGTTAGTATTTGTTGTGCTGCATAATGCAGTGAACAACACCAACTTCTTCTGCTGTTATACAATCTAAGTAAGAGCCTCTTCTGCCCCTTTTTTGAAGCAGGGAATAAGCACAGAGAAAGTGGGATTAGCCTGAGGCTAGGGAAAAGCTAAGACCCCAGTACTGATGGGTCTGAGACCAAGGCCTTGGCAGGGAATGTCATTACTAACTAAGGATAAAAAGGTCATAAATACCCAATCATCAGATGCTGTTTTATCCTGGAGCTGCCTGAAACCAGGATATTCAAAGAACACATGCATGTATCACGATGTTCTTCTAGTTAGTTTTACTCCAGAAACTCGGATTAGCTTTCGGCTTTGATTTCCTCTTGAACTGAATTCACGTGATGCCAGGAAAGACAATTCAGTTCCATTTTCCATGAAGTCAAGAGAACTACTGACTTCAAAAATGGAAGGAAGCCCCAATTAACAGAAGCCATGGAGCTCATCCCTGACCAAAATTTCCATTCTTAATGTACTTCCATTGAGGGCTTGGACCACCATTAGTGCTTGGTTTTCAGGGTTCAGTCCCGTTAGTACTGAACTAACACCAAGTATTACTGAGCACCAAGTATTGTAGCAAATGAAATGAAAGTCTGATTTTCAAAAAGCATGACTAATTTCTGATATAGTTTTCAACTCTACCCTTATTAGAAATACTGTCTTTCATGTAGTTTCCTTTATAATGATTTAATCTGCAGAAAAATTTAATGCATTCTCCTTGACACCCGTCCCGCAAGTCAAAATGTTCTCACAAGCAGCCTTAGACACTAATATTTAAAAGTTCTCCAAGTCTTTAATAATGCCAAGCTATGAAAGATATGTTTCTTGGTGTGATACAGATAATACATCCCTGAATTGTGAACTTTATGGGGTTCATTTAATTTACTACTTTCAAATGGAAGGGTTTCCTGTTGTGTAGGGTCAGATTTCAAGCACTGTGAAACCTGGAGGCACTAAGATTTCAAGGAGTTAGAGAGTCTTTTGGTTTTTTACAAAGAAGTGAATGGAAAATTAGACTGAAATCAACCCTGAAGGACAGTAGGAAAAACTCTACATTTTTTAGTGTGTCCAGATCCTGCTCAGTTAAGCAGCACAGTTCAGTCCTGTGATAGATGCAAAAAACCCCTAAAGCATGCAGAACTATGGGAAACGTGCAGGTTCTCACATCCCTGCCTTAATGTACACTGTGAGAAATTACCTCTCACTTCAAAATTTTTTAAGGTTTATTAAAACCTTAACCAATACAACAAAGGACCGAATAAGGAAAAAGGGCAGCACGCTTGGAACGTGTGACCACCTGTCACGTGCTCACCCACAAAATGGCCGCTCCACCTTTTATAGCCCTGGGGGTTGTATCAGCCAACCCTGGCCCCTCCCAATGTCTGTCAGTCAACTCTTGTTTGCTGTCCATTGGTGGACGCTATGTTATTGCGACTTGATTGGAGGACAGGTGCTGCCATGCCACGCCCCCTGGCAACACGCCCTCCCAGCTGCCCCCTGCGAGGAGCGCAGGTACCGCCCTCCCTCCACGTGTCCCCCACAACCTGGGCTGCTCAGTGCCAACAGCACAGGGGGAAAGGGGGCTATGGGGAGAACAGAGAATGTTCAAACAAAACCCACAATAACGTAACCACACACGTATAAAGCTTCTCTTAACGTGCACGTAATATTCGTCCCTTAATTGTGAGAGCCAATCATTGCATTGCCCATCTATAACAGCATTCTTCAGAGGCGCCCTGACTTTCAGCAATTCTTCAGATAATTGAATCATGAATATTTTGTTCTTGTGATAAGCCTGAGCCTAACAAATGAGCTTCTTCAAAAACCTGTGCGGTGAATGGATTAAAGAAAGAAATTCAGCATAATATCTACAATTCTCTTAGTGATATCGAATGCAGAAGTACTAGCTAACCTACCTCTTAATTTGCAAGCCCTTTTATTAGTACCAATTGCATTTTTCCCCTGTAAAACTAGGTGACTATTGGATGAAAAGCAGACATAACTGTGTTCTAATTAGGCAAAACATTGATTGCATAGTTCACTGTACATGTTTCTCTGTTTTTGTAAACAGATAATGAATCAGCACCAGATAATTACAACTGAGTTCCAAAGTTGGTTTTTTTCTACATTAGGGTAGATAAAACTCTTTTCCTAGTTTCCCCTCTCTGGTTTTCCCCCTCTAGTCTTCAGGCTGAGCTGTGGGTAAAGCTTTTCATTATGTTGGGCATGATTTTCCTCCTTTCTGTTCCCAGGAGCTTGGGATGAGATTCATTTATCCTAACATTTGCACATGAAAATGAGATGTCTGCATGTTATGGAGCCAAACTAGACCAGGATCTTTTTTTATAGTCAGTGGAGAGAAATAGATATGCAAAATTTTCCACAGTCCCCCTGTGTCCAGGAATATGCTTTAGACTGTAATGTAGACATTCAGGAAGATTTAATTGCCAATTCTGGAATTTGGCCAGGGTGAGGAATTGATGGCCGTGCTTACACAGAATGTGCTGTGGAGCATTAAAGATAACATGTGATAATGGCTTTTCCTCTCCACTTGTCTGGAGCCTGGCTTCCCCCAGCAGATGTTGCAGGGCATACTTGGTTTCAGAAGCAAGTGTTGCCTCCTGTAAAAGCAGTATCCAACACCTCTCAGAGACAGAGGTTGAAATGGAACATGTTCTCCACTAGCATGGACCAGCTAAGGAGTACAGTACATAAAATTCTTCTGCCTTTTAGCAAATGCACCAGAATCAGTTTATCCAGTCTGTTTATACTTCATTGTGGTGTATTCTGCTGGATCAGCTCTTATCAACATTGGACAGCCCTGTTATGTAGCACAGGCACTAAAATTGCCTAAATTTAAAAAGAATTGAGTACTTTGAAGCCAGCACTTGATCAGTTCTACCACAATCACCAGAATTATTTCCAGGATATTAAATTGTCACTTCCTGGATTGTTCTTCTGACAGCCTTAAAGCTGTGCACTGCTGCTTTGGAGAAAACAGATCCTGACTTTAGATTATAAACCCATTTTAGCAAAAATCATTGTGCCAAACATTCAATATGATTCCACAGGAAGACCCTGTTTCTCAGGCTTTAAACTGTAGAGTTTAAAAGATTTGCAGGTCATTAGTCTGATAACCCCTCCCAAGGGACAGCTCTTTACAAACAGCTTTATGCTGATCTACATTCCTCACGGCAGCCTTGGGTATGAACTTTCCTACTTCATTTTCCCTGTTAAGAAAAATGGATAAGGCAAGGGTGCTGGAAAAGTATCCAAGAAAAACATCTCAGTGGAGGTGCTGGAAACACAAATCCACATTTGGCAGCTGTTCCTGGTTTGCATGTCCAGTTATGAGATGCATAATTCCTCCAAGACAAGGAGATAGCATCTGATCATTCTATGTAGATGAAGCCTTAGAAATGCTTCTGTCATTCAAATTTTCACAAAGAAAATATAATTTGTGGTTATTCGTGCGCAACAAATGCAGATGGAAGCACAGCAGGTAGATAAATACTGACATTCTCTTCTCTGAATACCTTCAAAAGAAAGGTCAAAGGTAAGACAGGGAGTAAAATGAATGTAGATTAGGCAGAACATCTGTTGAAGTGGGATAGTAGGGAAAATATTCAATACTTTTCAAATAGAAGCTCTGCTTTAAAAAGGCCGATGGGCATCTGCTTAATTATAAATTCTTAGCTGTTTGTAACATTAGTCTCTTAATAAAATAAAAAAGGGGGGAGGGGGGGAAGAAAAAGCACAATTAACCCCCAAGAGATAATTAACTTTTCTTTCCACAATGTAATAACAGAACTTGCTTGAGCTGGAAATACAAGAGGGTGGCTCAGCAAGTAGGTGAGGATGAAGGGAACTTTGGGCAATGTCACAGCGTCCTCACTGTCCCATTCAGTGAAATGAGGATCTGGGGACAAGTAGCTGGTGGCAGGTGCCATGGTGTGATGCTCCCAGCAGGGCATTGCCCTTCTGCAGCAGCAGGGGAGACTTGGCTCTCTTCATTTCACACCAAAAAAAAACCCCAAAAAAAAGTGACATGAATTTCAGTGAGCTCCAGAGAAGTGAAGACAGGCTGTTTTCCACACCTTTATGTGACCAAAGCAAGTACCCTAATCACTAATCAAACCGAGCACATTCATGAGTTACAATATACCTCTGCTTCCTCTTGGAGTCTTTATTGATACCATGCTTCTCAGGATTGATTAAATATGGTCAAAATGCTAATTTCACTTCCATTTCTTTGATGTTCAATTTTTCACCAGTCTCAGCTTTTGCTTTATCACATTGCCCATTCTGTGCTTTATTAATTCCGTGCTATTATTGGACCAATTGTTTGTAATGGGTGAGTAAACATTTATTGAGACAATTTAAAGATAATGGGAAGAGGCAATCCTTTTTCTCCCAACCTTTTCACCAGGAAAATCCCATTTGATGTCAGTTAGGAAATGACTGTTAATATTATAAATGACTTATGCTAATAAGGCACCTGTCAACCCCCAGCAACCTTTACATCACTCCATGTATAACTGCAGCCATGTGAAGGAGTTAAAGAGCAGTGAGTAAAACATGAACATAACTTGTTCTGTGATGCTGATATGGTGCATTTTTCTCCCTGTTCCTATTGCTTGGCTCCTCATGACTGTTGAGAATTAAAGAGAAATGATTTCCCATGCACACATGTGCTTGTGTACATCCACACACAAACAAACGTCCTTTTGGCTTGATACTGAACTAGGATTGTTGCTATCCCTGGTCTGCTGATTTGAACCTTTGTGATATTATTAATGGAGAATTATATCCCATTTTCTTTGTATTTCTAACCTTGTAGTTAAGACTGCTCTTAACTACACTACAATGTGGGGCTGAGGGAGGACAAATTTGTATTTTGATGTATCTGAAATTGGCCATTTCCACCTGCAATTGCAATAGCCAGGTTTTAAGACAAACGTGTTTTTTAAAAATCTGTTTCTAAGCTAAGAAGTGACCCAACATGGTATTTTTTCTTCCTTCTCTCCAAATATGTAATTCAAAACCCATGAGACATCTCTATTTGCTGTGTCATGTATACAAATATTTAGCACTAACCATATGTTTCTGTGTTTTCTTGAAGCCTAAAATAATTTCTTAAACCATCCTTCCTTTTCAACTTCCATGTTCAAGTGCCTTTTTGGCAGCCTAAACTGTTCAGTGTTTAACTGAAACTTCATGAGAGAGCTTTTATATCTGTGTGTATTTGCTTTTTTGCTGATTTCATTACAAAGTGCTGCTGTGTGATGGCCTGTGGGGTCCAGGAGTGAGCTGCTACAGCCAAGCTGGGACACCTAAACTTGTCTCATTAGCTTCAATTCAGGTATTGAAAAGGATGAGCATTATCTAACTCCAGCTCTGAGGAAAGACTATGGGTTTGGCCCATGATCCATGACTTAGATTTGGAACAATTTGAGTACCTTTGCCTTTTCACACCACTCTTTGGTTGAATGGAGAGTCACCTGCTGAGATCAATATGACACATCAGTAGCTTGAAATAAGGTGCAAGTTTGCATGTGGAGAGAAGATTCTTATCTGAAGACACATTTAGGTACAACCTTGTCAGCACTCTCAGTTCATGGAAGCATCCAAATTCTGAACTTAGGGAGTGTTGGAGCACCTTACAGTGATTTCACTCAGGCAATCACATTAGGATGCATAATGAAAACCATAATGACATAAATATTTAATTCTTATAACTAGGTTCTAAACACTATAGAAATGTTGTCATAATTAATTTTCAGCCAGTAACTTTTTTCTTCCCCTTTCTAATTAGTAGAGTACAAATGACATGCTACTGCATAATTGATAAAAACTATGTTTTTAATTGCATCTATATGATCATTCTTACATGGTTACATCAAATGAATCAAGTGTCATTGCCTTTACACAGCTCAAGGGCTAGAGAGGGTACAGCAGTAATTTTATGCTGGTGATAGAGTCATATTAATGCTTATTGCTCTTCATCTGAAGACATCAAAGATCCTTGCAAAGCTGCATGGAATATTCTGCTTTCATATGCAGGGAACTGGAGGCTTAGAAAGATTGGAACTCCCACTTTTTTTTTAATCAGGAGGTCATTCAATCATCATAAGTGAGTAGTGTTAAAATCTGAAAGTTTTAAATGTCTAGGGATCAAGCATAGAGCTTGGGACGTGCCTCAGCCCAGATAAATTAAACCATGCTTTATTCAGTGGCCATGTAGGATGGCCAGACAGATGATATAACAGATATGATGGTTTCAAAGGCACCAGGAGTAGCTTTGCTCCCTGGAAGAGCAACTTGCCCAGCCAGGCCTTCCCACTGTCCCAAGCTGGGAGTGACAAACACCTCAATCTGAATTGGAAAAGCAATATTGACCACAGCAGGGAGATATTGATCCAACTTTACTACAGAAAAAAATTACCTGGAGAATCAGAAAACATCAAAACTGGTCTTTCCATGTGAAGGATTTTAGAGCCCACACTAGCTTTTTCTGGATGTGTGTTGGAACATAAATATAACGATTTCTTAATTCATCCACCAAGCTGAAAAATCAATTATTGCACTCCTCAGGTCTAATGAACTGTTTGTTCCTTAATGTAATGACAATTGTCTTCCAAGAAAATTAAGTCCAGCACTAGAGAAAATAAAATATTCATTAGCAAAGTTATTGGAAAAATAGATCAAATTATATTGAGGCAGTTTATTTTCCATGTTCCTACAAGGTGCTTTTAATACCATGCTGCCTGATTTTAACATGAGGACAGTCTTCTGCTCTTCTAGGATAGAATGTTCCCTAGAATTCCTGGAAAATCCCATAATCCCATAGTGAGGGTAAAAGCACAGACAGTGGAGTTTATCCTGGCTGACCTTTGCTGAGTTGAATACATGAATTAAAGTGGAACAGGATGTAGCAGCTGTGTGTTGGGGAAGAAGGGCTGTAGTGTCACAGTAGATGTGAAGAGAGGAATAAAAGTTGCATTTTAGTCCTACAGGGTGACCAGACCAAAAAGCAACCCCAAACCTTGGCCCCTTGAAGAAGTGACAGAGCTGCATATGATTCTGAAGGATGAAGTGCTTCATACAGGAGAAAATCAAATTTCTTGCTCTTCCCCTCTGCACAAACTTGTGGCTCATTTGGAGGTTTTTTTCTGCAATCGAGGGAGAAATAAAAAGAAAAAAAGTCCAGAGTAGAACAACAAGCAATATCTCCCACACTGCCTGTACCAGCAGCTGGCACAAAGTGCCTCAGACTCAAACTGCTCACACCTCACACCCCAGAGCTGGCAGTGGAAAATCAGGGCCCTGAAGTTTCCTTCAGTCTTCTACCATTTTTGGAACTCTGAAGAACATGGACATGCCAAACTGCTGGGATATTTTCCCCTGTTTTTCCAAAGATATGATTGTCTTTAATCCACATGGAAATCAAACCATGGCATCCTCTGGCAGTCAGTCACAGAATTTGGAGTGATTCTACTCAGAACCCAACATCCCATTCAGTGCACGGCTGCCCTGACACCTTGAGACAATTCTCACTCATCCAAGTAATCCTTTAGATTAATGTTAAAGCAGCAGCACACAGTTGACTCTAGGAAGCAAAGCTAGATTCATTTAACAGAATTTAAAACATAGTTATAATTATTCTCTGTGATCTCTCTGAAGTGCCGAGAGACAGGGAGAGAGGAGAAAAATGCAATTACCTTATTTGTGTGTGTGTTCATACATTGACTTTTCTTCTCTCCTTACATCTGGGAATCTGTAATGCAGCTGACAGTGATTTAGGGTGTTTTAAGTGTTTTGGAACTAATCTTTGCTTTCCTGGGAATTTTCCTGGGAATATGCATTGCTCTTGTGTTCACTGACCTAGCTAGCTAATGATAAAGGAAAAAAAAATGCTATTTGGAGTAATAATGGGCAGCATCTGAATTACTGTTAATTGCTGCAGACAGGCTTAGTTCATGTGATGAATGTAAGCATTGCCTTTGAATATGAACTTGCATTTATCATGAAGCAGAGAGTAATACGGACCTGACCTGAAGAAAAATATTTTTAGATTAACTAGTGACCTACTTGCAGATACACAGAGCAGTCGGCCAGGTTTTATTTTTCTGTAAGAAGTATTTTAAGTGTCTACCAGTTCAGCAGCAGATCTCAGTGCATTCTGCAAGACTGCAGCACCAATTCGGACTTCAGACAAAACAGGTGGAGGAAATTCCTTCTAGCCAGAAGACAGCCCTTGATGTTCATGAAGTAGGCAGAGTTATTTTGTCTTTTTGCAGCCTGGGGCACATCAACGACCCCTCTCTGTGCAGTGTGGTTTTAACAAGAGTCCTGTCACCTCTGGCAATAATCATCTCTTCTTAGCTCCTTTTAAATGTGCTGATGAGACATTGAAGTCTTTGCAGCTCAACACTCCCCTTCAAGGAATCATCCATGTTAATAAGGGTTCTTGAATGCATGCTGAAGTTTAAATATATATTTAAATGCTTTTCAGGGTGGTTTATGGTACACAGTAGCTGTTTTCCTGCTTCAGGGCTTTAATTAGGAAATGATAGTGAGCGTCTGTGCTTGCTGGCTGATGAAGGGGACTGAAGAGAGAGTAGGAAAGAATCCCACATAACAAGAGATACACTTTGGCTCTTGGTTTTCAAGGGTTGGAGAGTTCACCCTCCAAAGATAAGTGCGTCCCTCTAATGTCTTCTTTCTCTTGTTCTGAAAAAAAAAAACACCTGAAATTCTGTAGGATATAAATGATCAAAAGTCTTTGACTTTAAGACTAGTTTAAACCAGTATCTATAGAAAGGAAAGTGCTGCTAAGGGCCAGTAATTTCAATTATAAGGCATGGCAAAGCCTGATCTGTGGGTCCTTAGATGGTTTACATCAAATTGCTCGGTTCATACAAGATGGAGACAAGTCTGACACATAGGAAAGCAAACCTGTTGTATCCTAGTTTGTTAGTAAGAAAATCCTTAAATGTTGTAGGGCAAGGCAAGTTCCAGCACTGCAGGCTGGGAATTGTACCTGTGCTCGATCTCTGCACCCCTGGCTGGGCTGAGTTTGATCTGTAAATATTCTAGTTCACTGCAGTGTCATGTTGAGGAAGATATTGTGAAGATGGTTGAAATTCTAAGTATAGAGAGACATCAGCACCCCACATATCTGCCAGAAGCCCCAGAAGACCCCTGGTAAAAGACTCCCTTATTTCCTCATGAGTTATTGCACATGTGTGATGCTATAACTTTTGTTCTCACTTTTGAATACAGGGAGCAGGGACATTTCCAGCACGTGATTCCCTGTTTGTCTCCTCATCCCTGAGATTGTGCCCATCCACCATGAAATGATTTGTGCATCTCTGCTTTAACTTGTGTGGCATCATCCTTCACGTAACTGAGAGACCCAGATACTGCTGAGATTGGTTGAACAGCAATGATAAAAAAGTGGCAGAATTCTAATAGACCTTTACAAAGTTCCTAGTCAGTTAACAAGAAAAAGATCTGCTGGCAGAGAGGTGAAAATAAGGGCAATGCATGCCTGATATCAAAGGGGATTTATCCTCTCCAGAATTTCAAAAGAAGCCATTTCAATACTTACACTGTGCACAGAGAATTTTATTTCTCCCTAAAAAATAAAAATCAAAGGGAACTTTGAGTTGTCTCCAAAAGAAATGGTATAATATTTGCTCATTGATGAGAAAAGTTAGTTTGGACCCCCAACCATCAATGCAGTACAATGAGGAGTAATTCTTTCTTCTTCCTAGTTAATAATGGGGGGGAAATTCTCTAAAGAGCAGGATTATAAAAGTCAACAAAGTCCAAATGTTGATTATTTTCCTCCTCAGTGTCA
This sequence comes from Hylia prasina, assembly GCA_013397195.1. NCBI lineage: Eukaryota > Metazoa > Chordata > Aves > Passeriformes > Sylviidae > Hylia > Hylia prasina. The sequence continues at coordinate 79,268 of VYXD01016002.1, forward strand.
AATTGCTTCTTGAAAATGCTGAGGATTAAAACAATGTTAGTTGTACTCATGGAGTTCTCAACAGCATCTTCACCACAAATATGTGCAGCTTCAGGAGTAAGGCAAGGAGAGAAGGTGGAGGAAATCTCCTCATCTGTGAGTGACCGAGACACAGACTCAGACCAGGAGGGAATCTGAATCGTTTATTCAAAGAAATTAGCTGCTTTTATACACCTTTTCAAGTCACAGTATTTCCTTAGGTGGTAATTCTTACTATGTGATCTGTCCCATGTTGCCAAGTCAGCAACACACTGACACATTCTAAATGTCCTTCTGTGGGGTGATCATGCACTGTTCACCCATCTCTCAGCTTCTGGTAGGCTTTTCTCCCATTGAGGTCTGTCCTGTGACACCTCCTCCCCAGGGTCTGGTGGAGACAAGCCTCTCTGTGCTGCCATGTGCTCCTTTGTCCTGCCATGTGTTCCTTTGTCCTCTCATGTGCTCCTTTGTCCTGTCAGGTGCCTCTCTATGCTGCCATGTGCTCCTTTGTGCTGCCATGTGCTCCTTTGTGCTGCCATGTGCTCCTTTGTGCTGCCATGTGCTCCTTTGTGCTGCCATGTGCTCCTTTGTGCTGCCATGTGCTCCTTTGTGCTGCCATGTGCTCCTTTGTGCTGCCATGTGCTCCTTTGTGCTGCCATGTGCTCCTTTGTGCTGCCATGTGCTCCTTTGTGCTGCCATGTGCTCCTTTGTGCTGCCATGTGCTCCTTTGTGCTGCCATGTGCTCCTTTGTGCTGCCATGTGCTCCTTTGTGCTGCCATGTGCTCCTTTGTGCTGCCATGTGCTCCTTTGTGCTGCCATGTGCTCCTTTGTGCTGCCATGTGCTCCTTTGTGCTGCCATGTGCTCCTTTGTGCTGCCATGTGCTCCTTTGTGCTGCCATGTGCTCCTTTGTGCTGCCATGTGCTCCTTTGTGCTGCCATGTGCTCCTTTGTGCTGCCATGTGCTCCTTTGTGCTGCCATGTGCTCCTTTGTGCTGCCATGTGCTCCTTTGTGCTGCCATGTGCTCCTTTGTGCTGCCATGTGCTCCTTTGTGCTGCCATGTGCTCCTTTGTGCTACCATGTGCTCCTTTGTGCTGCCTTGTGCTTCTCCAGGTGCATCCCACAGCCCACAGCTCAACTCCATCCCATCCCATCCCCTCCCACACTCATCTTTCCCTTTGGTTCTTAAACTTAGATGTGCATTTCTGGGAACAAAGCTGAAGACTGTCCAAGACTCAGTGTTCTTCCATTATTAGCATGATTTCATGTACATAATGTGGTGACACTTACAGAGCTCAGCCAGTTCGTCACCCATCGTTTGAGGCATTAAAAGACAACCCAGCTGGCCACAGTGGCCATGGCACGGATCTGGGGACAACAGCAGCCAGGGGAGGCTCACAGAACACAAAGCCTGGAAAATGGATTTCAATAGTTGCAGTGAAACTGCAAATGAAAAAACTTGGGGTTTAAGGGTTTTGGTAGCCACTTTTTAAAGTTCTGTTCTCTGGTCTTTTGCTAAGGCATCGGCTTACAATTTCCAACTGACCAGATTATATATGGCCTGACAGTTTTCTTTCTCATCCTGTCAAATATGAAGCATTTGGCCTTTTGTTCTCGACAGTTTCTTGCCCTCATTGCTTTCTTCCATTAATCTATTTCAGTACTGTTTTTCCCTTTTGTAAGTGCAACATTTTCACTTTCTTGAGGAATGGATTGAACTTTTGCTTTTAACAAATTGGATATTTTAACATCGGGACCTTTAGGCAGCTCTTAGATGAAGAGTTCGGGGGACTTTCAGCTATCCTAGGTTAAGTTAGACAAGGGAGGAAGGAAATATTTGAATGAGCTGTTGCACAAACAACTGCAACCTGATTGTTTGGAGGCAAAATTGATCCTAAAGGATTGTTACTGTGCTGACTCTGTAGGAAATATAGCAGCAGATCTGGGTTTTAATATAGTTGAGTCTCCTCAAGAAAATTTTCAGCTTCTTTTTCACCTATATTTTTATTACTTATTTGTCTAGCCTCATCAGCAGTACCTGTCACAATCTGTGGTACGAAATAAAGACGCTTGATTCTAGATCAAGGCAGAAGAAAGATCAGAAGGCTTTATTTACAATTCATCCAGCCTTTTTATAACACTGCACTAAAAAGGCAAATCATTGGTCCATAGAATTGACACCTCTCTCCATTGGTTAAGTAACAGAAACAACACAATGGAGAGAGATTGTTGTGAGAACTTAGAAAATGTTATGAAAAGAAAATAATTGTTTACAGGAACTGTCTTTGAAAGAAAAAAATCTTCTAAGAATTCTTCCCTTGGGAAGAAAAACAGCCACTGACAGGCTGAAAACCTTACAGACTCAGAAATATCAGGGCCACAAGCACCAATGCCCTTTTCTCTCCTAAAAGCTTTTTTAAAGGTTGTGGGTTTCTGTTTTGTTTTTGGTTTTGTTTTTGGTTTTTGGTTTTTGTTTGTTTCAGCATGTTGGTAAGAGCTTCCTGAGGATAAATTTGAGCAAAGAGGTGCATATTTATGTATTTTTGGGTCTGTGCCCATTCCTTCTCTGTGGTAGGAGGGGTTTTGTGTCCATGAGAGCAAAGCTTGAGGAGATCAGGTGAGCTGCAAACACCCAAAGCACAGTGTTGCAAAGGAGCTTAAAAGTTCTTCCCCTTCTCTTTCCTTATCACTGTCCCCAAAGGCAGGAACACAAAAAATTGGAACCAAGATGAACAAGGGCACACTTAGTGCCCACGCTAGCTGATGGAATGAAATAAAAGTTGCCTTCAAGGTGATCAGCAGAGCAACTGCTCAAAGCCTCACACAGATAGTTTAGTTCATAGACCAAGTGATCTACAGGGCAGGTAGGAGGTAGCTGCAGATCCAGGAATTTAAGACTGGATTGTTTCATAGTTGTTCCTATAACATTTGGATTATCAACCAAAGCTTTCACCTCTCCCTTGCACTTGTCAGTGTTGGCTGTAAGTTGAATACATTTAAATCTCTTTGTGGTTTCTTTGTGTTTTAATACTTTTGATCTCTCCTGAAATGCTTGGTGGGACCCAAGCCTGTCAGTGCTGGTTGCAGATCTGCCAGATTTTACTCTCTTTTCTTGAGTAGTTGTTTTATATCCTTTTAGTCTGCACCCTTCCTTTGAAATTTGTTAGCCAGGAAAATTCAGGCTCAGAAAAAGAATAATTTCCACTTTGACATATTTAAGGGCTGGTTTAGAAATGAGGGACAAGGAACTTACAAATTTTCCAGGGTATCATATAGATACCACGCCAAAAAGGTTTCAAACACATAAACATAAGTGTGTTCTGTAACTGGCATTCTGTATTCTTTATTCAATAAAGTGTAAAGGGGTGGTCTTTTACAGAAAAACTACCCCAGTACAGAATAATAGAATTAATAGCAAACAGCAAATAGCTAGAATTTATTTGTTTATTAGAGTCTTCTTCCTTACTCCCTAGGATTTGAATTTCTGTATTTGAGTCATTCCTTCTATCCCTCCTAGGAGCTGCTTGACTGACAGCAGGGAAAGGTGTATTTTAAATAGTTCAAGCAGTTGTCATTGAATTTATCTGCAGAGCACTAACAAGGAATATCCAGAGCTGTTCTAGGCAGGATGAGGGCGCTTTCCCATTCCAGGAGCTCTTGCAAGGCTGGTAACAAAAGAAGATAATGAAGGTTGAAGTCTGCCACAGCCCAGCCCTGTGTGCCACACTCTGCCCTACCTGACAGGTGGAACATTAACAGCTCAAAACTGTATCAGAGGGGGCAAGAAACAAGATCATCTGGGGGTTAAAAAGAAGTCTGGAAATAAACAGGCAAAGACTTCAAGGTTTAGAAGGCCCTTGAGTAAATGAACTGCCTTTTCTGAAGTGTGATAGTGATCAAAAGAAGACAACCTGAGGAGTAGAGCTGTCATCCCCAACCAAATGGACTGTCACATCATTTATCTGGCTGCTTTCTGGCAGCAGGCACTCTGTCAGAGCCTGCAGCCCAGAGAAACAAGGAAAGGAGAGGAATAGCAGGCATCTGACAACTGAAATGATGCTCACTGTGTTGCCATTGTCCCTGAATTTTGAAAGGCTAACATCAAAATATTATGACTCCCCAAATGTCATAATTTCAGTATCTCAACTCACTCATCTTCACTCTGCGCCTCAGAGCTTATGTTTAATCTCTTTAACATTCTATAATTACTTCTTCAGTGTGGATCAATTAGCTCAGAATATGGAAACAAATTACCATCATTATCTTCAATTGTTCTTTACATTTTCTTTGTCCTTTTTTGTTATCTGGCTTTCTTTACCAGTGTCAAAAATGTAGCTCACATTCCTGCTCCTTTGTCATGAATATACATTTGGCAGTAAATCATCTGCCAAGCAAGGATTTGTCTTTCCCCTTGCTGTTATTCCCCAGTTATCCTTGCTGGGCAACTCATTACTTTCTATGTATTCAAATAGGTTTATTTGAGGTACAGCTCTCTAAGCAAGACCAAAGATTGGTAGCAGACAGGCTCTTTTTAGTTTTTCAGGTTCCTCATTAAAATACTTTAAATTAACATAGACTACATCCCCAAGAATAGTACTGGTATCTGCAGGAGTGGAGTTTATTGTGCCAGTAATTCACTGGTCAAAGCTGGCTTCATCTGCACTGATGTGACAGCTAACAGCTCCTATTACACGAGTGATCTGTGAATTATAGAGTGACTTGTAACCATTCCATTACAACCATAAATAAATCTAATGTAGTGCTTTGGAAAAAATAAAAAATAAATAAAAAAAAAAAATAAAAAAAGAAAAGAAGAATTGAGCTACAGCTCTGGTTGGACTGCAATCCACTAAAGCAGAGAAACAGAATTCTTGAATTTCAGCAGTATATTGTGATTTGATCCCTGGAGAAAAGTCGCTCTAACACCAAGTTGTTGGTGCTGCTTCATTGTGCACTCCCAAAGGGAAAATCAGCCCTTAAAATTCTGTCTTTGTAGCCCTTTTTGCCTAAATTATTACCTTTGTCTCCAGACAATCTAATTAAGATATGCTAGATGTGTATATTGTTTGGAATTTGGTGAGGAAATTGTTTCTTGTGTGACACTGGTCTACTGCTGAGTGTTTGGGACTCAGCTAGAATCTGTGAATGCAGCTGAGGTAACCAAGCTGTGCAGAAATCTAAGTTAGGACATTTTTTCAAGGTGATGGCTTTGCTATAGGAGTCATATCTTATTTCTTCTGAATTGATCAGGCTTTCTTTCAAAATGCTGCACTGAAAATCAAGTTTCATACAATAGGTATTTCTACCAAGAAAGGCTTATAGTGGTAACTCTCTTGTAAAACAAATCATACCTTCCTGCCCTCCTCTCTACATTTTATGAGGTACCTTTCCCCTTCTTATTGCTTTTTCTTCCGTTTCTCACTGTCTCTGCTTCACACCAAGGCAATAAACCACTGAGGTGCAAAAAAAAGGCAAGTACTTAGTCCAGAATTGTATCCAAACCTGGCTGCTGCTTGAAAATAGTAATTTCTATCAACTGTATTTCAAATTAAAGTGCTAAAGTGCTGGAGAAATGAGGTGTGGAAATACTTAATTTGATAGCAAATTACATTTATGGGTTGAGAAAATGATGTCTTTTAAAAATGGGCCCCAGTGTTCAATGCATACCTGTTTTAATTACCCAGGTGTGGAAAATAAAAAAATTATGCTTTGTTGGGAACATTTCAAGGACTGCTGATGTCAACAAAAGGCGAGAGGCAGCACAAGCCCAGATGGTTGGCTGTAGGCTTTTCTCAACCATCCAAACAGATTTATTCAAAACTCCTACAAATCAAGAATCCTACAAATCAGCACAAAGATGAAAGCTCTTGTTTTCTTATGCAGCTCTTTATTAGCAAGGGTTGCAAGGTGTGGTTTTACAATCAAGGCAAATCACAAGATTTGGGGAAATTATGAACTGCATTTCTGGTTTTCATGTTTCTCTGCTGGTCTGTGCTCCTGTGGGTGAGAATTTGATGCAAAAGATGGCACTAAAATCAGCCTGATCTCACTGCCTGGGCTTGGGCTGGAATGCAGCATCAGAGGCTGTAGTGAGGAGTCAGCCCTTGACTTCTCAAAACTAACTTTTTACCAACACTGGGCTGAGCTGCAGCTTCAGAACCCACAAAGTCATGGCAGAACCAGGGCCACTCCATAGTGGGGCTTACACAGGAGAGAAAGTGGGAGGTTTTCTCTTTTGTAAAGCTTATAACTTTTGATCTAGAACGTTCTTTAGTGAATTATTAATTGTGATAGATATCTGTGATGTCCTGCTCTGCAGTTTCTGTGGCTGTGTCCCAAGGGAGTAGCAGGGATGATGTGAGCCCACTGCACTTGTCTCACACAAGTAACAAGTTGTCTCTTGTGCCAGGGAACACTTTTAATTTCATGATTAGAAAGGAAGCCTGGAAATTTGCTATTTGGCAGTCTCAGAACTCCAGTGTCTGGCTCCCGGCACAGTGGTGATTCTCCAGGATGCTCAAGATCAGCTTCTCCTGGAAGAGCTGGAGGACGGAGCTCACCCTGCCCCACCAGACCCCGTGCCTGAAACACGAAGGGTATCAAATGCTGCCTTCCATTGTGTCCCTTTCTGTACAGGAACTCCTCTCCAAGATTAGTGAGTGCTCTGCTGTGGGGTGGACTTTGGCCTCTGTTATCTTAAGTATTGCCATGTATAAATCACCATCCCATTGCTGCAGGAAGTTCCTTGCACTTAGACTAATTTTGTGAATGCAATCTCTATGACAGCTGGTGGAGATGAAGTTCTAATGCCTCTCCTGTATTCTGAAGAGTATTTTTCCCTCAGCCTGCATCTGAACTGACAGACACTTCAGGGTTGTTCTGAGATCAGTAAATGGTATCTGCAGTAGCCCCTTACAGGAACAGCAGTGCCAAGGAGACCCCACCAAATCTCCCTAATGAGAAGAACAATGCACCACCATGAAATTGATGGAGTTGGATTTTTAGGATCATGAACTGCTTCATGGCTCCAGAATCAGGGCTGGCTGGTGATATCTTTAAATATCTTTGGCATTTATTACCTTCTGCAATGGAAAGGGTAGTTACCAGCATTAAAATGACTATCATACATTAGGGTCATGGAGAACAATCACATTAGAGAAGTAAGAGAATGAGAGAAGCCAGCAAAGCCCAGGCTTAATCTGAAAAATCTCTCTGTTACAAGCTCCTGTTACTTCATGGATTAATCCATGTGAAAGTACTGATGTTAGTGCAAGTTTTCACTACTAAGCAAAATATTATTAATAATAATTGTGTGCATTACTGTACTTGAGCTGCCTTTGTTTTCTAGTGCTCGGTCATAGACTGCCAGGCTTTCCAAGGAGCCTGAGGGTTAAGTGTTTGTCTTGGGGAAGCTTCCTGAGAATAGTTGTCCAATAAACACTCTGAGCTGGAGGGTAAAACAAGTGATATATGTTGCAGTACAGCAGTATAATGAATTAGTTAAAAGCAAACAACCCCCAAAACAGTAGATTGCCAGGGCAGGCCTGTGTCTGCCAACCAATATTTCTGTGCCAGCTTTCCAAAAGAAACACAGCCAAAAATAGGAGTGCGATAACTCATCATGAAGGAAAAAAGCTTTTACAGAGTGGATGAAACAGCAGCAGTCTCTCAGCACTAACTCCAGATTATGAGGCTGATTCTCAGTCCTTTACATGGTGCAGTAACTTATAAACAAGTGCAAACTATGTCACACACTGAATCAGAGGCACTCTCTTGCCTCTGCATAAGCACAGAGCTGGATCAGGTGGTCAGGAAAGGCCTGGTCTGGGTGCTTGTTTGACTCTCAGGAATGCTGCCAGCTGCAATGGGAATATCTTCCCTGTGCTTACAGGTTTAGTGGGCGAAACAGCACTGGCACTATTCAAGCAACATAAGGAACATCTTTGTAAAGCATTTTACACTACAGGAGATAAAGTTGTCTTAGGCAAAATAGGGCAGGTGTAAAGCCTGACTTCTGCAGTCTGCTTTGCTGCTTGAGCCTGCAAGCCTGGCTGGCTCCAGTGTCAGCAAATTAAGGTGAAACAGGAGAGGCACTGGTCAAACACAGCTGATTTTTAGTCACCCTGCCAAAGCCAGATGTCTCCATTCACTTTGTAGCAAAGAAATGCCCTGTCATGCCCCACAAATAAAATAAGATTAATCAGCAAGATGAAATTCAACTTATTACACACCTGAGTGGCCATTAGAAGAGGGGAAGGTGATGCTTGATTGCTGCATGCAGTGGTTGCTTAGTGAGGAAGAAATGCTGGTACTCCAAGAGTGGGCAGTAATGACAAACATCTGCCTCATTTGCAGTTTCATTGACATGCAGGGCATGTCCTCTGACATCCATACTCAGAGCCAGGCCATTCTCATCAGGCTCCTTTGCACCATCTGGATTAGTTGAGAGAGAATTTTGCAAGGGAAAAAACAGTGGGGATCAGGGAGGTTCATTATTCAGTTCTCTCCAGTGGATAATACCCCTCTATAGGCATGCTGGAAAGGTCACAGAAATGGAAGTATTAAGGGTCTGCTGTGATGTGACACACACAGGCAGGCTTCCCAGTCATCACTTGAAGTTTCGCAGTCCTTGCTAGACCTACTGAAATTGAAAACTATTTACAGATGTGTGGAAATAGTGATTGCCTTGAGAATTTTGACTAATAGTATACTGGAGTTACAATGAACTTAGATTGCTTTTCTTTTTCTTTTCATTCTTATTTTTTTCTGAGCCTTACACTCTCTTAGCCATGAAGAGAGTTGAGCTGTTGAGCATTTCACAGATAACTCCTGCTTCAGGAGTGAACTGAGGCCTCAGCACAGAGAGAGGATTTCCTTAATTTGGGGAAGCACTTGAAATAATCCCTTGAACATATGTTTCAGGACCACAGAATGTCAAAATTCCAGATGTTTCCATAAGTTTGGATTTCTTAAACCAACACAGTGAACACTGTGTATTCTGCTTCTTCCACTGCTTAAGTAGAAGTGGAACAGCATAAAGGACTGACATTTTAATGACCCTGTTTTGAGTAGAGGTCCTCAAAATCCAATCCTTTCTGCAGAGAAGATAGAGAGCTCCTGTTCCCCATTATGCACTTTAAAGGGTATTTTCTATGTGACACTACAGTAGAACTAAACAGATACCTGATTCCTCCAGTGCTGTTGCAGAGAACAGGTCACAGACAGTGGCTCATCTGAATCAGGTGATTCCGTCATTGCACAGGGCTGGGTTGTGTCTCTTGATTCATCCCTCACAAGCCTTATTAAGTATGAAAACCAAGCCATTGCCATTGTACATGGCAAGTATTTTTGTCAAGAGGTCGTGACTCTGAACTTCTGCCCCATAATCAGTGCTTTTAAATTTAAATTTAAAAAAAAAATCATTTACCCTCCAATTTTGACTTTGATTTGCTTTGTTTTCCTACATTTATTCCTGTCTTCAACATGAAGAAACCTGAGAGCTGCAGGATGTGAATATTAATAGAGTCCATGTTTCAATCTGCAGCTATCAAGGCAGGCAGTATTTCTCTGTACATCTTTTAGTGCTTCATCTCCACGCAGGGTGGGAGCTGTTCACTGCTCTCCCGGCTCCCCGCGGGCATTAACTCATTGACAGCAGCACTGTAATTAGAGAAGGCTGAAAATCATCCCCAGGGCTGCCACCCTGCCAGGAAATGTCCAGCTGCTGTGTGCCAAAAGCCAGCAGGGAGATGCTCAGCCAAACCCACAGAAACTGGCGCAGTATTCTGCTGCTTTGGAGGTTTGCTGTGATTCCATGTGAGGGAGAGCAAGGTTAGGGGACTGGAACAAGCTGCCAAATTCTTTCCACACTTCCTAAGGCAAAACTTAGTCTGAGGACTGGCCTATGTTCCCAGCAGAGTATGAGCATGGAGCAGTGCACAGTGCTCTTCACCACTGCAAACTGGGATCTGTCCTGCTCAGAAGGGGCTGTGCCAGCACATCCCGGCCAAGTCCCTGGGATTACAGTGCACTGCACTTAACTGAAATGCAAAATCACATGATAGGGTCTTAAAATTTTGTTCCATGTCTGAGAACGATACAGGGAGAACAGGAAGGATGATTCATACAGTGGCAGTGAAAGAGTGGAGAAATGTTCTTAAGAACCATTCACATGTATATTGTGGCATTAAACCTCCAGCAGGGAGTGAGCAGAGCATCTAAAGACAGGACTCCATGTTCCCTCTCCTGGCACTGACTCCTTGCAGAGCCACTGGCCACTCACACAATGCTTCTGTGCTATAAAGATCATCCCCACCCTGGATAGCAGGTGACCACAGCTGTAAATTTAAATGCAGCCATTTCATTGTGATGCTGGTTGTAAAGTCATCCAGGACATTGAAATGTGAAAGGTGCTGTGGCAGCTGTGATGTATTTTTACACTTATTTTGCCTTGCAAGCAGTAAGTTAGTCCTAAATTAATGGGAGAAACATGAGCAGAATTAGAAATTACAGAGGTGGCACAAATCTTGGGTTAAAACCATGGGAGGTCTCAAGCTAGAACCACCCTGAAGGATATGGGATATGTCACACTGCCACTAAAGGAATGTCACTTAAACGTGTATATGATGAACCTAGGGATAACTGCACTCCTGTGCTGGAGAGTTAAATATCTGAAGTGTTTTCTAGCTAAGTACTTCCTTCAGGATCACAATTAATTGACATGCTTGTCTTTAGATCTATGGCAACATATTTTACATCTTCTATGACTCCTTTTAAATGCTAGGAATCCTTTATAGAGCCTTTCATGCTAACAGATCTGGCCAGACCTGTTACATGTTTATGTGATATGCTCTGCAATACAGAAGAGATTTTCTATTTTCCTTTTTTTGGTGGTTGTTGTTGTTTTGTTTTTTTCCTCTATCTGTATCCCTGCTGTTTAGCAAGAAACAGTAGAGTTGGTCACATAAAATTAAACCTACTTTTACTTACCAGTCACTGAAACACTAGGGTATTCTTAGCTAGGGTATTCTTAGCTGTGTTTGGAAATGCTCCTAAGACATTAGGTAAACACCACAAATTGGATGTAAATGGAATCAAAGAAACAGCTGCCACCTCTTTTGCTAGCTGATTAATTTTTTTCTGAGTCACAACAATTACATTTCATCGTGGCACGCCCATCAGGTTCTAAACACTGCAGTGGTTGCCACTGCGGCTTGTTGATGGGCTGGGGGCAGGGGGGGGGCAGCTCCCCAGCAGTGAATTTCGATTAATCTCAGCTCGTTTTACATGCCCTGCAACAGTTTCCCCTGTCCCCCGGGGAATCTCTCTGGCTGGATGTGCCTGCTGCACTCGGGATCACCGCGAGATGAGCCAGGCATGGGCAGGTATTTAGGGACTGAATTTCCTGCCGCAAATCTCTCCAAATCTCCAGTTTATTTCCCAGCACCATGGGTTGTGCTATGCATTTTTGAGCTTCCACTGTCCTCTAGTGGTGTTTTGTTGGCAAAATGGAGATGCTCAGGGGGCCGGGGCACCTATGGAGGCGGGATGAGCTGGGGATGCTCACGGAGGGAAGAGAATGCTCTGGGGAGACTTTAGAGCCCCTCCCAGTGCCTAAAAGTGCACCAAGAGAGCTGGAAAAGGACTTTGGGCAAGAGATACAGTGGCAGGGCAGGACAATGTTTTAAAACTGACAGAGGGCAGGGTTAGATGGGATACTGGGTAGAAATTCTTCCCTGTGAGGGAGGTGAGGTCCTGGCGCAGGTTGCCCAGAGAAGCTGTGGCTGCCCCATCCCTGGAAGTGACCAAGGCCAGGCTGGAGCAATCCGGTGTAGTGGAAGGTGTCCCAGTCTAGCAAATGTAAAGCTTGAATGTGTGTCTTTGCCTCTTCTCCAAAACTTCTCCCCTGAAGTGGTTCCCAAGCCATCACTTTGAATATCTGGAACATTTGTGCACTCCAGTGCTTCTACCAGCACATCCACTCATCCTGCTTTCCCTTCATTTCAGCAGGAGCAGTTATTTGGTTGTTTGACCAAGCTTTAAATTTTGAATTAGCCTGAGTGTCAGCAGTAGTATTTAGATGAAATTTAATGGGTTTATTTCTTGCCTCACAAAGGGGCTTCCAGTGTGTGGGAGGCAGCTGGGCACTCAACTGAGAACTTTGCAACTGGGGTGTACAGGAGGAGGGATTGCACTTAAGATGTCTGCATGTCGCTTGCAAAATGCCTTAGGGTATTAGTGGGAAAAGATGTTTGCAAATATAAAATATTAACCAGCCTTTGTTTTTAATAAACTTGATTACACCAAGGTAACAAATAGCATTTGCTATAATGTGACTGTTTGTCCTATTTCCTGAGTTCATTTTATGAGTATCTGTCTTATCCCTCACCTGTAACAGGAGACAAGCTGAATATTTTATACAATAAAATCAGTATTACAGTAATATTTATATTATTGTATTAGTATTCCTACAGATGGTGCAATATATAATGAAATGAATAATTCTCAGAATGCTATTTATTCAAGAAAACCAAGCCCAAAATCCACAGAAATTCAGGTGTACACTTATGCTTTCTCAGGGGAATACTCCTATTGGATTCGATGTCAATATTTCCATGTTAACAAGCTTAAGGCTTTTTCCTTCTCTGATATATATTTACATAATATAACAACCTTGAATTAATTAGATGACTGATTCTTTGAAAATCTTCTTTATTTCCTCCTTTGAGGTGCCTGTGAGTGGTTGAGCTGTGATTTGTGTTGGTTGGCTGTGATAACTCGCTGATTTGTAGTGGAATAAACATACAAACACTTCTAACAAAAATTCTTGCATGAGAGTGGCTTTCTGTATGGTTTTGGTTGGCTGGATTTCATTGCAAAAGCTAACATGGAGAGGAACATAAGCCACTAATTTGCCTTGTGTTGAACAAAGGATAAGGTGTTCTTCTCCCATCCTTTATCTGGCTTTCCAGTGCACAGGCTCTGCCTGTGCACATTCTCTCCCCATCTAGGCTTTGTATCCTACCTTAAGCCTTTGTTATAGAATTTATCCTCTAGCAATAATGAATTTTTTATATTGGCTGTCTTTCTCTGAAATTTCTTGAGTACTGGCAAGGAGTGAGATTCGGCAGAATGACTGGTGGAGACTGGTTTAACAATACAGCAATTCAAACGATCATGGCAATAAAAAAAGAAGGAGGATGTTGATATCATCTGACTTCCAGTACCTGAGGCTGCAGGTTTTTTAACTGCTTAAGGGTGTTCTAAACACAAGTGGCTACTGAGCCATCACCTGCCCTGTACCAGTACTGGCATCCAGGTGCTTGTGTGGGCAGTTCAGTGCAGCCCAGCCAGATGAAAAGTAATTAAAAATTAAAAATAAAATTTACCACCCCCCCACCCCCCCAAAAAAGTAGAAGCACTGGTGTTGGCTTGCAATAAGCAAAAAAACCCCCACCCAATTCAAGTGTCCTCAATCACTTTCTGAAATGGGCTGGAGGTCACAGTCAAGGTAGGACCCAAACTCACAACTTTGATACTCTGAATTGTATCCAGGTCTGAACTTGGTGAGGGAACTGAGCAAAATGAAGGCTGTGAGGCCCCTGTTCACCGCAGGTGATGTATCTGGGCCCTATTATAGTTAATGATCAAGATCCTGCACCTCAGAGCAAGAGCCTAATTTAGCTCTTCAGACTTGTCATCTGGGAGGACCAATCCTTCTTTACTAACTGTGAAGAGGAGCCTGGAAAGTCTAACCTCAGCAGGCTATAGCAGTCCTTGTGAACCCCCACTGTTTCTACATTACCTCAGCTGATGATTAGTTAACTATTTTGGAGTGTCTTTCTACAGTGCACTCCCTATTTTTAGTGGAAATTATGTCCTTGGGAACTGCAGCCTATTCTTGCCAGAGTGAGTACCAGGGTTGTAATGGAGATACCCAGCCACAGCACATCAACAGGTGCAAGAAAGGAAAAAAACAAGCTCTCTGCTCTGACCACACTGTTTGCTCTCCTGCGCTGCTGTTTGCATGTGAATATGAGAGATATTTGTTATGCCCTTCAGCAAATATTGTTCTCATCAATACTGATGGGTATATCAGCTGTGGATTAGCAGCACTCATACTCTGTGGAACGATGTTTTCAGTTCCCACTGGAGACCCTCCAAAAGGAAGATCTTTCACCTCTGCAAGCAGCTTCTAGAAGAGAAAAAGAGCACATGAGTTTTGATTTCAAAAAAAATAATCTTTGGGTGTAAATCTATACTTCTGGAAAGGAATCTTGTCATGGAAGGCCCCAACATTTCTGTAGAAACAATGTCTCCTGTGTGAAAATACAGGTCTTTAAAATGTGCAATGGAATCTGACCCACCCCACAAGATGATGCCCCACAGTGGGGTATCCCCCTGCACCAAGCATTGCTGTCTGTCTGATGTGTCCATGGTATTTCTAACCTCAGCCTCCAAAATTGTGTTGAATATGAGAAGAAAAAAACCCCCAGGTGTTTCAGTGTTAAATGCAGACCCATGTTTTCAGTTTTATTTCTGATTTGCACTTTTTGTGCTGCATTTCAAGAAGAATTAAATATTAAATATATCTTGTTATTTAGCCATCACTTTAATGTGCCAGTCCGAGCATCAAAATACTGCTGAGCGCTCGCGTCTGTGTGTGTGTGAACCTCTGTCCAACCTCTATAGATGCTGAGGTAGTTTGGGAGGAATAACAATAATTTCTCTCACAGTTTCATTCCAGTGGTTTATTTCTCCAGCTTATACCATAAGCTTCTTCAGGGGAATCTGAATGTGAAGAGCCAGACTTATAAAGACAATGGATAATTTCATTGCAAAAAGACAGAACTAGCATTATGCATGTTAAGGGTAAACAAATCTCATGCTTCAGGGCACAAAATGATTTCCTATTGGGCTTAGGAAAGATGTTTTTCTTCATGTAAAGCATTGTATGGTTGGCTAGACATACTGCTAAGGGGTTTATTTATTCTGTGGCCCTCTGAAGCATCAGTTTAGGAGACTTTGTTTTAGGTTGTGCTAGAGGCAGAATGCCAGATGTTGTTATAATTTTACGTAGCATGGATAGCCTGCTCTATAAACTTCCTGCTCCAGCAGACCTGTGATGCTTCGTGGAGGAGCCCCTCAAAAGCAGTCCAGGCTCTCCAACCACCTTACCCAATATCAGTGGGACCAACTGAGGGCAGAGCTGCTACTTCCTTGTACTCAGAAAAAAACCAGCTGAGGATTCATCTAATTTCCATCTTATAATACTTCTCAGCTGCTTTCATGGTGCAAGCAGTCACAGTGGAGACACGATTCTCAGAATATTCTGTCAGGGCAGAGGAAATCAACCACTCTTTGGAGTCTGCCTGACAGGAAAACTGAAATACCCCACAAAAACACATCCCAGAGAAGGAGCAAGTGAGGCTGTGAGACAATCTTTCAGCTGAAGGCAAGGAGCCTCTGTCTGCATCTGCCTGCTCTNGCGTCTGTGTGTGTGTGAACCTCTGTCCAACCTCTATAGATGCTGAGGTAGTTTGGGAGGAATAACAATAATTTCTCTCACAGTTTCATTCCAGTGGTTTATTTCTCCAGCTTATACCATAAGCTTCTTCAGGGGAATCTGAATGTGAAGAGCCAGACTTATAAAGACAATGGATAATTTCATTGCAAAAAGACAGAACTAGCATTATGCATGTTAAGGGTAAACAAATCTCATGCTTCAGGGCACAAAATGATTTCCTATTGGGCTTAGGAAAGATGTTTTTCTTCATGTAAAGCATTGTATGGTTGGCTAGACATATTGCTAAGGGGTTTATTTATTCTGCGGCCCTCTGAAGCATCAGTTTAGGAGACTTTGTTTTAGGTTGTGCTAGAGGCAGAATGCCAGATGTTGTTATAATTTTACGTAGCATGGATAGCCTGCTCTATAAACTTCCTGCTCCAGCAGACCTGTGATGCTTCGTGGAGGAGTCCCTCAAAAGCAGTCCAGGCTCTCCAACCACCTTACCCAGTATCAGTGGGACCAAATGAGGGCAGAGCTGCTACTTCCCTGTACTCAGAAAAAAACCAACTGAGGATTCATCTAATTTCCAACTTATAATACTTGTCAGCTGCTTTCATGGTGCAAGCAGTCACAGTAGAGACACGATTCTCAGAATATGCTGTCAGGGCAGAGGAAATCAACCACTCTTTGGAGTCTGCCTGACAGGAAAACTGAAATACCCCACAAAAACACATCCCAGAGAAGGAGCAAGTGAGGCTGTGAGACAATCTTTCAGCTGAAGGCAAGGAGCCTCTGTCTGCATCTGCCTGCTCTGTGCAGGGAAAGTGCCTGTGGCTTCTGCCTGAGAACACCTCCACACTACCCACATTCAGGCTCTGCCCATCCTCCCGGGCCAGTAGTAATTCAGCCTGTGACTTCAGCACAAAGAGCAGCAGACATGAAAGCAACTTTGAAAGTCCCCAGAAGAACTGCCTTTGTATTTGCTGCCTGGAGTCAGGTTCCCTTAAGGAAATGGAAAGAGAAATAACTTCTAAGAGCCTTGGTGGGTTTTCTTGTAAGTGGGAAGCCTATGTAACTTGGTAGAAACAGAAGGAATCCAAATCTGTTAATCCAGTGAAAGCCACAGGAATTTGGGTGTATGCATTTGGGAAATTCACTGACAAGAAAGGAAAGGCTTTCAGTTAAAACATTCCCCTATATCATCTGAACTCAAATTCAGTTCATGTGTTTGTTACGCTTGTTTTGTAAAGTCACCTCTTCTCTCTGTGACTGTATTTTGCATCTGTAAAATGAGGGTGACAACACCGCCTTTGCCTAATTTAGGATGCAAGCTGCAATGGCCTGGAGCAGGTCCTTTATACAGAGTTTAACACAATATTTAATATAAATAGTCACAGTGCTTTCCAGACTGAAATTATTTAATTGTGAATAAGGATTAAACACTTTTTTCCCATTTGAAATGTCTGGGGTCTTGTTGTCTGTCATTTCCTCCTCTCTCTAGCCTGACTTATGTTTTTGAAAGCTCTGACAGTTCCATGAGTTAATTGCAACCATCAGACTGGGTGCAGCTATTTTGTAATGAATTAATCTGCTGGGTGAGGGGAGCTCTGCCTGTAGGTCACTGGCATTTTGTTTGGGTGACAGATGACGAGTTTCACAGGTTTCTGTGTCTCAAGGTCTGTCATAGTGAGGATCAGTCATGTTGAGCTGTAATTGCAACCTTTGATATCAAGCAACCCTTCACAAGGAGGCCAGGGAGATTGCTCATTGGGATCTCGTGGTTGTGGTTCTGCAGCTCAGCCAAGGCTCAGGGTACAGCTGGGCCAGGGGACACAGCTCTGAGCTTCTTCAGGTGAAAAACTCAACCTTCACTGCTGGTTTTCTGTGTAGAAGCTGAGGTGGTGATGGGACATCACCCCTTGCAGCCTGATGGAAAATATTTCGTTTTCCACATCTTCATGACCTGTATAGGAGTCTGCAGGAAGAAATCTGGTGTTTCTGGGCATTGGAGGAGGAAGAGAGGAAGTCCTTTGGCATGATGATGCTGCAGAATGATGTTTCCTTGTGCACATGATGTCTGGGAGATTTAAGACTGTTTCTAAATGTCTGCCTCATAATTATCCCCACATTCCATTTTGCTACACAGCAGAATTGGGATAACCTGAAACTGCAAAGGACTTGATTTGAGAATGAGGAGTACAACTGCATATAACACGATTTACATGCTATGAAGGGAGGTGACCATGAAATAAAATCAACAGCTGCTTTATTGGGAGGCTGCTGGTGTCTGGAAGATGTGCCTTGCTTGAAGGTTGTATGGGTTACCTTTTTTATTTGACATACATGTATATCCTGTGTTAGGCACTTCTGGTATCATAAAACTACTCTTTCTTTAAGGTAAAAAGCGATAATTTCCTAAAATCGAAAACTTCTGAAGAGCAGTAGATTGCAATTTCAGGGGCACCTTGTCTTTAACAGAGGCAAATATTGCATCCCCATTGAGAATTGCTCTTCAAATTAGAAATTCAAGCCTTAATCTCTCAATCAAACAGCATTAAATAAAAACAGCATTTAACTTTTGCTGTGATTCTTCCTTGAAATAGAAGATAAAAAGAAGAAACAGTGTTGTTGGAGCCTACTCCAGAAATTCCACATTACTTTGTTAAAGCCTTTTAGTGTTGTAAGAGAAGCTTCTGAATTGCAAATAGCTGGGCTTAGAAGTAATAGAAGAATTCCTACAACACTTCAACCAAGTGCACAAATGTTACTTTTAAACATGCTGCTGAGATAAGGAGAAATTTGGGGTTTTGAAAACAAGGTCATCCTTGGAGGAACTGTATTATCCCTTGCGGCCACAGATCACACCAAAGCTGGGAAATCCTTCAGCAGTGTGACAAAAATAGCTCCTGTCCAGTGTGGACATTGCCATCCTCACTGACAATGGTACACGGGAGAATTCCTGTTGTCAGGTCATAGGTGGTAAAATGAGGCACGTGGCAAATTCCTGACAAGAGTCTGTAGCAAGTGTTGTACTTTCCTCATGAAATTACCAGCAGGTAAATGACAAGACCTCCTTCTGCTTGGGGCACAACTCTTCTGTAAAAAAAATAGGTAATATTTTACCAGAAAACTTGCTTCTAGTCTACAGAATTAAAGGTGTCCATCAGTAGATGTCCCTATGTAACTGAGCTGTCTAGGGAAACTTTAATATCAGTTGTGGAAACCAATATATTTATCTCATTTTCATCTCACCTTATTCTTTCCTCCTAAGCTGGACTACATAGCTGTGGTAGTTTTGCAAGGAAGTGATTCTTCCAAGAAAATTATAGCAAAACCAATTAGTGCTATATTAGGCATGGAGACTGACAGCTAATATAGCCATTTCAAAGGCGACAAGCCTCTGTGAACACACAAGGTTAAAAATCGGAGAAATCCCAGGAAGAGCCCTTTTCCTTGGGCCTGGGGAGCAGGTAATGAAGAGGCCCCAGCAGCTGCTCCATGGAGTGGGCTGGGCTGGGCCAGGAGGGAGAGGCCACAGCTACAAACATCTAGCTGACTTTAAGGCCTACCCCGCTGCCATCCAGGCCAAGGGAGATGTGCCCCGGTGTTGTTTGAACATATTATGAGTTTCCCTGCAGAAAAATGTTCTCATGGGAAAGCTCAAATTTGCAGAGCACAAAGTTCTGTAAACAATCTCTGTCCTGTGTCTCTGTCTCGGGAGATGTGGGTTTGTTTCTCTTTCTTAGCCAAGGTGTGAAGTTTTGTTATCTCTGATATGGTAAGTATTTTCGGGGATTCTTCAGTACGGAGCATGGAAGAAGCAACAGCTCGCTCTGTACCTGGGCAGAAATAGCCCACGCTTTGAACAATGGAGTCAATTTTAATAAATCATATTAAGCCTTCTGATATGGAGTCAAGGAGTCCTGTTTCACCGCTCTCACCGTGACCATAAATGGTGACCCCGAGACCATACCGCGGGCCCTGGGAGCAGCTCCAAGCCTGGGCCGGGCCGGGCCCACCGCATGAGACCGAGGCGTGGGGAGAGGCACCCAGCAGCCACGTGAGATATACTGACTCCAGCCCTGGCACGGCCTGAGTCTGCCACCTTCAGCCAGCTCCTGGGGAAGAACCAGCATACCCTCTGCACACCTGGGAGGATGTTAACTCTCCCTTTACACAGATGAAACTCACAAAGCACTAACCCTTCTCTGAGTGAGAGAACAGCCGGAGTGATTGAAATGTCGAGAGACACGGCATGAGACAGAAGTCAGTTAAGAGAAAGTAAAAGTCCTAGATTGGGAGAAAGGATTGAGGAATTGCCTAGTTTGGGCTGGATTTCTCTTGTGAGGCCACGGTGAGTGGACTAAAATATCCCTTTAACTTACAGAATGCTTTTTAGAGCAATGCAAAGTTCTAGTCATAACCATGGGCTGATACAGCTGTGATCCAATGGAGAATTTTGAACAGAGGAAGATAAAGAGATGCCCTCTGCCTCCAGGGAAAAAAAGAAGACCTCTGTTTAAGACCTGTGTTTCTTGAGATAAAGATGATTTTGGAGATAGATGAAAAGAACCTTCATTTTATAGTAGAATAGTCATCCTTAAACTATTCTCTAAAAAAGCTGATATGGCCCATATGAGGTTGTGGGAAAAGCTGCTAAATGGGAGGGATTTCACAGTTTGCAGAATTCTCCAGGCGGCCGCAGATTCATGACATTAGAGCTGCAAGAGAACTGTTTCTTGTGGTAATGTCTCCATGGGATTTCTAAGATAGGCTTAGAACTGATGAAAAACTATTTTAAAGTGGTGAAGCTGACTGTAAATCACAGGTTTTGTTTCTTTATGTTGTTAGTGGGAAAGTAAATAGTTATGGAGGGAGGAGAAGTATTTTGAAGGTTTCATTTTGATTCTCATTCTTTTCTTTTAGTCTTTATAAATATATCTATGCCTTTTAAGTTTGAGCCTGCTTTGCTTTTCTCCTAATCCCATCTCATGGCAGAAAAACTAAATAATTACAGTAAACAGACCACTACACTAAATTTTAAGAGATAGAAATTGGCGAACATGAAACCACTACATTAGCAAAACCTGCCAGTTAAAATTCCCTCAGCAGCTGTGAGCTCACTGGGGTCAGGTTTTCCAAGCAGGCCTTTCTCATTCTAAGGCCTTTCTCATTCTGCCTTGACTCATAGTCACAGCTTAGTAGTTCCTGCTCAGGAAAACACAGTAATGTCTTCTCCACGGTGGTAGAGTGAGTCCATAACTGCAGCAGATGTGCCCAGCAGGAAACAACTTCAACGCATGGAAATATCAGAAATATAGATGAGTAACAGCAGCCCTGGTTAAAGCTCTGCAGCTCCAGCTGCTGCCAGAGCTCCTGCAGCTTTGCCAGAGCAGAGTGAGTTAAATCAGCTCTGACTTGGAGCTTCTTTGTGCCATAAATCAGGGAGGCACTTGGAGAGGTGCAGCGGCAAGGGCTGCTGTAAACTTGTCTGCCTTCAGTGCAGCTTGGATAGAGGAGAAAACTGACATTTTCTCCTTTATTATGCAATGCTGTGCTGGATGTTTTTTGCACAGAATTATTTCAGGATGCAGGAAAAATCAGCTCTGAGATGCAAATGTCTCCCTGTGTAAGAATTTACCTGAAGGGAGAGGGAAACCATTAGCTCAGGAACAAGCCCTGTCTTTTTCTTCTGCCACGTTTTGATGATAAAGGTTTCTTGCAGGAGATGTCAAACTAATTTGACTTCATTTTGCAAATATATGGACACTGTTCAGCGCGTGATAGGAGTTGTCTGGAAAATGCTATTCCAGGAGGATTAGAAAGCACTGAGCAGCTGTGCCAGGTGGCATATTCAGGGGACATTTACTGCCTGCTAATGTGGAGGGCTTGAGGAGCCCATCCCAGGCAGGCAGACGTTTGCAGCTCAGCACTGGGCTCTGTGACAGTGTGGAAAGCTTGGTTTCTTGTAGGTTCAGGTATTGTTTTCCATGTTTCCACGTAAAAAAAATCAATGAACAAAACAAATGGGTTTGAAATACTTATCATAGGATCAGCACTGTAAGGAGCAGTACAGGCAGAGTTTTAGTAATAAAGGAAAGGCTGTCACATGAAGAGTGTGACGGATGTCAGGTGAAGATCCACTCTCCAGACTTCCAGTCAGGGACACTGCAGGTTCCCCAAACCCATACATCCAGTCACAACAGGGAACATTCAAATTTATTTACTTTTTTACGATGACTTCACGGGTGAAGTCAAACCTCACTGTATTCCTGAGGTCAGAGTCCTTACCTTGGGTCCATCTTTAAGCTCTCTAGGGCAGGACTGGCCTCATCAGAGCCGCAGCTTTGGAATTCCTCCTCCAACAAGTGTATTTATTGATTTCTCCTTTTTCATAACTTGACTCTAAAAGACCCTTCAGGGAAGAAGCTGTTAAGTTCTTCACAGTGAAGGAGCACTTCCTTCTAGTTTGTAACTACGCACAGTAAGAGCTGTTCCTTGTAAGCACAGAGAGCTTAAATTGGTGTGGTCTGGATCCTTCTGGGGCTTGCATATCATCAAAAGCATTTCTTCTGTGCTCTAATTCTTCCTTTTTCAGTCTCAACACCCAGAAGAGATGGCATAGTTGCAGGCCATGTGATGAGCTCTGTGGGCAGACATAGAGTATCTTTTGTTTTGTTACTGGCAAGGAAAATCAAGTTGAGATTTGATTTCCTAAACGGAAAAGGTGATGGCTTGTCTGAAGATTTATGAAACAAAATGCTCAAAAGAAAAATTTGATGGCTCCTTTGGTCATTTCTGCCAAATGGAGTGTTCATCCAGTTCACTCTTGCTGTGGTAATCACCCTTGCAAGTGCTCTGTTTTCTTCACAGTGTCTTCAGAAAGTCCTGGTGCTGCTCACGAGAGCCCTGAGGGGTTTTTGAGGAATGGGAGAGTTATCTTTGCTCCCCGCCTGTGCCAGCAGCTGCCAAACAATCTTCCCACAAAGAGCTTTTACAAGATCAGGAGAAATTCTTTGTCAGAGGCAATGAATTGAAGAAAAACAGTTCCAAAAAGAGCCTTTCATCAGAACTCCCTCTTACTCTGCTGGTTTGGGGCAGAGAAATCAGAGCTTGGATGTTCTAGCTGGAGGCATGGAAATTTATTATAGCTGCCATCTACTGTGAGTGCAATTTTCTGGGAGTCTGCTGTGTGCTGCAAACAGTTCCATCTTGGTTTTGCTCCAAATGTATTAAAAAAAACCCACTGTGCTTTGTCATTGTATTTATTCCTGCATCTAACCATCTAAAAATAATTTAAGCTGAAAGGATATGAATTTTGTTTGTGCATGGAAAAAAAAATAATGGTTTCAACTACTGTGATTTCAGTGAAACAAAAATGACAATAACTTAGAAAGTCAGTCTGCCTATGTTATCTATGGATTCAAGAAATGTTTAAAGTAGCAAAATTTAGAGCCATTTTTCCATCACTTATACCTAAACAAGTGAAGTCAAAAGCAAATATAAATCAGTGCAGAATTGTAACAAAGCAAGCAGCTTGACAAAACAGAAGAAACTGGCAATTATCTCAAAGAGAAAATGGCTTTAGGTTTAAATTCAGTAACAGAAATTGGTGGCAGTCATGGTGGAAAGCCTGTAGTTTTGTTTTAAGCCTCTATTCTTTTTCTTCACTGCTGTAGCAACTGTTTAGGAAGCAATATACTGTAGATGAAGCTTGCTGAACTGGAGAATGGAGTATTTCCCTGGTGTCTCGGAGAGACTGTGGAACAAATTGGACTATGACAAGCTGCACAGTCTTATTTTAGTGGCTGCAGATAACTGGATTTCTCCTTCTAGGCATTAAGTGTCACTAGTTCATGTATTAAGAGTCAGATCCTGCTGCTGGCCACAGAAGTGAAGGATCTCCAGTGGAGACTCAGCAGTGACTGGGGAAACTTAGAATTTATTGCTGTGCCACCTCAAGCAAGGGCTGCCCCGCAGGGCTCTGGCACCAGCAAATGCGGCTGTGTGTAGTCAAGTAAAAACTGAGTTTATTAAACAAAATTCTCCATTGTTTAATACAGGTGTAGCTTATTTGTGCAGGTCCATCATGGTGATAGAGGCAAAGGGTCAGATTTTCCACCATCCTGGACCAAGACAATTTGTTGGTGGAGTGATGCTCTGGTGATTTAGTTTTGCCTGTGCTGCTTTTTCTCTGTCTGTGTTACAAGTTTGCAGCTTCTCCAACATTTTGTGCATGCTGGGAAAAGGGGGTGGTTGTGCTTGGGAAGGAGAACATCTGGTGACTGGGATTAAAGACAGCTTTTCATGTTTCTGCCATTGATTTCGGGTATGACCTTGAACAGGGAATTCTGCACATTGTTCTGAGCAAGCCTATGGTGAGGTTGCAAGTCAGCTCCAAAACCAGGGGCAAAATAGCTGTGCCAGGGTAAGTACCCCTAATTACCCCTGGGTCTTTGGACCTGAGTTGTGTTTTGACACAGCACCATGTGTTGGGCCAAACTGCTTTTGGCAGCTTATTAAACACAAGCACACCTTCCCTAAAACTAGTGTTACTGTGCTCCCCTGCAAAGTGCAGGCATGTCCTTAATCTCTGTATAGCTCAATTCCAGGTTATTCTGATCATCTTCTGGTTTGTTATGAGGGGAAGTAAAATGGTGGTTAAGTGTCTCACAAGCAGGGGAGAGGGGGAGTTAACAGTAATACACAGCAAAATGTAGCAGAGAACGACTCCCTGCCCCATTGTTTAAACTCTGCTGTATATATCTGCCAAGGGACCATATAAGAGGAAACACAGGATATAATGAGCAATATTTTGAAAATGGATTTTAAAAATCCAAGAAATTCCCATTGGCCATATTTATAATCATACCATTGGTCTGTTATAGGGGTGACAGTTTTTAAAAGGCAACATGTTTACTTGTGCTTAATAGTTGCCTCCAGCAATTTACATCTGCTAATGCAAAAATGGATAAAATTGTCTCACAAACACTGGTGACAAAACCCAGTATCCACTTCTTCTTTAGTACCTTACATATGTAAGATTTTATGAATCAAGAACAGTGTATGCCATTTCCAAACACAGACTGCACTGAATGGAGCCAAATTTTTTTCTTTATTGCACCTTGAAGTACTATTTCATTAGTGGAGGAAAGAACAAATTTGCTTTTTATCTCTTCCTTTACACTGGATTAAACTAGGTACTTTTAAATTATGGGCCTGAAATTACCAACACTTTGGACTTGTGCAGTTTCCCATTAAATGTGCTAATACTGAATTATGTAATGTGTATTATTTCAGGTGGATTAATACATCAAATATGTCTGCATCCATTTACTGTCTCTTAAAAGTGCAAATGTATTTGATCTAGGAGAAGTCTTACGTATTTTATGTGTAATGGTGAGATGGCAAAATTTCTCAAATCTTTCACATTTATATCTCTCAGAACGACTAAGGTCAAATAGAAGTTACAGCCACATCTCTCACCAAATAACGCTTGAGTGCAAAATTAAATATTTGCAATCAGAACCTACCAAAAACTAGTCTCTGTGTGTAGCGTTTAGACAGACCTGTTTGCTCTGCTCTTGAATTTGTTTTTAGGGCAGACTGATGTTTGAATTTTTTAGCCACTGGACTGTGAGAATTTCAGTTGATAGTCAACAGTGCTAATTAACTGTCATTTTTATGAAGGTATGCATTAGGAAAATAAAAACAGCTTCTAATTTAAAATTCAAAGAGGCCTTAATAATATAAAATGCCGCCCTGGCTTACTTTCCTCTGTAAATAGTACAGAGAGCTCACGTGTAAGCAAGAGGTCATCTCCTGGATGTGCAACAATTCAGGCACAAGCAGGTGAGCCGGTTCCCTTTTTGGGTGATCATCTGGTTTTCCTGAACCACCTCCAAATGTGTCTGTTTTGTACAAGACCATGAAGGTACCATAGCTCTGGGACCTCTGTGTTGCATCCCATTTGTAAATGCACACTGAGGGCAGTGTTATGGGTTGACACGGTTTGGTTTTTGGTTGAAGGAGGGTGTGGGGTATTACCCTGTCAGGACCTAAATTTCCTTTAGAAAAG
>VYXD01016002.1:105488-139576 GCA_013397195.1 Hylia prasina
CTAAAGAACTGATGGAAGATTATTTTGTATTGTAAAACTGACTGAAGTTATAGGTTTTGTCTTTTTCATGTTGTGTGTAAGAAAGTGAATAGTTTTGGGGGGAGAGAAGGATGGTCTGAAAGTTTAATTTGTTGTTTATTTAGTGGGTTTTTTCCTTTTCTTATTTTCTTCTTAATATGTGTAAATTATCTTCTGTAATTTTAAGGTAAGCCTGTTTTGCTTTTTTGAATTCTCCTAGTCATATATAAAATTGTAAACACTTAACCCTTCACAGGCAGGAAGGAGAATGTTAATGCCACCAACCAGGGGAGCAGCAAAACAGAAATGAGTTTTCTAAAGGTTTATACTTTGCCTGTCTTCATTAACTGCCACTGTTGAAACTTTTAGCAGTCACTCTGGAAATTGGACAGACAGCAGGGAAAAGCAGCCAGGATCATAATCTTCTGAAGGACGCCATAAAGATGGAACTAAAACTCCTCCTGAATTACCTTCCTTGCACACGCACACATTATAATGGAATTAGTAATTCTCGTGATTCACTGAAATGACAGTTTCTTGCCCAGCATGATTTAATGGGGTGGTTATTCCCTGCCAAGGGCTGCCACCTAAAATACTGGATTTATGAGCTAGCTCAGTAGCAGAAACTCTGTAAGGTCTCATTTTTAAAATCTAAGATGCTTGAATAATCTAGGCTGGCTCTCTCACATTTGGGGGGAGTAGTGCAGAGGTAAAATGAGTTGCATAGAGAAGACCTGAAGAAATGTTTCTGACAGGAATATCCTTCCAATAACCAGTACAGCCATTACTGATATCAAGGTATCAGGAAACTCTATTATTTTTCATTTCTGTTCGTAAGAATTTAATCAAAAAGCCAATGAAACTTGCTTCTTTTCTCTGAAGGACTTCTACCAGGCGCTGTTAGCCCAGGTTTAACTCCTGAATATCTGTTACAGTGTTATAAAAGACTGATGAGAAGAGGGAATTTTCCTACCAAAATGAGAATAAATCATCATTTTTCATTCTGTAAGACCTGCTCATACAAATGGGACACTGCTACCACACAAAGACAAATCACTCTGTGTTACTGCTTTAGTCACAGAGTCCAAATTATCTCTGCAAGGCTGGTCTCATCCTCCAGGTCCTCCTTCAGCCAAGCTCACAAGCTCAGCAAGCCAGATGGAGAAGAGTAATTTGCTTTTGGCTGTTGCAGAACACTAATGGCTGTTAATGGAATGAGCAGTGAGTCTTGTCTCTTGCTCTGCTTGGCTTGAAGGAATGAGTCAGTAAAAGCAGCCCCAGACCAATCCGAGGTGATGAGTCCTGAGTAAGGGCAGCCTCAGATTAGTCCCTGGTGACACAAAGGTGCCTGCTCTCCTTAGTGTGCTGGTTTTGCATTAATTGATATTTAGTAAGCAGAGAAGAAGCTGCTAACCAATCAGTGGCTCATTTTGAATATCGACACCTTGTTTGGCCACTAGAAAGTTGATGTGCCTCTGTGAATACACAGGTTAGAAATCAGGAAAAATCCCAGGAAGCTCTCGTTCCTTCCAGCCTGGGAAGAGGTAACAAGCAGGCCCAGCTCCCTCCATGCCACGGGGGCTGGGCTGGGCAGGCCCTGACAAGGGGCCAGGCCCCTTCCAGGGAATGTTGTGGTGTCCCTTTGGAGAAGATTCTCTGCCTGCCCAGACCAGCCAGACACCGCTGACCAGCGGGGAACACTCTTCCAGGGGCAGGGCAACCAGAAGTGCATCTAAGGTGTCCTTTACAGGCTCACCTTGAACGGGAGAGACATTCGACAATGGTGAGGGAAGTGCCAGACTCAGTCAGAGGGCGAAATCCAAAGCTTTATTTGGTCCCAGACAGGAGTCTCCTTAGCCTTGGGGGACCAGCTCCAACTTAGCCCCCGAACAAGGGTTACAACTCCATATAATGGAGGGGAACAGAGGGAGGGGTTGGATCATTCTCCAATAAGGGAAAAGAAGACAGTGGCCTGAAGGGAGATGGACAATTAGGGGAACCAACAAGGAATAACTAGGAAGGACTTCCTGTGCTTTTGTCCAATCATTCAACACACCTTGTCGATCTTTCCAGAGCCCAGGAGGAGCTTTGAAGTGACAGACAGAGCTAGCAGGAGGGGATAAAAGGATTGACAAGCAGGGTTCTGGAAGGATGAGAGGAGTGAGGAAGGATTGACAACTGAAAGGAGGGGAGAAACCTTTGGAACACAACACTTCTAGAGAAACAGAGGGGACAACAGAACAAACCATGTAAATGCACACCACAACAGGGAAGCCTACTGGACCCTGTCCCGGGCAGGGGGAGGGAAGGAGAGAGGCCCTGTCCCGGCTGGATCAGGCCTCCAGCAGCTGTTACCATCCTGCCACAAAGCCGCCCCTGCCTTCGCGGCCTGCGAGGCCCGGCAGGGCCAGGCCAGGCCCCCAGCAGCTGCCAGGCAGGGGAAGGGGCAAGCCCCAGCCGCAGGCATGCTGCTGTGACATCAGAGCCTCTTCCCCAGGCAGCATGGCTCCTGAAGAACCCTCTACCATAAACAGCTCCCCTACCAAGACCCCTTGCCAAGGGAGTGGCCCCAGCTGCACAAGAGATCATGCAGCTTGAGACCAGGGGCAGCTCTGCACTGCCCAGAATAAACCATCATGACTTCTGCAGGCCTCGGGTGAAAATATTAACTCTTTCCTTGCACAGATGAAACTTGTAAAACATTGAATCTTTTTGAGTGAGAGAAAGACAAAGTGAGGACATGTTGAGAGACAATGTGAAGACCTCAAGATCAGTGAGGGAGGAGTCATATCTTAGATGAGAAGTGAATGAGGAGGTGCCTAGTCTTTGGCTGAAATTCTTTTGTAAGGCCATGGTGATGGACTATAATATACTAGAGTATCCCATTAAATTGTAGAAAACTCGGATGGGGGGATGAAGTATTCAAAAATTACAGACATGAGCGAAGGCATTTGTGTTGAATTGAGTAAATGCTGAAATGGCTGTGATCCTGAGAGAACAGAGAGAGGGAGAGATGAGATGAAGATGAAGACCTGCCCCAGGGAAAGAAGATCTCTGTTCCTAGAGATGAAGATGTGAGAAAAAACAAATGAAGAGAACCTGTGCCTTTGAATATCTCATCCTTAAAATAGTACCCCATGAGTTTACATGGCCCATTATGCAGCTGTGGGAAGGCTGCATGATATGGGAGGGACTTCACAAATGCAGATTCCTGGGCAGCTGTTATTTGTGAGAATTGAAGCCATAAGAGAACATGTTTTTCTTGTAGAGAGGTTTCCATGGCATGGAAAAAGAGACTTCTCTCTCTAAAAGAACTGATGAAAGACTATTTAGAGGTGTTAAACCAACCTAAGTTCTAAGTTTTGTCTCCGCACATTGTCAGGAAGAAAGAAAAGAAGCTGTTGAGGGGAGGACAGGTGTTTTGAAGGTTTTATTCTGATTCATATTAATTTTTTCTCTCTTGTAGTTTTGTTAATAAACCTTTTTTAATACCCTTTAAAGTATTGAGCCTGCTTTGCTTTTTCTCTTAATCTTATCTCACAGCAGAAAAGAGTAAATAAATAATTCTAGTGGGCACACAAACCACTACAGTAATTGCATTGGTGGGGAAACAGAAATAGGCAAACTGAAACCACTACACTTAGGAATGATGAAATTTGTAGAGGCAATGGCTTTGACACGGAAGAGAGTGCAGTGGGCTCTGCCATCACTTGCTGTGTAACCCTGCACAGACACTGCCATGCACAGTCCTCTTCCTTCATTCTTTTTCCCTGTAACATCCCTTTCTTGCTCACAATTAGATGTTGCAAATGGTTATTAATATTTATAAACTGCTTTGTTGTTTTCTGGTGGGGAGGCTGGATTCCTGCTCGGCAGTCACCCGTGACTCTCTCCCAGCTGTGCTGTCCTTAATTAGTGTTAGCCAGCTATTCCCTGGACATCCTCATTGCCATGGCAACAATATTTAATTGCAAAGTCAACTGGTCTCTCTCACAGACTATGGCCTGGCTCTGTGTGTTCTGCTCTCGGTGCTATCAGGGGTAATTTCATGTTTTATTCTTAACTGGTAATAATTATAATTTCAAATTATGAAGCAAAAAAGTAGAGAGAAAGGAAAATAAGAATTATCAGCTCCTTGTCAATGTCAGGGGTAAAAAATGGGCTTTCAAACAGTAAATAGCATAAGTGAGTTGTAATTCCTGGTGCCTTAAGAGATGTCACAGGGGGGTAGAATTCCAAAGAAATACAAACAAGAGGATTTGAGACTCCATAAATTTAACAGAAAAGTTCCATTAGTTTCAATGGGAGAAAGAAAATGATTGTGTGTCAGAATATTAGCAAATTAGNAATGTCAGGGGTAAAAAATGGGCTTTCAAACAGTAAATAGCATAAGTGAGTTGTAATTCCTGGTGCCTTAAGAGATGTCACAGGGGGGTAGAATTCCAAAGAAATACAAACGAGGATTTGAGACTCCAATAAATTTAACAGAAAAGTTCCATTAGTTTCAATGGGAGAAAGAAAATGATTGTGTGTCAGAATATTAGCAAATTAGCATTATTATTATTATTATTATTATTAGCATTACCTGTGTCTATTGCTTACTTTGGCTGGGGGAAGCACTTTTGCATTACCATCATAAAAAATTTTCAGTAGCATCCACCTTGCACATAGTGAGCTCTCCTTTTCTTCTGGCAGGAAAAATGTCAAAAAGATTATTTTAATGTCATTTTTACTTTCAGGCGATATGAAGTTTTTTAAGCAATATTTTGTAAGTTGTTTTTTCTTACTTTGGATCAGAATCAGCCATCCCAGTTAGACATAAATGTACATGCAGGGCAACAAAGCAGGGAGACTCAGCGTGGGACAGAGTCAAAAAGGGAATTTCAGCTCAAATGGTTCAAATCTGGAGAAGTTACTAGCAACAGAAAATGCCCTTGTAATGGAAAGAGTCTGATCTGTCTAAGGTGGATATTTTGTGTATGCAAATCACAAGATAGGCATTGTTATTGCTATTAGTGGACATGTTGTTGCAGACTTGTGGTGTGAGTTGACAGAAGGGGTTTTTTACCACTCTGTACCCAATCTTCTGAAATCTCACTGGCTCAGGAAAGGAGAGGAAAAGGAGAAAACTTCTCCACTATTTGTGGTATATTTAAAGGGTTATTTTCTTTTGTTTGTGTCTTTCTTAGGTCTGTCTTCTCTTAAGACAATGCCAATTCTTCTGCCTCTCCTGATCTTCTACCCAGAACATGGTGTTATTGCAAACAAACTGGGAGTTCTCCTAATTAAAGTAGCTATTTTATTTGAACTCACATCCAGTTGAATCTCAAACAATTTGGCCAGCGAAACTGGAACTGCAGGAAAACACTGGGTTTGTCCCTACTCCTAATTTCTTATTTTCCCTCCCCTCCCTTCCATGACCCTGGTTGACCCAGTATAATTCAGCAGGAACATGTGCAGCACCTTGTTCTGCAGTTGCCCATATGGCAGTAGGGGATGAAAGCTGGTGCCAATAGCAGATACAATTACAGCCAAAACAAGGTTGCTCCATTACTGCATTAAATTTGCTAACTGTGAAGAGGTGCCAAACCTGCCATTTCTTTGGAATATGGGACATCAGTTTAGTCCTATTGCTAACATGGGATTTGAGAAGAAACATCAAAACTTCCACCACTTTCTGCTGTTTCATTTATTCATATAAAAAAAAAAAAATCTGGTTCATATCTCCTTAGTTTCAGTTTGGCATTTCTTGAGGCATTTCTAGTGCAGGCACCCACTCTGCCAGTTTCTGTCCAACCAAATGCCCTGTAATGAGAGTTGCCCCTTGGTATTTTAGCATCCAGGTCTGTTATGTGGGAGATGAAGCTCTGTCCTTTGACACTCTGTTCTAACACAATTTAAAACAGATTTAATACATGTCTGTCTTCACATTTTCTTCTTCGCAAGCCTTCTACTTCCCTTGCAGTGGTTCAAAGCTGAGATGACTCACTCTTAAAATGATAACACATTTGCTAAATGGGATGTCAAAATACACAGGGAGTTGGATGCACTCTCATGGTATAATTTTCCCCCAATGAGTTAATGTTTTTATGAGTTAATATTTTTATTGGTAATATACAGTGTGGTTATAAAATGTGAAAATAGAACAAGTCGGTGTAGGAGAGAGAAAAAGCATCAAGGTTCAGGTAAAATGCCTCTGGAGATTCAGCTGGAGACAGGATGATGGATTTTCAGCTGTTCATTCCCAAAATATATAATGACTGTAAGAACAGGCATTGAAATATTAAAAACTAAAGCATGGATTTCATTACCTTCAAATGGCAGTTAAGAAATTGGTGAGGTGTAAGGTTGCCAAGTGCACATGTTATGATCTGGCCTGTGTGAACACCATTGGCTGGCATCAAAAGGGAATTACACTTCTAATCAGAAATTCATGTTTCATAATCATATCACACTTCCAAATGCATTTTTCCTTTTAGAGTTTTAGGGAGAAAAAGAGAGAGAGAACTCAAGAGAATTTACAGCAGATATGTTTATAACTATTTCTACACACACATTTGGTTGGCAGTCTCTGAAGGGAGAAAAAACCTGCATCTGGTGGTGTGGAGCACCTGCCTGTAAACCAGGATTTCCTAGTTGTCTTCTCACCTGTCCCTCAATGAATGGGAACAGACAAACCAGGTAGCACTTTGAGTCTTTTTATTGGTCATCTGAAATTCTAGTTGCTCACCAGAGTCTGAGTAGTTAAATTAGAACAATCTCTAAAATCACAGCAAATGCTTCACAATTCTTTACAGTATTAGAAATACTTAGACACTGCAATGGACAAACACATGGCACATCACAGGTGAATTACTGAGTGCTATTCTGAATGAGGTTTGGAAGAGGTTTATTAAGTTTACAGTGGGTCTTTTGCCCTGTCCTGTTTCAAAAGGTGGCTTTATCACCACTCATGCAAATCAAATCAGTTTTCTCTCTGTCTTTGCAAAAAGCTGTGCAAAGCTTCAGAGAACTCCAAATAGCTCAAATGAATAATAATTTATTTTGATTACCCTCACCCTTGCACAGATTTCTCTGAAAGTGGGATATAGGATATAATTCTCTTTATATTTACATACCTTCTTCAAAAGTCTTTGGAGCTACATAATTCGATTTTACTGTTGATGAGACAATAGATCCAGATGAGTGTTTCCCTTTGCTCATTTCACAAATTCTGTTAGGTTGTTTGTTGGTTTTTTTTTCACTTGACCAAGAAACAGAAGAACACAGCTCAGGAAAGACACTTGTACAATTAGAATTAGATATGAGTTTTATACAAGGACATCTTTTGGACCAGCAAAGTGCAGCTGATGCTCTTAGAGCTTAAGAGGGCAGTTTCAGGTAAGCAGTGTTTCTCTAACCAGCCATCTGCTCTTCCTTGAAAGGCTCTTAACAATTTCTTGATGTTGAGATGATGCTTAGTTTAAAGTAGTTCAACTCATCCTCATCACCACCATCTCAAAATCAGTCACGTAACAGTTCTGGACTCTTGAAAGGTGTGGGTTTGCCTTCATTGGAGATAACATGGACATGATAAGGTATCACTCACAGAGACAGGGAGCAACAATTTCAAGTTCATAGTGTGTTACACTTACAGGAGGGTTGTTCTCAGGAGCACTGAGGTCACTGAAGCTTGGACAAAAAAGGCTGCAAGTGATTTTCATCTTCTAAATGACGCTGCAAAGAAGACAACACATACAGATCTGAATGTCTTGCCCATAAGTTCGGGATTTTCTACTAACCAGACATTTCTGATTTGAATATTTGTTTCTGTGGAGCCCCACAAAGTCTGTGCCAGTGCCAGGACCTGGTGCATTGTCAATTCTTCTGAGCTGTGTTTTATAACATAGATTTGCGGCATAGATTAATTTTTGAGGCTTTTCTTTACCTCTGACAGATTTAATTTTATTGTGGGATAGGCTTTGATAAATCTGGTGCTACACAGCTGAATGGAGCTAAGCTGCTGAGGATATTTCCAGCTTATGTGTTTGATGCAGTTTCCTGCAGTTTCAGGGAAGTGGCTCAGTGACCTGGAGAATCCTTCCCTGTCAGCAAGACAAATGCTTCCGGATTGAACCTGTAATGTTCTGATTTCATGTAATGAATCACTGCTACCAGCCTGCCATGAAACAATATAAAAAATGCAAGACAACAAAGGTGTTAAATAATATACCAAACAGCAATTTTCATACCCTATTTCTTTTATTTTCAGGACATTATGTGTTTCTCTTGTGGTTTTGTTTCAACATAGATTAATAGGTGTTTAGAAATGTTCTGAAATGTAGAAGTTCGGGGATTTGATGAGCTCTTTGGAGTAAATAAAGGAGGTTTGGAATTCGAGTGGTGAGACACGGCCCAAGCCAGATTCAGTGTGATTCCTGTTAGATAGGTATCCTGCTAGAGATTTCAATAGGATATTTTACCTCTCTGATCATTTTTTCACAAGTATCCATTCCTCTGGTTTCAATAAAGCAAAAGTAGTAAAAGATAATGCACCTTCTTAATTAATTTGGTGGTAAATTATGAAAGATTATTTTGGAATAAAGATTCCTCTTGTAATCAGGCTCCAAGCTCACAGTAGCTGTCATTCTGCAGCATCAAGCTACAAAATTAATGTACATCTTGCTTCCCAGAGGAGTTTGGGCAAGTGTACCAGGGCAGTGAGTCAGACTGGGTTTGCAGGGATCTGATAGAAACAGAGACCCATTGAGCATTGAGGGGTTTTGAGTTCCTAATTCACTCTTCACTCTTACACCTCTGAAAATCCTGCCCAGACCTCTGTGGGTCTATTCACACAGCACATCTGGCTGTCAGCAAGGGGAAATATAAGTGCTAAAAATGCCATCTTCTCATCTTTTTTTTTTTTTTTCCCCCAAAAAATACTGGCCTTAGAGCAGAACCAAGTCAGCAGATTAAAAGGGATTGTTCACAACAAGAAATCTAACGGAAGGAACTTCCTGGAATAAGCTGGTCTGGGAAGAAGCCAAGTTAATAGCTCTTTTTAGCAGTACTATAGCAAGGCAGCAGGGTTACTGTAATGTCCAGTGCTTAATGAGCAAGCTGACACTATATCAGGAAGGATAACTGAGTCTTGTGGTTATTAAGGGTGTAGTTTTTAAGTAATTTTGTGGTTTCAGCACTTCAACCTTTCAACAGGACTTGCTTGCCACCAAGCCAGTGCTGCTACAGGAGCACCATCCTCATTAACCCCTGGAGGATCCAAACAAGAGCCAAATTTCAAGGCACACATTCCTTGAAATCAAGCTTCAGTGTTTCAGCTGTTCACAAAGCTACAGATTTTTCAATCAAAATTAAAAAGTTGCCTAAATGGTGGAATGAGAACATGATTTGACCAGTTCTAGAGCTGGGCTAAGAAGACAGAAACCACTGATGTATATCAATGAAAATATCAGCTCAATATGAAGTGGAATTGAAGCCAAAAATATTTTCAAGTAAACACACGACCCTTAAAAAGTAAACACCAGTAATGATTTCCAGAATGCCAAAAATCTTCCTCTTAGGGAGAATGTTTAATTTGCTGATGAGCTTGTATACTGGTTTTTTTGGAGAGTGGTGGCCAGTGTGTTCTTCAGCTGGACAGTCATCTCTGGCACACCAGTTGTTGTGCGTGAACTTATGGTCACACTTCACCCATGGCTTGGTCAGGGGATTTGTTTGTTTTCTCTTAGAAGGCAGAGAACAGAAGTATGTGGATTTCATAGGGAAATGGGGAACAGAGAAGCAGTTTCTCTGAGCTTATATGTTCTGGACTCTGATAGGTATTGAATAGTATTCTTGTTTCTTCTATGAAACTTTGTGAAGTGGATTATTCAAACTTTTGTTTAATTGCCTGGTTGAAAAAAAATTCCTGAGAGTAAATAATATCTCATTATACCAAGTCAGATAATATTATAATAAAATTGATGTGATGAAGAATAGCAAGAATCAATTTTTATGCCTGGAACTAATTTTCTGAATAGGGAACCACTGCAAATTGCCATAATTAGTGCATTCCTTAGAAATTATTAGAACATTGTTTTCAGGGCTGAACTTCCCACGGAGTTGCAGTTCCACTTTTAAATGCTCACCATCATCAGCTGCAGCCAGAGTTCTGAGGACACAATTTCAATGTTGACACCAAGAAATTGGCCAGTGCATTTCTAGATCTAAGAATGAGCTCACTGTGTTGTTTTTTTAATTTCAACTGATCCTCACCTCATAAAATAAAAATAAAGTAACTTGTGGGTTTCTTTCTGGGCTTACAGGACACAAAACTGAGCCCTAAGGCTCCCATGCTCAGTCCTCACTGTTGGAATAGGAAGACAGCAGAGGTTTTCTCACACAGCTTTTCAGTGGGCATGTGAAGTTGAGCATTGATTGCAAGTTCTGCCCCCATGCCATCTTTGTCTGCAGGAGAGTTAGCATTCATGGTGTCACTCAAAGTGAACTTTTACTGCCCACAACAAGCTATTTCTGCAGCAAAGGTCACATTTGTTATCTATCAGGATGTAGCAGCACAGTGGAATAATGAGTTGCCACAATGAACTGGCCTTTTTACATTCTGAATGGGCTTCTAAATCAAGCAGAGGGAGCATTGACTGAAAATCATTGGGTCTGTCTACTTGAAAGGTCATAGTCTGAAATACTGCAAGATCATTTCACCCTGGTTTATACAGTGAAGCTGCTTCTGGTACAGAGCCCACCACCTACACCAATTGTGCAGATGTCTGGCCTTGGGATTTGAGATGGTAATGGGAAAAAAGAAAGACTACTTGGATCTGTCTCTCAGCCCTTAGTCAAGGAAAGATAAAAATCAATAATGGTTTGGTGCCTTTGATATATTTTTTTCTATTTTTTCTTCGTGGCAAAATCCACCAGAGCTTACAGTGACTTTCCTTAGAGAGCACACACTTCCTAAAGTCCAAGCAGAGCTGCCTTTCCAGCCAACAGTGGATCTCACACAGCCACGTGTGGGCAGTACATCTTTCCAGGCATTTATTTTATCCTGCTCAGTGCTCAATTAATGGTATTAATTTCCTTCCTACCTTGCTTCCCAATTCTAAGGCTCTCTCTTTTCACTCCTCAGTCAAGATGGTATTTCCTAAGCACAGGGCTGCCATTTCCAGTGTAGCTAAAGGAATTCACATGTTCTTGTGGCCTGTGACGGCAATTTCTTGTTTCCAATCAGCTTTGTCACATGGAGATGCTACATAAAAACAATATTCAACATTATACAAGTAAAATATAAACTTCCGTGTCTGGGCAATTAGGCTCATAATAAATACAGTGGCTGCTTGATTTGTTTTGGAAGGGTGTTTTGCCCTTGGCATATGAGTGAGCATCCAGTGTTGGCAAAATCTTCTCTTTCCTCACTCCAATTTCTTTTACACATGACCAAAAGGTTAATTGTCCATAGCATATGAAACAAACAAAATGCTGCTTTTTAAGGGGAGAATATTGGTGTAGACAGGGTACAATTCTCTACCTGAAATTGGCTTTGCACTGCTGTGTTATTTACCTTTACAATGTCATGTCAATATACTCAGGTTTTCCGAGGAGCCATAAAAATATTGAGTTTAACTGCTGCAAGACATTGCCATGACTTACAAAATATCCTGAACTCCTGGGCCAGAGAATTTGACCCGAGTGGATTTGTCCTCCTGAAACAAATCTCTCTGTGGTGCAAGGCAAGGTCCCCTCTTTGGTGCAGGAGGCAGAGCTTTATTGGCTGCTGGTTTGAGGCTGCAAAGCAACATACTGAGTATAAATGATTCCCACAGACCTCTCCATCTTCCCTATCAAAACTCACCAGGCATCTCTCAATGTCTTTTCCTTGCTGAACACAGAGCAGTGGATAAAAAAACCTAAAAGCACATGCACCCCATGAAAATGAAGCAGAGCACTCCATGTCTCACATGGTGCTCTGCAGCGGTAGGATGAGGGAAAAAGGAATAAACTGTGTCTGACCAATGTTAGTGAAGCACAGAGACCCATTTTAATGAAGTGCTGAAGAGTGGCCAGTGTTGCAGCTGGGGCATCATGTGCCATACAGAAAAAAGGCCATGAAGAATGTCTTTGCTTTTCGCAAAAGTGTCCTTCTTTAAAGATTTTTTTGTGAGAGTTTTTTTGTGGCATGCCCATGGATGCAGCAGGAGAACTCCCAGCTCCTGAGAGGCAGAAGAGGTCCTGTGCTGACTGGATATTTCTTGAATCTTGCTGTTAAATCTTCCTGCAGCTGCTTGGGGAACACTTTCAAAAAGTCAGGAAGCACCACAAATTCCAAATGACAGTTCTTGAATTTGGCTCAGAATAATGTGGCTGGATTGGTCTCTGTTCTCTGCTGTAAATTCTGCTCAAGCAGTTTAGAGGGATGCTGCAGAACAGCTCTTTCCAAAAAACCTCCAGCCTCCCTCAGCAAAGGAATCAGCTGGTGACAGGGCAGCTTCTGCTTGCAGCAATAGGAGACTTTGCCTGGCAGCTGTGAAGCAGACTTTGTGTTATGTGCAGCTTTTGTTTTATCTGCCATCACCAGGGAGATTGAGTTATATAAATGTATTACACTTGAAAAGGAATAAAATATTAAATGGAATGCAATAAAGAGATAAAGAAATGTGCACAAGTCAAAATGCCAACTTTCGATACTAAAAAAAAGCCTAAACCAAATGAGTTGAGGGAACTTGTGGACCAGCAGTCTTAAGATGTATTCCACATTATTAAATTAACTTCAGAATTTAAATTTGGCTTTTGTTCAAGCAGACTTCTTAAGGAATTGTGGCTAATTTTCAACCTATTTAAGAATGTTCATGGAGCCCTCCCCAAAGAGTAATTTCATTACTTGCTGGGTACTGCTGCTGCTTGGACTTATAATCCTTTTGTTTAAATAACAAAATATTCAAGCCACAACAACTTCCTTACATGCAACACCACAAAAGATTCCCCTTCATGATTCTGCTGTGGCTGTTGACACAGCAATCCTCTGCAAATTTCAGAGTATTTCTGGAAAGGGATCTGTTTATAATAATATTTGTGTGCACATGATCCTTACAAGTCTCTGCTTTAATCTTGGTTAAATAGCAAAGTAATTAAATAGTAATTCCTGGTGCTGGAAAAACATCATCCTCCCATGAGACAAAACAGGAACAGGGAATGTTTACTGCACTGGCATTTTAAAGCTAATTTAAAGAGGATTTATCGCAATTAGAAAAAGAGTTAATGAGGGATATATGCACATTGTCTGGCTAATAGTGATTCACATTCCACCACCATCATCAAGCTGAAGCAGAGGTTGGAAGGGCCAACTCTGCCTGCCTGCAAACATACATGGGGCTGCCAGGGCTCCAGCAAAGCATCTCCAGCAAAACTTCCCCAAGAAACAGTGTGAAAGCCACTGCAAGGAGTATTTAATAGCCCAAGACAGCTTAAATGTTATTGAAAAGAGAAATACTGTGGCTTAAGGCAATATAATTAACCCTGCCTTCCACTCTGGTTTATCTATAGAAGAAATGCCTGTGACAAATTTCATCAGCTGTGCTGATGATCTGTGGGAAGAAAGGTTTGTAGAAATGTGACTAAATTGTCTCTCCAGTGACACAAAACACACTGCTTACAGAAAAGAAATTAGTAAAAGGATCTGTTGTTCCAATTTTTTTTACTTTTGGCTAGTTGTAGTTGAAGGTGACACCTTGCAGAAGACTTCTGGTCTGGGGATCCATGTGATATGGGTTTAAGGTCTAATGAAAACCCCAAGTAAATTGCCCCCAAAAGATTGGTAACTTTGATGTCAATGTTAGCAGTAGATTTTTTTCTGTGTTATATGTTGATGTGTGTTTCTCTTGGGATCATGGAGAGGAAATACCAGGATCTTTAAAATACATTAGCCCAAATTTGGAATACTTATTTTATCCATTGCCTCCATGTGGAAAATTAAAATTCAGGGTATCCCATCCTGCTGTAAAATGGGGAGTCAGGAAGGATTATTTTTGATTGATTTCTCAGATGTAAATGAAGCGCAAACATGGCAATATTATATCTGAGAACCATTTATTGATAAAGAAGGGTAAGTTTTCCTACCAAAGGGAACCAGAAAAGAGCAGAGAGGGAAAAAGAGAGATGGAGAGAGAAACAGAATACAGGGACAGCATTATCACAAGAACCCTGGCGCTCTGTCAGCACCAGCTCAGCAGACAAGTGCCCACTCTTTCCAAGAAACACAAAGAAAATGGCCCACTGCTTGTGTTGCAGTTAACTGATTTTATCTGCTAAAGCTTCTCCCCCAGCCTGATTTCCCATGCATCTTTTCCCAGGCAGCTGAGGATCTGCCCTGTTGTGTATAGGTAAAACCTTACAAAATAAGGGCCTTGTTACCCTTTTAAAATCATGGCTCAGGCCTTCTACTTTGGCTAAGTAGAAAAGGACTATGGGAAAGTGACTCAGATGAATTGGAGGTAGAAAAACAAGTTAAATAACCATTACGTGTTCACATCTGGATTTACGGTGGTTGGTTGAATTACATTTGTTGTG
This sequence comes from Hylia prasina, assembly GCA_013397195.1. Taxonomy (NCBI): domain Eukaryota; kingdom Metazoa; phylum Chordata; class Aves; order Passeriformes; family Sylviidae; genus Hylia; species Hylia prasina. The sequence continues at coordinate 120,066 of VYXD01016002.1, forward strand.
CTTAAATGAAATGTAACTGATAAAGGCCTAACTGCTTAAAAAGGCCTTTTTTTTTCAATAAATGACTCTCTCTTGCACCTGCCTGGGGAGTCTGCACTGCTCTGCTTCATAACACTGCTCCACCAGCCAGTGGGGGTTTGCTCACAGCCCCATCGTGGAAGTTTCCTCTGCCTCTGGCTGCAAGGCAAAGCCTCCCCCAGGACAGGGCTGCCAGCACAGTTATAGCCCCTTACAGCAATTCTTCACCTCGTGTGTAACATACATTCAGGCATAAGTAAAAATCAGATTGGTCCCTCTCACAGGGCAATCATGAATTAGATTTTGGAGTAAGTAAAAGGGTCGGAAAATTGAGATGTAGTAATTTTTCAGCTTACCTGGCACACAACCAGGTTTTGTACCAAAACCTTGGAGAAGAATCACTTCACTCCTGCACTATTTAGAACATGTACTGGTTTAATTTCTTTTGTCAAAGGCAGCTATAAATTGTTGGCTGTGACTGACAAGCGGGGCAGCAAGAAACACACTGTGACTTTGTAGCTTCCAAGTGTGTTTACTACTATAAAAACCAGGTTGATGCGGACTTAAACCCAAGTTGCTGATGCAGAGTCTTAACAGGAAAGCCCTCAGAGGAGACATGTACACAGAGGAAAAGCAGAGCTGATTGAAACAAGGAGGTCTGAAATTCAGTGTGATGTTTCTGGTCTTTGTTACAAAACCAGGAGATATGTCTGACATTCTTCTCCTGCTGCCCAGCGGCTTGGATATATCCTTTCTTCTGTGCTATCATCCAGAAATTTTTCAGGAAGGTTGTGTTTGTGTTTGTGGGATGTTGTAAGTTAGATAAATATTCTATGCGTGTTTCAAATACACTTAAAATAAATTTAAAGTGTGAAAGAGCTTGACCTTTCATCACCTTTCTGAATTAAGTCTATTGCTAAATTCTTCTTGTTGCTCTAGTAAAGCTGAATTTGCCCTGTTAGTACTTCAGCAGAACTAAAAGCAGGGGTAAGGCAGAAACAATATTAATTTTCTTATGCCAGCAGGAAAACAAGTGTCTGCCCCTGTGGTCCATCTCTAGGCTAGAGCTGGAAGAGCTCCTACTTATTTTTATTCCATTTAAATGTGTCACTATGAGTGGATTTTTGCCAGTCTGGTCCCTTAAGTCAGTCCCTGCTGCCTCATACATCTTCAGCTCCTGTTCTCTTTTTTAGGGATCCTGAAACAATTTTCCTCACTTTAGGATTCTTCAGTACCGCACTATGTTCCACAACTAACACCTCTCAGTTTGTTTCTTAAGTCTGCATCAGGAGGTGGAAGTCGGAAATAGGACATGACTTCAGTGCCACAGGGAAAGCAGGGGGAGTGAATGCAGTCTCCAGATCCTTTTCCTTGGGGGATTCTCCCTCCATCCTCCTGCCCCCACACTCTGTAACTGTGTAGCAAATAATAAGAAAAACATGTAACCAACACAAAGCAAACACACCGAAGGAAATACACAGTAACTGAAGTCTGAAAGAACCTGCTCCGGATATAAATTCCCCCCTCCAGGTGGGTAAATCCAGATGCCCTTAACAAGTGAGGGGAAATGTACTGCACATGTTGTTTGGAGCAACACTAACCACTGTGACAAGCCCAGAAACCAGGTCCAGTCCACAGACGTTTTCTGGGTTTTGGCTATTTCAGCTGTTTCTTCACCAAATTAGCTCTCTGAATTCCAGAGAAAGGTGCAGCTGTCTGGGGGGTGGTTCCATGGTAACTCACAGCTCCCTGACCTACTCTGTTCCACACCCAGAGACCTGCAGAGCTTTGTGTGAAGATACCAATTCAAGTCCCAAAAGCTGCATCTGAGCCTGGTTTGGCAGAAGTACCTAGGACAAGCTGGGAGTGCAGCATGGAGTTCTGCAATTCCACAGCCCAGCTGGCCCCAGATAGGGACAGAACTCCACATGGACTCATCTGAGACACGTTGTTTTCCAACACCTGGTTCTGGTTCTGAATTGAGGCCTTTTCATGTCTCTCATTGAACAGGATCAATTTCAGAGTCACAGAATGGTTGGGGTTGGAAGGGACCTCTGGAGAGCCTCTAATCTAACCCCCTGCTAAAGCAGGTTCACCTAGATCAGGAAAAAATGAACCATTGCTTTCAATTCCAGAATCTTCCTACTCATAAATACAAGATTTTCTAGATGGAAATTTGTTTTGAAATACAAGCAAATGCTCCGATTTCAAACAGCATTTAAAGAGAAGTATTGAGCATTTGATAACTTTTGATTTTTTTTTTTTAATTCCCTAAAATTCACTGGCTAAAATCATTATTATTTCCACAATACCTTGGAGGCATTAAAAAGGACTGAAAGCAGGCAGAAAATACTGCACCACAGGCCAGATACTTACTATTCAAATAAAGACAGATAGATATAACCAAAAATCAGAATAAAAAGGACAACATTCACAGCTGCAGCAAGGGACAGTGCTGGAAGAGAAGCTACTGCCTGTGGAAAGAGCTGTGTGAGAACTCCAGAGAGATGACCCTGTGGGACATGGGGAAAATTAAAAGGGCAGCCTCAAGTTCTTGCCAGGATTCTAAGGAAGAGTAAAGGGTGTCTTCACACATCCTTTCATTGCTCCCACAGCTGAAGTGTGTGGAGATGATTTCTTTCCCAAATGTATATTAACCAAAATGGTTCAATCTGCCATTTATTTGAAACATGCAAGAAATACCAGGAATTTCTATCCCTGAATAGTATCCTGCTGTGCACAGTAAGTAAATCTTCCACTAGATTTGACTTCCAGCATGAATATGTGAAAGGACATGGCACTGTAACCACACACTTGCTTTTGCACAGCATGTTTGTGCCTTCCTGGAACAGACCTGCTAGTCAGCAGCAGCAGCTGGAATCATCAGGAAGTTCTAAACAAATGCTTTTACATATAGCTTTAGCTTGCAGACATAAAGGTGTTGGTCTCTGTTGAACAGAGAGGCTTTGAGTGGTGTTATGCCAACAGCATGGCTTTGCAAAGTGTCTTACAAAATTTCTCAGGGCAAATTGATTACCATTTACCAAGTCATACATTACTGCAAATGAGTAAAATCACTTCACTGTCCCTAAAACCCCTGAACAGTTGCACACCCCTAAAAGGTATTACTGTATTTACTGATGGTTCCGGGAAAATGGGAAAAGCAATCGTGACATGGAAGGCAGAAAGCGAATGGCAGACATTGGAAGGTTATGAGAATGGGTCACTTCAGCTGATGGAGCTCCGTGCTGTAGCTATGACTTTTCATCATTTTCCCCATGATCCTTTAAATATTTTCACTGACTATGCCTATGTTGCTGACATAACACAGAGATTAGACTGAGCTCTGTTAAAGGAAATTGACAGTGCACAATTATTTGGCCTACTAGAAGCTTTGTAGCATACCATGCAAACAAGAAAATACCCATACTACATTCTACACATTGGAAGTGATACAAATCTCCCAGGTTTTGTTACAGAGGGCAACGCACGGGCAGATCACCTAGCTGCCTGGACAGCACTACAGCCAGACATGCTGGCACGAGCAAAAGCCTCACACGACTTCTTTCATCAAGGTGTTCAAGCTTTACAGAGGCAATTTCTGCTATCAGTCAGGAGCTTGTAACCTAGTCAATACTTGTGCTGACTGCCAAGGCCACACTGCACCACTACAGATGGGAGTTAATCCCCGTGGCTTAAAAGCTTTACAAATCTGGCAGACTGATGTCACACACATCCCAGAATTCAGACATTTAAAATATGTGCCTGTGTCAATTGATACTTCTTCTTTGACCATATGGGCATCAGTTCACTCAGGAGAAAAAGGCTGGGATGCCGTTGCACATTTGCCATTAGCCTTTGTTGCTTTGGGTATCCCTCATAACATCAAAATAGATAATGGACCTGCATATACAGCACAAAAAGCTAGACAACTCCTACAGCTCTAGGGTCTGTCACACCAAACTGATATACCCCATTTAGCAACCAGATAGGCAATAGTAGAAAGTGCACATGGCATTTTAAAGCGCATTTTAGATAAACAGAAAAGGGGAATGTGTGGTGAAACCCCACAGAGCAGAGTAGCAAAAGCTGTTCATACACTGAATCACTTAACAGTACCAGAAAAATCCCAGAATCTAATAATCTTAAATCATTTCTTATCACAGCAGTCATCTGGGGATATCCAATCACCTAAACCTAAAGTAACAGTAAAAGATGTCACTAATAAGTGGGAAGATCCTTGGCACCTCATTACATGAGGACGTGTGTATGCCTGTGTTTCCACAGGCACTGGAACACAATGGATCCCTGCCAGGTGTGTCCATCCTGCCCTGCGTCCTGCTTGGGACCACAGACAACACCCTCCTGATGATGCTCCAGCAGACATTATGGAGCAGTGATTTAAATAACTTGTACACCTGCTATATGGAGATCTGGAACAATTTATTTAAGGATTTTTATCTACTGAAGGATATGAAGATTTTATATATTTGAAATATGAGGACTTAAGGATTTTTATCTATTTAAGGATATGAATCATAGACCTGGACTAAGAAAGATTGTTTTCCCTATTGGTTGGTTTTCCCAGGGTTTTTAAGTTGAAATGTTTCTTATTTACAGAGTTAAGTTGTAGGTTGGTAACTTTCAAGTAATGAGCCCGCAGCATGCCACTTTGAGAACTTGTATTGTTGGGAGTTTATCCTGGGAGTTAATATTGCATCTTCAATGGTATATGAGATACATCACTGGCTGGGAGGGGCTAGGCTCATCGAGTTACAGACATTCATCTGTGTCATCATACTGTCCTGTCATCCTGTTTGCAAAATGCCCGTGCAGAGGGATGACAGAGAACACCTTGCATTTTTTGAACAGAAAAGGGAGAACTGTGACAGCTATAGCTGGCCTATAGCTGCACTGATAATTTGGCTTAACAGACAACTTGACCAGCCTTGCTCATTTAGAAGACAGAAGTTAACAAATCCCCAGGCATGTTACTGACAGGTCAGATTTAAACAGGGCAGCCCAGCCAAACCCTTTGAACCATGAAGGCACCCATATCATTGCCCAGTGAGCTGGGTGGAGTTAAAACCTTTATCCAATATTATCCAATATTAAGACCTTTATCCAATCATGTATAAGCATGGGAAATTTGAAGCCCCTCTATAAGGGGGTGCGCAACAATAAAATTCAGCTGTTGTTGCACAAACTCAGTGTGTTCTTGTTGCATTCCTGTCTCCATCATCACCAATATGTCTGCCTTGCTCTCAGTTCCTGTTCCCCACAAAGTCAGAAAATTGATGGTAATTGCACAACATGTTATCATTCATGGGTGGTTAGAGAATTCCAGTTTGAAAGGGCTGCGGTTATTCTTGCCTAGCAGACTAAATGCTAACTATATGCCAGTCCATTTGTGTATAGCAATGGAAAACATGATTTATCTGGGATGTCAGGAATGATATTGCCTTTCATTAGCCATAAATAATGTTATGGGGCTCTGCTCTACTACTAGGTAGGTTCATGTACTATCAATTTCCGTGCATTTATACACCTGCAGATTTAGGAAGGTGGAAATTCCTCAAAACCTCGCTAGGAGAAACCTGTTAAGAGCTTATAGGGGTATTTATTTTATGTTTTAAAAATTCAATAGACTCCAGTTAATCTGCCCACTGGTAATCCACAGAATAGTGATTGAGCCAGACACTTAGCTAGTGTAATGTACTAAAGCTCTTATGAAAGTAGCAGTCAGCCTGCTCCTCTGAGATATAAGAGGCTTAGGCTCAATTCTCTAATTTACAACAGGTCTCCTGTGTAATTTTGGCCAAATTTCTTCTATCTAGATAAAAATAAGGGTATACAGGTAGCAAACAAAATTCAAATCCCAATTATGCTCAGACTTCCTACAAGATGCTTAAGAGAGAAAGGCTCAATTAAAAACACAGTGGCTGCATACAAAGGAGGCACCCTCAGCACCCTCCCTTAATTTCTATGTGCTTTGGGAAGCCAATTCTATGAAAGAAGGCATAAATCTCTATATTTCTGATGAGAATCCTCTGTTGCTGTTTACAGTAACAGCAGAGCACCAGTTTCTTACTGCTCTTGAAGGCAGGTGGAAATTAGGGGCCAAGCAATTCAGTTCAGTCATGACAAAAGGCTTTATGGGCAGGCACAGAAGCAAAATTTTCCAGTCTCTGGTCAAGCCACAGCTGAGAATGTTTCAAGCATCAGTTCTCTGGAAACAGGCATCAGAAGAGGGACTTTGGAGAAGTTAATAACTCCAACATTTAATCTTCCTATTGTTGCTTCACAACTTCAATGTGGGATTGAAAGGTAAGTGGATTAAGGAGTGTAAAGCGTTCATTATTGTAGCAGTGGGGAACATTTAAGCAGCTAAAACTGATAGATGCTGTCATTTATAATTGCTGAAAGCTTGAGTACCACCACAGTGTGTTACGAGTGAGTGCAGTGGGAAAGTTTGAACTCTTCAGGGGTAATGGGCTGATCTCTGATCCATACAGGTGCAGCTGTCTGGGGGGAAATTGTGTGCAGATATGACAGTCTGGAAAGGTCTGGCCTGCAGACAAGACTGCAGAACAGGCACTTCCACAGCAATTATGCAAAGCCTGGGTGTAGGTGCTCTGTAAGCAACTGGTCAAAAAAGCAATGGTGTCAGCTCCTTTTTGGTAGCTTTGTGTTTCAGTTCATTACAGAAAAAATCTTTATTGTGGACATAGTTTCAGGAATAAGTGAATGGAAAATATTTTAGGGGACTATTCCTCCACAAGAAAGGTTGGAGAAGTGGGCATGGCAAAGATTCTAGAAGCCAAAAGTAACTGGGAAGCAAGGCGAGGAAATATTAAATCAAATAAGGAATGTATGGTGGGCCTTGTGTGAAATGAGAGAAACGTTTTGGGGCAAATTCGGGAAGATATGAGAGGACAAGTATCTGAGGAATGTGAGTGTGCAAGCATGCATGCAGTGCATCAAAAAAAGTTTCATGCTTCTCTCCTGCAGCATGCTGCCTTATCAAATGACATCTCACCGTGAGCTAAAAAGTTATTTGCTTCCTGTTATACTTGATAGCATTTTCTTCATTCTCATCTTCTCCCCTTCTTCCCATTTGACCCATGACAGATATTAATATCCACTTTGACTATTCAGGAGCATTTTCTGACACAAAATCTCAATTTGAGAGAAGTGTGGCAATTTATAGTTGAGTTACTTATTGCTGGATCTCAAAAGCTCCTTAAATTAAATTGTCAGAAGACAGTGATTTGTCAAGTGTGTCTTTGGGAGCCCAGGGTTATCCTTAGTGATGAGAACAGCCTTCACCACACCATGGATAGCTCCTGGCTTTGGGTTTTGTATAGAATTGAACCTGCAGGGAGAGCTCCAGCTATCTTTTCTCATGTACTGGATGTGTAAATCCCTACCAAAATTCAGCAGTGGTACTTAGAAAGCATTAGTGCAAAGCCAAGGCGTGTGATTCTCTTAAGCTGAGAGGCCAAAAGTACAGTTCAACTCTGCATTTTTTTTTGAACAGTCCTATGTGTACCATTTAGGAGTCCTGCTCGCAAGATAAGAAGTAGGGAATGCATAGAAATGAGTGTCATTGCAAGGAAAAATGAGGGTACTGAATCAGAAAAGATGGAAGAACTGCCTGTTTTCAGGAGTGACCATAAACACAAGCAGCAGCAGTCTTGGTGTGATGGTCTAGTATGGGAAGACCTCTGACATGTTGACCATAGTGGAAAAAGCAAAGCATCAAATAATGTTGATACTCTTCTGTATTAAATATTTCAGTAAAAGAAAAGAAAAAAAACACACTGCTGACATTACTGCATTACCCAGAGATAGCTGTGGTGAAAGATGAAGTACAGACAAGTAGAAATTTCCAGTTTGTCTACAGGACTCGTGCTGTATCTTAGAGTGAGTATGCACAGTGCATTGGAAACCATCCTCAGCATTTGGAAATAGCAGTGGGATTCCTGCAGCACATGAACTGTGCCTTTTAGACATAATGATAAGTGTTTCACACAACATTAAATTACTTGTAGCTGCATGGTCTTGCAAACACCACTGCTCCAGCTCCCTGAGTAAAATGTACTGCACTGTTTGCCAAAAACATCAGTGTGGAGGTGCAGCCAAAGCAGGGAGTGTGTTCTGAGGTTTACAGCTGTTCTGAACAGAGATTCAGAAATTTTGACCTTAAGTTTCAGAGCAGCAACCAGCATTAATTCCACCCTGATACAGAGGGTGCCTTCTGCAATTTCTCCCCTTACTGAAGCTAATTTCAGTGAGCTCAGGCACCATGACAGGTCACCAGCCAACAGTTTCTCCTTGGCATCACACCAAAGGAACTCCCTGAGAAAGATGTGTGTTCCTCTAGTCCATAAACTGGAGGCTCAGGATGGCACAGAGGTGACACAAATCTCCATTTAGGCCACATGTGTTAATCTGTGAGCCCCAGATTAACAGATGGGGCTGTGTAGCAAGCCCACAGGTCAGAGCCACCTGCACTGACCACACCCAGGTGTGGCAGAAGTTAAAGAAATCTGAATCCTTTGTACTCAGAAGGTTCAATCCAACCACAAGCAGACTTTGTTTCCGTGTCCAGATTAAGAACCCAGGTGAACATTTGCCTCACTTATAAACAGGGAAAGATGTTCTTCAGCTTTCACTGAGTTACAGCATTAAAATCTGCATTTATTTATTTTATTAATTGGCAGATATATGGCTGATTCTTTCCATTAAACAAGTTGCAAAATTTTCTCTACATCCCGCATTCCAATAGTAGGAAAATCACTGCCTTTCAAGTGGGGTCTTTTGGCAGGTCCTCATAACTGTCTCCACTAGTGGAAAGAGGGTTTGGGTTGGGTTTTTTTCACTTCCTAGCTGTGAGGTAAATAATGTGTAATAAAACCTGCAGCTGATGCGAAATTTTTCCAACAAAACACCCCTATGAGCAAATACTGACTTGTCAAAATCAAAACTGTCCAAAATTCTAGTTCTGAAATTGTCAGTGTATCTGATTCTGCATGCTCAAAATGAAACCTAATGATTTTTTTGTCTTTGAATAATTTTTGGATACACTTGGATGAGAAGCATAGTTTAAAATGTTGTTTTGTTAAAGAAAAAACCAAAAACATTAGGGAAATCCCAACCCTTCCTCATTTTTATATGGAACTAACACATGAGAAAAACACAAAATGGATTTTGGAAGAGGATGGAGCCTTAAATTGCATATGTATGTTAGTTTAAAAAAAAAATAAATTAATAAATAAAAATAAAACACAAAGCATATAAACCCTGTAACTTTTTCTTCTCAAGCAAAAAATCACCCCAGCAGACAGAGCCTGCATCCAAATGACCACACTGTCTGCTGAAAGCATCTTTCCTCAGTTCACCTGACATTCCCCATGTCACCACGATGGATGAGACTTCCTGAGACCAGAGATAAAGACTCCCATGGAACCGAATAATTGATGGAGAGCTCAGAATAATGGCACCAGCTTCTTCTTGTTTTTCTTAAAATCCTGACCTTGGCATCTTTTCAGGCCCTGCCTGTGTTTGCTGTAATGCATTTATTTCATTCAGACTTGGTTTGAAACTGCTTTGTCAAGCAATTGAAGTTATTAGTAAAGTTGTGACATTTGTTATCCTTATAAGAGATGAAAATTAGTGGTTTTCTTCATGAGAAATGCTCAGTGTAATAACTGCTGAGTAACCAACTAGTTTGATTTTTTGCCTTGGCATCACACAATTCTTTTAAATTAGCAACCCAAAAAAATAGTGGTTTTTATTTTTAGAGGAAAGAGGAGCAAAATGACCCCAGAAAAAGCTAAAACCCTGATTAAGTATAAGCTTTTTTGAAAAAACAGAGCCAAACCTGTTGCAATTGTTACTTTTATGCTGAGAAGTCTCCTAACACTGCAGAAGAGTAACTGGTACTGTGAACACTGTTCACTGAAAGGCAGCTAAACCTCCACCACTCACTTCCTTAATCATTCCTGAGTTTTTCTGCCAAGCACCTGCCTTTTAATCTGCTACAACCAGCCTGAAACATCTGTCATTTTTTTCCCCCATGAATTAATAATGCTGTAATTAAAATCCAGCAGGGAGCTCAGCTGAGACTCCTGGTTAATTAGCACAAGAGGGGCCCATGTGAGCAGTGTGGCACTGCATGGCTTGGATTGGAACCAGGGCTTTATGGGTGATGAGTTTCTGCCAGCCCATGAAGCTTCTGGGTGTTTGTTCCAGTAGCCAATGCAACTATTTGTGGGCAATCAAATATTGCTGAAATTATTTAATTTGGATGCAGCGCCCCAAAACTATTTTCTATATGTGTCTTTTTTTAAAGGATCTGTGTTTAGTTTTTGTTTCTCTCTAAGCACTAAGAAAATGAGGAGCAGCAGTGCTGAACTAAGCTCTTCCTGAGAGGTGTTTTGCACTTCAGGTGGCAGTGGGAGTATCACAAAGAGAAAAATGAACTCCTTGGTAAAGGCCATAGCTGCTGCTAATGGGCAGAGATTGAGGATGTGAATTTCATCCAGGATAGATTTCCAAGCTGATAATTGCAATGGGGCCCAACTAATCAAGGTTGTTCCTGGTTCTGAAAATATGAGCTTGATGATTCTTTCCATGAAGCATGTTGCAAAGTTTTCTCTACATCCCGCATTCCAATAGTAGGAAAATCACTGGTTTGCCTGTTGATTCCTGTAGCTCAAGTTCTTCTATCACACATTCGAGATGGAAGGATTTGGATATTGGCTGATTTGTTTTGTTTTGGAACAACAGACAAAATTATTTCTAGTTTTATTGCATTTCAGCACACTTAGAGATGAAAACATACATCTGAAGACCTCATCATTTATCAAGTAATTTTTTTATTTTTAAAAAGTTCACAATTAAGCTTTTTCAAGCTTGCTTGTTGAAGGCAGAGAAATTTATATGGCACTTCAGAATGAGATATAAGAAATTTTTATCATGAACTTAAATAATTTGAAAACAAAACTAAGCTTGTAGCACACAGCAATGTGTATCATGTGTAACCTCAGTGTCCTGCTGTGCACCAGTGCCATGCAACTCAAAATGCATTCTTGATTTAATTGGGCAAGAGTGGTTTACAACTGTTCCAACTCCCAAAGGACCTCCCACAAAATAAACTTCTTCAGGTAGCCTCTAATGCAAAGAGAAGTTTGGATAGTTCATATACTCCTTATTATTAACTTAAATGTGAACCACGTGTTTGCCACTTTCCTTTGATGATAGAAAAGTTCCCAACTTCTCATATGTCAGTTTGCCATAAATCTGAATTATCAAGTTCATACCTAATTTTCGATTTTGAGCTTGTTTTTATGCAGCAGTATATATATTTATATGGATATATATACACATACATACAGCAGTTGCATCCTATTAATGAGAAAATTATCTACAATTCCTGTAATTTAAGATTAAAGGAGTCTTTATTTCTTTGTGAGTTTTCCTGTGAGAGTCAAGCTGAGGATTCTACCTTCCAGTGGATAAGATATATTTAATATTTACCCTACTAAAGAAAGCTTAAGCCAAGCCTCCCATATTCTGCAGTATAATAATAATTTCATAATTTCTTTATAAATCTAGAATCCATTAGAAGAAAATACACCTCAGGGAACTGGATGCTGCATCTTTGTCCCTGAGAAGGTGAACTTCAGAAAATACTTAGGTAAGTTTCCTGAATATACAACAGAATATTTATCTTCAGCTTTGATCCAGGGAAAAAGGAGAGTTGTTTCCTGAAAGGGAAGACAAGAAAGTTTTTGGATTAACACCACATGGTGAAGGTAAAATCCCAGAGGGAGGTAATGTATAATATCTTTAAAAAAACCCAAGAAACAAAAACAAACAAAAAAAAAACCAAGCCAAACTGAACAACAACAAAAAAAACCAAAAACCAACAAAAAGCCACAACTCCAAACCAACACAACCCCCCAACAACAAACAAACAAAACCCAGAAAAATAAACCCCTGAGTAGATGTAAAATACTTATTTTCTGCAAGATTCTGGCCTCTGCCTGATGTAAAACAAGGTAGACATGATTTTAGTTTCAAATTAGCTGAGACTCCTGTAGTGTATTATTAAAGATTTTTTATTTTTTTTTTTAATTCTCTTAAGAGGGGGAGATATACAGATTTGTCCAACTTCACCTGAAAGTCCCAGGTCAGTGAGAGCTGCTATGGGCATGTGATCCAGGAAATGCAGCAGAGTCAAGTGTGAGAAAACCTGACCTCATCCACAAAAATGCCACCTCCCTTGACCTTCTCCTACCTTTTGAGAGCTTGGCATTGCATTTACTGAGTTGGTTTTATTTTTCGTTTTTCTTTTCTAATTATTTCAAATTGCAGGAGAGCATTGCAAGGCTAACGAGCTGTGTCTGAAGCTCAGTGTGTAAAAGGGAAAAAACAATATGGCTGAGAGGGAATTTTCCTAAGCCACTCTTCACTTCAAGCAGCTGCTGCATGAAAAATTAAGAGATTCCTTGACCAAGCTTGCCCCCTGCAGTTGTCTACCTCCCTCTGGCACTGCCAGATTTGTTCCTTTTCTACACAGGCAAATTAAATGTGCTGCTGACATAACAGCACTTGAACATTACTTTTTATTATTATTTATTTTATTTTATTTTTTAATAAAATAGTAATTACTTAAATAGATATTTGGGGACAGCTCTGCACTCTTAGTGCGACTGGGTCCCAAACATTAATTCAATTTGTCCAAATAGCTCCTGATTAGGTTTGCTGTTATCTGAAGGAAGCGAGCTAATGGAGATGATGCAGAAGGGATTTGATTTAACCCTGGAGGTGTTTGTTCAAGTAAAGCTCCCAGCACAGGCCATAACCAGTATCTGGTCTAATGAGCCCACGTGAGAATCCCAACATCTGCATCTCTTGTCCTGGATAACAAGGAAGAGTCACACTAAAATAGGGTTTTGGTGAAGGCAATGAGAGTAAATACAGCCCTTGGGAGATGGAGGAGAGAATACTTTGCAGCTCCTCACTTAATGTCTGATGAATAAGGACTTTTAAGAATCTTTTGTTTCTTAAACTAAACCAAAAAATCATCACAATGGTTTTTAATTTTCATATAACAAATAAAAGCAGGTACTTTATAGTCAATACCATAAATCAGTTTATGAATGACAACTGTTTAAGTATTTCACTCAATGTCCTCTGCATGTGTATGTGATTCTCTGAAAACAGGACTGAAACCTAAATAAGGTAAAGGTGTGATTTTTAAAGCTAATTAATGTGATACAACTCTGAAATGTAAAGCCAGCCAAACTAAACGTTAAAAAGAATCTCTGAATAGCTATAGCAATTTGTGAATTTTTATTTGTAATTGACATAACATTATCAAAATCTCTGGTGCAAATGAAATCACACTGACAGTCCTGCTTATGTTGGTGTAATACATGTTATCTGAGCTGAGGCAGACAGAAGCTATGCCACTCAACACTTTTGTTTCAAAACATTTTGCAAAGAGAAGTTATTTATCCTCTTCTTTCTTTCTTTTTATAACGCACTCTATGTGCTTGCAGGAGGCAGAAAATGTCCATTAATCGTAATAATTAAATGCAATGGTATCTTTTCAATAATACTACAACTGCAAGGAGTGCACTAGGGCTCTCCTGGGACTCTCTGACCACCAACTCATGAATTCTAAGGATTCCAGCTCTGAGAAGGCTGAAGAGCCAGAGAAGTTTTGTTTCAAGCAGAACCTGAAGCCCACTAGGAGTTCACAGATCTATATCAAAATCTGATTTCAATTACTAACTTTAATCAGTAAATTCCAATGAAAAAACGCTTCACTGGAATTTTTTCCCCTGATCAGCTCAATTAAATATGCTCTTTGAAACAAGATCTGACTCACACTGCAGGTTTAACAAGGGCTAATTTAAATAGGCCCTCATTACAGTTCCAGTGTTAAAGAGCAAATGAATTAAACACCTAAGTTTAGAGGACGTCTTTCAAAATTCTGTGAACAAGAATAAACAGACTCCTGTTTGGACAGCTGGTGTCTGGCTTTTAGCCAAATAACAGGATAAAAGAAATGTGGAAAATTGAGATGTGTTCATTAGAACAGTCTCAAATGGAGCCTCACTGGGCTGCGTGATGGATTCCACCCATTTCCTACAGACCGAGTAGGAAAAAGACTCCTACATTCGTGGTACGTGATAAATTTGCCTAAGAGTTCTTTGATAACCTGTTTTCATAGAAATACTTACAGATACACCAAAAAAAGTGGTTTTCTGCCTTCACGTTAAAACCATCCAGTAGATGGGGCCACAGAGTTGTACAAAACACAGAAGAAAGATTAGTTCCTCCTAAGAAAAACTCTGGTAGTGCACATAGAGCCTTGTTAATCCATTAAATTCTAATGTCAGGCAAATAATTTATTTCCTTATATCGTGTCTTGACTGTATGACTCATTAAGCTGTACTTAAAGGCTACTTAATATGATTCCGTGTTTGATACTGATATAATTACAACTCTCAGCCAACAAAAATTACGGTTGAGATCTTAATTTTCATTCATCCTCTGTTCGTTCCAGGTATTGTACAGGACGGAGATAGGCTTGTGATGAAGCGACACAATGGAAATCGTTGACAGCAATTGTAGCAAGGAAGTCCCACATGTGGAAAGGTGTGTGTGGCAGGAGGAACGTGCCAGCGGCTCCGGCAGAACACCAAGGATGACTTTATGAATGTAACTTGGATGCACCGTTGGGAATCTTTTTTCCCCTGTTTCTCTGAGATCTTTGCGTGTATTCATTTAAATGTGTGGATCAGAAAAGGACGTAGGGGTTTGAGAGCACCCGAAGGGAGGTTGCAGGAGCAGGGGCAGCCCCGGGGGCTGTGCAGCGGTGGGTGCAGAGGTTTAAACTGTGTCTGTACGTGGAGTGCAGCGTGATGCGAGCAGCAGAAGGGGATCTGAGGGTCTTTCTGAACTTTGCCTCACGAAACGCCAAGTTCCTCGTGGATTCAGTGGTGAAATCCCATCCGGGAGCCGGCTGAGCCGCCGCTGCCTTTGAGCGGGGGGCTCGCAGGTTAAATACTGGCCACGGGGCAGGAAAATGAGCCAGGGGCTGGGTGACAGTGGCTGTGTGACCAGGGGATGTCCGCGGGTGCTTTGGGTCCGGGCCGGGGCGAGGGGCTGACCCGCCCGTGCGGCCCCGACCGGCCCCGAGTCCCCNCCCCCGCCCGCCCCCCAGTCCCCGCTGGTCCCGCGGGCGGGAGGAGCCCCTCCGTGTCCCGGCGGGTGTCGGGGAGAGCCCTGTGCCAGGGGATGCCCGGGTGGGAGCCCAGCCCCGGCGAGTGTCCGGGAGGGCCCCATCCCAGCGGATGCTGCGGTGGGAGCCCGGCCCGAGGGCATCCCTGCCGTGTCCAGGTAGGAGACCCCTACCCCGGGGGATGCCCGGGTGGGACCCGGCCCCGCGGGGGCGGGGNACGTTCGGGTCGCTGCAGACGGAGGAGTGGGGACAGTTCATGCACATCTGCGACGTGATCAACGCCACGGAGGAGGGGTGAGCCAGCGGGCCGGGGGCAGCGGGGCGCGGAGGTGGCACCGGCGGCGCTCGAGGGCGGGGAGACATCGAGCAGGCGGCGAAGGGCGCTGATGTGAAGTGACCCGAAACGAAATAGCGCAGGGAGCAGAGAGCTTTGGATCCCAAGGAAAAGCTTTGCCTGTCGCGGGGCCATGGGGGCTTTTAGGGGTTAGGCTCGGAGGTTCTTCCCCATAGACAGAGAAAGTGACAAAGGTTTCTCATCTGAGTCTGACGTGTTTTGTACAACCTGTACTGCTCGTCAGGCTGAACGGGTGCCCCTGTGCTCTGCAAACCCACCTGGAAAAAGGCTTTGAGCACTTGGGTGCCTGCAACACTATTTAAAACTCTTGGCTTTTGCCCACGAGTGTCTCTGCCAGGCGGTGCCGCAGCCGGGGTGAAGCACGGGCTGGGGTCCTGTGCAGTGGGATCCATCCAGGTGTGCACCCGGGGCTCCCAGGGCTGAGCTGGTCTCTTGCACTGAACGGCCACATCCAGGTTTGCTCAGCCACTTGCTGCTCTGAGCTTCCTTGTTTCCACCTGTAAAAGGGGGAAAAAAGGAAATTGTTCTCATGTAAGATCTGCTTCAGCATTGCATTGAGAGAACTCATTCTAGCAGTGGCATATTTTAACACTACCTGAAGAGTTTTCTCCAGGACAATGTGGTATGGCTTACTTTCTGCACAGGTGTCTTTTTTCCCTGTATCAACTTTTCTTTCCTCTCATTGTTTTGGATTCCACGCTCTCACCCGTGGCTCTTAGTGCTTGGAATGTGAATAATAATTACTTCCTTCTGGTTATTGCCATAAGCAACAGCATGCTTCGACCCTCAGTGTTAGTTTTTATGTAAAGTTTCCATGCAACAGAGCCTTTTTTTAATAAACTGTTTCCTCTTGTGCACAGCTTAGGCATGCAGAGGAATTCATTGTAACTTCTAGGCAGCGACTACTAGTTGCAGTCTGTAACAGGATAGAAGGAGCAGCAGAACTGCTGCACCTAATTAGGCAAATAGTTACTTTAATGCAATATCCCAGCTCCTGACCAGAGCATTTCCAGATGCTTCAGCGAGGGAAGCAAGCAGGAGTGGAATTGTAGTACAGCTCTCTCCAAGGGAAACTTCTTCTCCACTCTCATGCTCCCATCCATCACTTGATGCTCTACTGATGTGCCTGGGTATGACATATGATTAAGAAAAATAGAGAAAAGCCTTCTTTTTTTCATGAAGTATATATCTCATCAAACTAAGATATGCAGTAATGGTAAGCACCCACTTAATTTCATTGACTTTGAAATGCTTTCAACAAAGATTTATTTTTTTCTTTTTAGTGAAACATTGTATTTGGGCCTATTGCTCCATCGTAGATTCTGGAGAGATACTAAAGAGACGTTAGGACATCATGTTTATGTTGATCATGAGCTTTGGGCTGGCCCTAATAATTGTACACTATAAGTAGTCCATATTAATGAGGCAAAACTGCTTCCCACATGTGATAACCTCGACACCATCTTCCCTCTTCCTCCTACACAGATAGTTAAAAGATATGGGATGTATATATAGAAATGTAAATGGCTGGGTTAGAAATGCCCCTATCTCTGGGCTGGAGTGGGTCGTCCATCCATCCATGGTAATTACTTAGATGAGTTAAGTGCATCCTGCAATTATAAGATTGGAAGTTATCCATGACACCCCTACTCCTGACAGCACTCCCAGGAGAATATTTTCTAATTGCATCATATATGAAAAGTACCAGGCAACTCTTGATACGTCTGGAAATTGATATTTCCTTTCATGGCCATAAAAGCTAGATAAGTAATTCTATTGTACAACAGTGGGAAAATATCATTTTGGAGCAGACTTCGCAGAGGAGAATAACTATTTCTCTGCACAAGTCTCTGGAGTAATGCACAGTCTGCAGTAACAAACCTGATTCACTGCTTTGTTGCTCTACTTCAGTGCTGAAGAGATTTTGCTGAAATCAATGAGGCAATTGCTCTGGTTTTATGTGGGTGTAAACACAGGGGTGGATTTGGTGCCATATCTCATGCTGGTATTTTTGGTTCTTGGATGAAGTTATGAACTAGAAAACTTCACTGGTAACTTTTCCTCTTTAATTTGTTGTCACAGGCCTAAAGATGCAGTTAAAGCACTGAAGAAGAAGCTTTCAAAAAACTGTAACCACAAGGAGATCAGGCTTACCTTGTCTGTAAGTACAGCTATGTTTATATTAATTAGACACTAAGAAGGTAAACAGTCTAAACGATAAGGTGGCATGCAAATTATCCCTGACACAACTCTCCAGGATGTTTTCAGTCTTTGTTGTTTGTGTGTACAGCACTGCCACAGTGCAGATCAGATGGTTTGCTGGCATTCCATGGACTCCTGGATAATGCAAATTCTGGGGGCAGAGCTAACTTGTTCTCTGTAAAAGTAGGATAGTTCTTACTTGCTCCAGTGACTGTCCTTGTGTGAGAGCCCCACCTGTTTGTGACAGACACGGAGGTTAGGATATGACATAAAAGCTACATTTGACCATTCTATTACTTACCTTGTGGTGCTTGTCTTAGTAAAACTAAGTACAGTGTGCAGCATGGTGGAATGTGGGATATGTGCTTGGTAAAAGGAAATGTTATCACATATAAATGATAAACTTGAAGGAAAAGGTAACCACGGTGAGTTAAGTAAGGGAGCAAGAGGCAGGGTGAGCTGTGTGAAAGTCAGGTGTTATGGCAAAAGGCTGGAGTGTTTGGGAATATCCTCACTTGACAGAATGTGGCCTCTAGAATCTGACAGGGTTTTGCCTGGGGCAGTTCAGTCAATTTAAGATTTACTGGAGGATGTTAATGCAGGAAGTTCTAATACTGTCCTGAGTTTCTGACTTGAATTACTTTTGACTACCAATAGTGCAACTGGCAAGAGTCATCTCTTTTGTATTTTAAGTTCCTGAGGATTTTAGTCTTTTGTTATTTGGCTAGAAGTATTTTCTTCACCATTTCCTTTTTTGAGGTTTTAGAGGCCTGTCTGCATCACTGAGTACTATTACTCATGGGTTTGGTATTTGTTGTGCAAAATCATTATCTATATCAAGATATGCCAAGAAGTGATTAAAGAAGATGGGTGATGGATAGTGCCAAATTGTAGGTCGATGAGCAATTGCCCAAATGTCTCATGACAAGTTAGAGATGCAGATAATTGTTAAACATGTCAATATAGACCTTCAGCTCACTCCATTTCCGCACTCCTTCCCTGGTTTCCTCCTCCACTGTCTCATGAGTCACATTCTTGTGTGTTCTGTGTGTTTGCATAATGGAAACACTGAGTTTCCATTGTACCTGCAGTCCCTGTATCAGGTCTGTCTCCTGCAGCCCTTGTGCAGAGAGGTTCTGTTCTGATTATCTGACAGAGTCTGCTGATAATCCAGGGTTTAGGTTTGGGAGCTGTTCCTTGGGTATTTACAGAGCAGATATGCCCAAGGTGACATTACAGCTTAGCTTTTGTGTATGTAAAAGTGGGAGAAGGATCTTGTTCCAGGTCTATCCAAGGAAGAACTTTATCACACTGACCTGGAAGCTCATTGTATTGCAGATGGAGCATGCAGCAGGTTCAGCTGGGATTGCAATTCCTGTCCTGTTCCAGCCCCTTTCTCTGTCCTCACCCACTCCCATGTACACCTGTAACTTGCCTGCCAGGCAGTCACATCCTCTTGGCCCAGCTGCCGTTTTCTGTTTGCAGATTTCTTCTACCTGTATTCCTTAATCTTGTTTCCTCATTTTTTTATTTGAATAAGTTCCAGCCTTTCCTCTAACTCTCTCTCTTTCCAGTTTTAGTGCTTGTATAAGATCTTTTATTCTTTGCCTCTCCCTCTGGCTTTTTTCCTTTTTTTTTTTTTTTTTTTTTTTTTTTTTTTCTATTATCATC
>VYXD01016002.1:139598-245283 GCA_013397195.1 Hylia prasina
TTTTTTTTTTTTTTTTTTTTTTTTACCAGTACTGCCATATTTTCAGCATGTGTAAAATCTTTCCTTTGATGACATCATGCTGGCCATGTGTGGCTTTTACCTTTCCCACATCACTCTTCCTGTGTGCTGTATCTTCTCTTATCTTCTTAATTGCCTTACTGAAATTGTTCCTGTTTTCCATTTTGAAATGCTTAGATGACTACAGCAATTGATTGCAAATGGAAAAAAAAAGAAATAATTTTCAATTCCTGAAACACAAGCCCTTCCCTCCCTGTGCAACTCCTAAAAATTGTTTTCCTCCCTGAGTTTTGCAAAAATAAGGGTTCTTTTGGATGAACTGTTAGTGCCTGTATTTGTTACAGTAAATGTGATCCTCTAGCTTTTGAGACTCTACAAGAGATTCTCTCCTACCTACATTAGAAAAAACTAAGAAGGATCTCTACAAATTCCATTCCTTTAGAAGTGCACTTTGATCCACTTCTATCTAGTCAACCTTGACATCCTTGAATTTAATATTTCTAATGAAGCTGCTTAAGGAGCTCATTCCCAAAGGATAGGCAAAGAGTGTAGTGTGAAAATCTTCAGAGAAGCAGCTCAGCTGCACATGTTGTTCGGCCTGATTCTGTTCCTGAGCTGGGTTACATCTCAACAGTGTGTTGTTCCCCCTCGCTCTTGGATGATGCTGTATTTACTTGGAGGAGGAAGGCTGAGTGCCAGCTGGATGTTGTGCTGGCTGTGGCTTGGCTTCAGGTGCTCTGAGCTGCTGAAGTTGCTGTGAAGTGACGTGGATGGAGGTGTTTGTGTCAGGCCATGGAGTTGCCTCATGCCCAGCCCTTGATAACACGGAGAGATCAGGGCTGGCACTGGTGATTGCGCCATCAGAGCAGAGAGGATTAGAACTTTCAGGCAGGAATCCAACAGACTGTGTGTGTGTTACTTGACTTTTTATTGCTGGTAGACTTTAGGTACATAAATTCTGTTTATGTAATGAGTACTGAGACAGCTGTTCAGTTGCCTGCATAGATCTCCCTTGGTTTTGCAAAGCATTTGCTGCAGTGCCCCAGTTCTGATATCTGTAAAGTCTTAGGAGCTGAATAGCACATGGGGAAATTCTTTATTGAATGTATCCCTCTCACTCCTGCATTCCAAGCAGTGGGCAGAAATTTAGGATTAAATCACTGTTTCACCTCTGTATTACATTGTTGGAAAATATTTTAAAGGAAGTAATTTTCCCAGAGAAATTGTGGATGCCCCATCCCTGGAAATGTTCAAGTCCAGGTTGGATGGGGCTCTTAGCAACCTGATCTAGTGAATGGCAGAGGAATTGGAACTAGTTGATCTTGAAGGTCCCTTCCAACATAAGCCATTCTATAATTGCTTAGAATTAAATTTTAACAGGTATTTTTTCCTAATAATATTTTCACTTTTCCTTTTAATTGTGTATATTTTTTTCTGATGCACAAAAAATTTAGCATGGCACATGTGGCCTTCAGATTTTAGTTTGTTAAATTAACATTTCACAAAGCGGAGGATCTAAAAAACAAAAGCATGAGAGAGTCCTCCAACTCCTCAATTAAAAGAGTACTACTCTATTTTATTATACTTTATGGTATATGTTGACAAAGAAGAAGAGGACATTGAATGGGAGCAAAAGAAGCCAAATCTCAGTGTTTGAAATGTGAAATCGGAAAAACACAAGACTTCTGAAAATTCAGTGTTTTTGAAATGCTGAACTTTGATCAAGTGTACCCAGCCCCTGCACTGTAATTGGTGAGTGGCAGCTGAAAGAGCTGCTCATACCGGTTTGGTTTAAATGCTGGGCTTGGAAACAACATCTTGCAGTTCCAAACCTCAGTTGGGCAGGCATCAGGATGTGTTCAGTGGAGTGTAATCCTGGGGATGGATTAATGGCTCGTTCCCCTTGAGTCAGAAATTTGAAGAAGCAAACTGGTCATCTGGGTGTTCTTGCAGCCGCCTTGTGTCTGAGAAGTGTCCCTCATAAGCTGCACCCATTGCTCAGCTTTATGGACCAAACCTGGCTGCTTTAGATGTACAGTGAGTCCTGAGATCTGAGTGAGGTTTCTGTTGATCAGGAACATAGCTGACTTTCTGCTGTACTCACCAACTTCTCCTGGTTTGTTTCTGCTTCACAGTTTGGCTTCACCTCTCTCTAGATGCCTTTTATCATTTTAGTCCCGTGATTCAGTCCTGTAAACCAGAGGCCTTGAATTACACAGTTGGGCTTTTTTGCTCAGTGCAGATCTCCGAGATCAGTTATCCTGGAACACAGCAGCTCTGTCAATTCCAACACTTCATCCTGTTTGCCATTGACAGGAAGTTTAATGATTTGATTGAAGTTAATTTATTAAGTCTCATTATTGAAGCATGTTTCTGTTGAGTTTCCATTGTGCTGTGTGGAGCAGTGGTTGGCTTGGCCAGCTTGGATCTGTTCCTCCCAGTGGAAGTGCTTGGGACTATGAAATCCTATTTGCACTGCAGTCTTATTTGCACGATAAATACTCATATTGAAATTCTAATGAAAGGTGTTATTAGCATGAAAGTGGCTTGTTCATGAATAGCCTAGCTAAAAATAATTGAGTCAAATTCTTATTTTTCTTATACCAGCTTAGTTTTACCCTGAGTGAGTGGGCTGGGCTGGCGTAATTGAGTGGAGGATCCAGACCATTAGTTCAGTACTTTCATTCAGCAGGTAAATACTCAGTCCCCTAAGTAGGGAATTAATAATAGGGAGTAGTATAACAAGTTTCCCATGAACTGGGTTGAAAATATTTTACACAAACCATCTTTGAAGTACTGCACAGGCAAATGACTTGGCTTATTAGCATATGTTTCATGTACTCTCTATGAAAAGTAATGTTTTGAGCCAAGATGTTTTTGTAATTATATTTCAGTTAGTTTTTTGCACAGCAGTCTGCCAGTGTCTCTCTGTTCTACCCAGTTTTCATTTTGGCAATATATTTTTTTCTGGTCTTAAACCTGTCCTCCTGTAAGTTTCTGATCACACTGAGAGAAAAATCCCTGAGTCTTGAGGCTAGAAAATGAGTTACTAAAATGTTTCACTTGGTCAAAGGTAGTCTGGTCTGAATAGGAAAGTATATTTAACCTACTTTTATCAAGATCACATTACAATCCCTTTAAATATTTGTATCCTTTCGAGAATATGTCCTGTCTGTTACATGATTCAGAGGAAGTTTTGTCTCAAAACACACGTAATTTTGCAGCCTTTTGTTAATGTCAGCCCTTTGCTTTCACCTATCTTCCCTCTTACATTGGGAGGGAAAAATGAAGCTACAATTGAAGAGAAAGAAGCACAAGAGTGACCATTTTTCCCTGTGTGGGTCACAATCCATCTTCAGATTTGGGTCAGGCAAGAGTTCTGTTCCTGATTCCGCACCTGATCTGATTGATCCCAGTTTCATGTGAAGTCCCAGGTGACTGGGACGTAATGGCAGTTTTTGACATCTCTTCTGCAAAATGGGAATTGTAATCAGCTACCTCCAGATGTACAAGGGAGAAGTATTATGTCCTTCCCACATCCTGCTGTGTTTGAAAGGGCAGGCATGGTGCTTGCAGGGATCCAGCTCTAAGCATTTGATGCAGGGTTTTGGAAGTAGACTTCCTTCATGAAGATGAATCTGACAATTGGAACATTTCAGTTCATCTGTTTCAAATCGATGTGACCTTTGAAACGCACGCAGAAATTGTGCTCCAAGTTGGTGAATTTGTTCTTTCCTATTTTATCATTAGTTTCTCACTTATAGGGCAGATTAGAGGACAGGCATTTAGTAATCTGATTTTCCTCTCTTGCAGAGCTCTTCAGAATCTGTCAGACCAGGATACCTATGTGCTAGGCAGTGAATTAAATTCTATTGCTGAACCTGTACAAGTAATTTTTTTTTTAAGATATGGGCAGATTTCCTGCTGTTAAGGTACCTTATGTTCAGTAAGTGCTGTGATATAGAAACAAGCGTGACCATGCTCCTCTGTTAAAAATAGTGTCACTCTGGCTGGCACAGCTCCTTTGGGCTGTGTGGGTATAACAGAGCACACAGGGAGCTGCTGTTACCCTGAAGTGACCTCATCTGGCACTCTAGTGAGTAGCTATCTTTTCATATCCATTCCTACACTTCACTATAACTCCTTAAAACAAATTAAACAAAAAGAAAAAAAAAAGCCATCAAGTTGTGGGGGTTCTTCCCCCTCCTCTTTGTGTAACAGAAGGTTTTTTGTGTGTGCAGCTGCTTGAGATGTGTATGGAGAACTGTGGCCCAAGATTCCAGTCTTTAGTTGTGAAGAAGGATTTCTGCAAAGACAAGCTGGTGAAACTGCTGAACCCAAGATACAACCTGCCCATTGACATGCAGGAGAAAATCCTGACCTTTATCATGGTGAGTCCAGAGTAAACTGTGAGTGTTCACAGTGTCTGTGCCATGTGGGAAATGTTTAATTGTGCAGCCTGTTTAAGTCCTGGGCACCTCTTCCAAAAGCAGGCCTTGACTTTGGAGCTGTTGTGGTTCCTGTTGCACTGAATGGAGTTATCCAGAGTGGAAAAATGGAATTAGGACCACAAGTTTTAAAAGCATTTGTCTGACCCACTGACTGACCATTCATGTGACTGTTATTGTTCCTGATATTTCCAATCCAGGTTTGGGCACGAGGTTTTCAAGGGATGGTGGACGTGAGTGAAGTAAAAGAAGTTTACCTAGAATTGCTGAAGAAAGGAGTGGAGTTTCCATCCTCTGACACCAGCAGTGGTGGATCTAAGGTGAGGATATACAAGGACACTTCAGAAATGGGATGTGTTAATTTTATGAGAGGCATGTTTGATTTGGGTTTTTTTATTTAAATGCTTCAGGGCAGAATATGACCAAACTATGCACATGAGCAGGAATAAGTTTCAGTTATAACAGCTAAGGTAACAACAAAGAAACCCGACCTGTATAGAAGTTTATTTCATTTCCAAGTACAGATTCATGGGTATGTTCTCAGAAATGAAGCATCTCTGTCTCGAGACTTTCAAAGATTTGTGCATGCTGTTTACTTCAAAATAAATGAGTGCTTAGTGCCCCAAACTTGTCAGCTTCTGAAAGCCTCAACAAAAATGAGTAAGATTTTCACAAAAACATGTACTGTTGAGAATATGAGCATCATCTGTCTTGAAGATTAAATGGAGAGATGTAGAAATCTATAAGAAAAGTTTATGGTCTGCGTGCCTCTCCAGCTTTGCACAGTAAGTGTTATTTAAGCCTATGTCATAGGCAGTATTGTGTGGCATTTAGGACATTAAATGTAAGTATGGTTTGAGCATTGTACAGCAGCTGGAAATACAGTACATGCTTTAGTGCCATTCTTTCTAGATTGCCTTTTTTTTTTAAGAAGTATTTTCACAAGAGCTTTGGAGAGTGTGAAAGCCATCCATCACAGCATGGAATCTTGCAGTTACAAAAGTAGATGTCTATAATCAGTGCAGACTGGAATAGTTTAGAATTATCCTGAGTTTCATCTGGTGGTTGAATAGTGGAGTGCACAAAAGCTTATGTATTTAAAGGTTGTTTGAACAAGCTGTGTGAAGAATGGTCTCAATAGATACTAATTTTTTTCCCTCAGCTAGTACATTAGAGATTATTTTTACATTACTTTACATTACATTACATTAGAGATTGTTCATTGTATCTACTTCATGTACTTACTTTCCAGTTAAAATCAGTTAAAACTTTCTGTTTGACTTAGCAGACTTGAACACAGCTTTTGCCTCAGTCTCAATGAAGTGGAGGGTTTGTAGTGTGTACTGCAGCCTGGGGTTTACATTTAAATTTTTTTTAGCAGTCTGTTCAGATGCAATGCAGGTGAGGCTTTCTCGGGCTGTTCCTGCATTTCAGTCCAGGAGACTTTTGGAATTTACCTTCTGTGGAGACCCAGCCCCAGCCCTCCAGCCCTTCTACTGTTTCCAAGTGTGGTCACATTCCAAACTGTTCTTCACTGCAAAATTGCAGTGGCACTCTGGAAAGGACTCCTTGCTCTTAGATGGCTTAATTATTCTTTGCTAGCCCATTCTTGAGCCATTTCCACTTTATGCTGTGTTGGAACTTACTTGCAAATCCTTTCTAAAGATATTTGATTTCCAAGCCTCATTTCATAACAAAATAGCCATGAGATTTATTTTTGTAAATAGGACTTGCTCAACAAATTCCCTGGGAGCACTGATTATGAGGAAGCTCCTGCCCAGTTGTGTAGTCTGAGAGATGTTCCTCTCTCAGCAGGATGTCTGCTGTGATTTTGTTCAACCCAAGCTCTGTTTTTCTTGTGTTTTCACAGATTTCACCCCAGTCTGGTGCAAAGTCATCTCCATCCTCTGCCAGTCCTGCCAAACGTTCCTTCCTGCCTCTTCCCTCAGGCCCAACGTTGTTGTTGACTCCAGAGCAGGTGCAACACTACAGGTTTAGGGGAGGGTGGGTCCATCTGAAATGTGCTGTGAATGTGTGACTTGAGCAGCCTGGGTGCCCCTGGAGGGACCCTCAATTCACAGGGTGTAGCTATAGATTCCTGCTCTTAGGTTTGTGGAATCACTACTCAAGTGTGTGGATATCTAATCACATCTTACAATGCGATTATGCAAATTGATAAAAGCTTGTTCAGAGATAAGCAAGAAAGCCAAACTTTCACATAAGGCTTGTGTGAAGAGGTTGTTATAAAAAGCAGGAAGGAAAGGGACCATTCCATTCCAGCTTGCCCTGTATGTAACTAAAAGGAGGAACAACAGTAACATCAGTGAGAGGGATTAACTGCAAGATAAACAAGTAGTGCTATCAGGCTTGGATCTTAGTTTGAGTGCACATTTAAAAGCTGAACTAATTTCATTCATTTCCAAGGCGTGTTACCAGGGTGAAATAATGCTAATTAAGTCCATATTATACCTAATGGGAAAGAAAAGTGTGTATTAGAGGTAAGAATTGTTCTGCTTGCTCTCTTCACCTACACAATATTCTCCTGTTGAATTCCAACAGATTGGGAAACTGTACAGTGAACTGGATATGGCAAAAATGAATGTGAGAGTCATGTCATCAATATTGAAAGAAAATGTTCCTGGCTCTGAAAATCCGGATGATATGAATCTTTTACAGGTACATGATAATTCATTGATAGGGACTATTGGTTTGGTTATAGCTGCTTTTTAAAGTGTTATGTCTTGTTTTCTAACATCTGGATTCAGATTGACAAATGGAACCCAACAACAGGTTTCTATCTCTCATTTTGCTCAGCTTTCTTTCATCTCCTTCACCTTCCCTTGACATCTCAATAGTCAGGAAAGGACAATACAGCTTGCAATGCAAATTTAAGCTCTAGGGAATTCCAGTGGCAAAGGAATTTCATAATGGAGCATTCTCTGTTGAGCATGTTCTGTCAAACAGCCCCGAGAACATTCCAGCTGGAGAATAGATGATGACACAGTGTCACTCTCATATCCGTTCTGGAGTTTGCAGAGCTCTCTTTATTATCACCAATCCCTTAGAGGCAGACTGAGGGCCAGTGGAGAATATGAA
Source organism: Hylia prasina (assembly GCA_013397195.1). NCBI lineage: Eukaryota > Metazoa > Chordata > Aves > Passeriformes > Sylviidae > Hylia > Hylia prasina. The sequence continues at coordinate 147,161 of VYXD01016002.1, forward strand.
GCATTGGCTTTATGTGTGTGACCTCAAAGGTTGGGAGCTTGCTGTGCTACAGAGGAATTCATGTCCTCTTAAAGTGTAGCCTGAAGGAAGTGTATTGCAATAGTCCAGTGATGCGACAGTGAACCTGTACATTCTCCTTCTGTGATATCATGTGCTTATGCTGTATTTTCCAGTTTAGATATTAAAAGTACAATATTACTTTAGCATTGCAACGGTGACCTATGTTAATGGAAGCATTTTGTTTTCATGTTGTCTGTGAATACTTGAAAAGCTTCACAACATCCTTCTGTTTCTAACCTTACCTCCAAACTGCTACAGTGAGGAAGCATTTTTGGCAGTTTTACAGCAGTATGTGTTTTGAAGAACTGATCTAATTTTTGCAAGCCTTGAGTGCACTTCACCTGCTCAGTGTAGAAATCTTCCTATGCAATGAACCCTTATTGGGTGCTGTTGAGAATACACTGGTTAATTTTGCTTGAACATCTCTGTCCAGTCCATGACAAGGTTGGAAACAGAAAAAGTTTCTTTTATTTCCTGTCTCCTGCTGTGGCACTTCTGTATGTGGGTGCAGAGATTCAGCTGCCCACAGTAAACCAAAGTGGATTCTTGTTGACACTCCCAGTAATAAAATTGTTGGCAAAAAGTTGAGGACAGGGTGTGGAGTTCCCATATGTGGGAGAGTGAATAAAAACTCATTCCTTTCACTGTTGTTCTTTCTGTTCTTTTCCCCCTGTGCATGGAGCAGTATAAAGCATCAGGCATGATCAACCTGTTCCTTGAACAATGCTTTAATGTCCTCTTCTTGTTTGTGGCACTACCTTGATTGCTTGGATTGGACTTTTGCTGTCACAGAACAAAATCCTTTATTGAAAGAGCTTCTTGTTTAGACTTTGAGTGAGTTGGAGACATTGATTTTAATCCTTCAGATTATCTGGAGTCCCTCAATGAAAACTGTAACAAGGTGAACTTGACCACCTTGTTACACATTGTGTAATGTGTTTATAGTTCTTTATCTTCATTAGTGGCCAGGCTCCTCTCTTTCCCCACCCTGTTTTGGATAAGGCTGAAAATATCATATTTCACTGGAAATAATGCGCTGGCTAGTAATTGTAGTTAAAGAATAATTTAGGATCAGCCAAGAAGAGTAACAAACTTTTGTACTGGATGGTGAATAGACATAGTGAACAGATAGTGTATGGATGTGCAGGAATTTGGGTTCAGATCAGCAGCTGGTAAGAATTAGCTCAGATGTATTGGAATCACTGATGATTGTTATTCCAGCTGCTACTCCAGCATTGTAAAACTCCAGTTTTCAGGCAAATCCATGCCTGAAATGTCTCAGTTTCCTTTTCTCTTGGGTATTGACATTTGTCAGTCTGCCTGTGTGACGGAGTCATAAGAAATATACTTTTTTTTTAAATGTGGATCAGGTAGTAGAATGTGGAGTTGCTAAAGTTTTAAATGTAGTTACAGACATTAGGCTGAACACATTTTTGTATGTTTTATCCTGGGCCGTGAAGATACACTACTGAAAAGTACAGCACTCTGCCATCCTGACACAGATTTAGCAAAGGGGCGCAAATTTCTTTTTAAATAAATAATTGATTTACATGAAGTATTGTATTTTCTTGAGGAAAAATCAGATCACTTTGAATATCAAAGCAATTTCTGAATAGTAGTGTGCAAATAGACTCATTTCCCCCCCTCCTTTTTTTTTTTTTTTTTTTGTTTCTTTAAGCAGAGCCAGCCTGCATTTGCAAATGCAGTGTGAAGCAGAAAAAATGTTGGCTGAGTTAAAGTTCCTGTTGCTAAAGAATTTGTTTCTTTGAACATTCAAAATCTGCAGAGGGGAGTAATATAAACAGACTGTCTTCCACTTCACCAGGCAATAATGCAAAATTCTGCTTAATAAACTCTCATAATTCTCCTATCTGCTGATTCTCTAAGGTTTGTGTTACTTTCTCGAAAATCCATAGATTTAGTTTATCCAGACTTCCCACTTAAACAAATAGTTGGAGCTTGAAGCTTGTCACAGAGCACTTCTGACCTTTAGACTAATATTGTCTTTTCTTCAAGCAGGCGTTGAACAGGATTACATCCAAGTATCCTGCTGAGTTTAATCAGCTTCAAGCAGGATCAAATCACATTGACTCTATATCACCCAGAGGGGTCTTTGTTATTTTGCAATTGGTAATTTAGAGACACATATGCCTTTAGAAATGAAGGTGAGTTGAGAGGTAGGGTTGTGTAGGAGTGATGCAGTAGGGGGAGTTGTGACCCTGTATTGCAGAGATCACAAACATGGACATTGTTCTCTTTGCAGTGGTTGGTACCCATGTGGTTCGTGCAAATTAAGGAATGCTACCTGTGATTCTGCTTGAATGTCTTATCATTCATCTCCAGAACTGACACACTGAGAGACCACAGTTAGGATTTTTAATTTTTTTTCCTTCCTTCACCTTGGGCAGAAATTGTACAAGACCTGTCGGATGATGCAGGAGAGGATCATGGAATTGTTGGTGACAGTGGAGAATGAAGATGTGGTTGTTGAGCTAATACAAGTAAATGAAGATCTGAATAATGTTCTCCTGGGACATGAAAGGTAAGTGCAGGGCCTCTCTCCTCACATTTGGAATCCTACCTGAATAAATGCACTTAATGGAGAGATGGTCCCTATGCCTGGTGTTGATTCTCCCCATGGAGACAGATTTTATCCTTAAATTCAGAAAAAAAATATGATTGCAAAAAGAGAAAAATATGTATTTGCTGCCTCCTAAATACTTCAGAAATGGTTCAGGAAAGTAGTTAGAAAACATTAGAGTGGTGTAAGGTGAGTTAACAGCATGGGCAGGAGATCAGATAGAGACACACAAAAATAATTTGGAATTTGACGTCCCTTTTTGGCAGAGTCCAGTGAATTTGTCAACAGCTGCTACAAATCCTTTGGTGCTGGTGCTTATCTCTGTTTAAGTGTCTGTGCTTCCAGGAAAGAATACTTGTCCTCCTTTCTAAACAATTTTGACAGTTCTACTGCAGGAATTGGCCATGGAGCAGCCTTCTGCCTCATTGCACACTTAAGAGAGTTGCTTGCTGTTCTCAGCTGGATTGAAACATACTGTTCTGCTTGTCTTACAGCAGAAAATGTTTCTTTGTTTCACACATGAAAGCACAGCAGTACTCCTGTTGACATCCTGGGTATTTATCTGTTATGGCACTGGTAGCATGACTGGATGCTGGGAAAACTGAAATTAGTTTTCAACTTAAAATTCCAGTGTTGTTCTCCAAAATATCACGAGTGTACTCATGGAGAGTGTTCTGATTTAATAGGAGATACCCTTCCATCTTAAGAAGTTGATCTCTTCCACAGCTAAAAAGTGTTCTAGGAATCATTATGCATCAAGTGCAATTGTTCTTTATTTAATTTAGCAAATTTATAGAATTTAGTCGTCTTTTCTTTTTAATCCTCTTCTGAGTGCTGCAATGAAAATATCACTAATTCTTCTAAGTGTCAGGCATAAACTTTAGGCCTAATCATGACAATGTTAAGTTTTCATTTACTCTTAAATCTTGTCTACGGTAGTGTTGGTGGATTTTATAGCAGCTGTCTTGAAAGAACTGTGTGCTCACTCCTTACTTTTTCCTTTTAATAAGCAAAAAAAGAATTTCATTCACCTTTTGTGTAAATCCACCAAAGTCAGATGTGGGCTTACATTTTTGTTACAAGTGATGGATACTGAAGGCCAGGAACCTCAAACTGTGAATATAGGAGCTTGTGGATATAATTCAACAGATTCCTCACTAAAGACATGGTGATGGAAAGAGTGATTAATTTGGACAGAAAACTACTGTATTCTAATAATGTAATGCTGTGGTTTGGATGGTACAGGATCCGAGTGCAGATCCATTGCACTTCAGAGTGAATAAGTATAAAAATGTATCTGGTTAATTTTGTGTTGCAGATTTGTTCTTTGTAGCTCCCTCTGAACAATGAGGTGTGTAAAGGGCCAAGTGATTTTAATGAGCTGCATCTGTTTCACACTGTGTTGTTGGAGGATGAGTTGTGCTGCATTTTCTGTATCTGATTATTAATGTAGAATCCAAATTAAATCCAGAGCAATCTCCACTGTGCAACCAACAGCTCATGTGTGTAACAGTGCCTCCCTCTAGTGTCTCTGCAGCCTCTTGGTCCTTCCTGGATTTCAGATAAATACTTTCTGCTCTAGAGCTGGAAAGGATTTTTCCTGCTGTTTCTTCATGCATCTGTACTCTTTTTGTGAGCCTCCCTAGCACAGTGACCCTGAATAGCAAATGCAGTTGGATAAACTGTCTATACATCTGTCCATACAACTCAGGGCTCCTGGTGCTGAAACACAGTGACCTTCTGGATGCTCAGGGTCACCTGTGTGGGTCTGCTCTGGACCCACAGTAGCACTGTTACAGCTCCTAGAACATACATATTTATGCAGGTAGATTTGTTTGTTTGTTTGTTGCCATTTTAAAAAAAATATTACAAAGGCCTGCACTAATGAGAGGAGCTGTGTGCCAGAATAGGTGTGTGGTCTGTTCTGGGAGGGCATGAGGGAGTGCCCAGAACTCTGAGGACAGAAGGCTCCCAGGGACTCAGCTGGAAGAGTGTTGTGGTCAGAAGGAGCTGGATTTGGCACAGTGCATGTTCACCTGCCTGGTGTGAACAGAGACAAACCACTGTCAGAGGAGCCCTGGTTTTGTCCAGGAACAAGCAGATGGCTATCTCCAAACACGGGGCCAGGAACAAACCAGCTGGTGTTGGTGTAGGAGATGGCAGGAGCCCTGGAATGGGAGTCAGGTTGCCCATAAAGACAAGTGCCCCAGAGACAGCACCTGGAGTCTGTGCCTGCTTGGTGCTTCTGGAGTCTTTTGAGAATCAAAAGTTGATTGCAACTGGTTTCATATTCTTCTGAAGCACATCTTACAGGAATGTAAGAATGAACATTTAACTCTGCATCTTCAACAGGTTCTCACGGAACAGAGTTCGTTTCCTGGAGAACCAGAGGATACAGCGTGAGCGGGAGGAGGTAATTAAGGTTGGACTCTTGAACTGCAGGGCTGCAAACATTCCTTTTGCTCTTCCTTGTGAAAAATACACTATTGACACGTGCAGAATTTTATTCTCTAGTTGAGAGGTACAGCAGACAACAGACTAACACTACTCTTACTGATTTTTCTAAAGTCTCACTTGCGGAATTTCATGCAAATGTATGTAACTAAAGTAGCAACGAGTGTCAAATCTAAGAGGGAACCTTGGGCATGAAAAATGAGAGAGAGATCTATTCAAATGCTGGTTTATTGCCTCTCCAGCTAAGCACAATTATCTGCCATGCAAAAAATGAGAAACCATAGGTTCTTTTCAGTTTTTCCTGTTAATGATCTAGGGACTGAAATACTGCTGCACTTTGAGAATTCACTTCTTCTATTGATTTTTTTCCTGAGCCAAAGCTTTTTCTCAATTGTGAATAATGGCTTGTAGCAAATCTTTAATGACTGTCCTTTATTGATTGATAATTATGGTTGTTAATTGCATTGCCCAAAGTAGTTTTGTACGTTTCACCTTCTGCTAAGCCACATTTGTGCAGTCATCTAGGACTCAACATAAAAATGCATTGTGAATGCTGAAATACTGCTGACAATTGTTTAAAAGTAGAAGATGGTCTTGTCTTCCTGGAAAAGCCACTATTACTCCATTCTGGTTATGTAGGTGGATGGTTTTGCTTGATGGATGCACTGTTGGGTCAGTTAGTAATCCAAATGGTGCAGTCTGTGCATTTTTATATTATTAAGGAGACTCTGAGTTTAAAATGCATCATCTTTTATTTATTTATTTTTCATCTGGTGTTACCAAACCTGTATGATTCAAGCATGTGGTTTTATTAAACCTTTGGCTGGCTGTGTTTTTAATTCCAACACATTCACAGGAGAAAGGAAGGGAACTCTTTTCGGTGTCCTAGGAAATATTGTATGGGGTTGGTTTTTGGTTTTTTTCTATCCAAAATGGGACTGAGAAAAAAATCAATCTCCTAAGTACATATCAAATCTCATTAACACAAGTGTGTAGCATGAAAAGAATTGTACAGGATCAATGAGAAGATAAATATGAAACCTGTGTCTAGACAAGTTCAGAATGGCTTTATAGAACTGAGTTCTTTCTATTTTCTACTTGAGAACTGGTTTTCTTTATTTTTTGAAATTGATCTGTTCTGACATGCATATTTTGTTTCATTGGCTATATTTCACACACACAGAGTCCTGATCTCTTATACTTAGCAATTTTTAATACTAAGATTTTAGAAGTTTATATTTTGTGAAAACAGCAATTTTGTTTAAAACTATGCAAGTTCCTATTAAAAAAAAAAACAACAAACACTGGGAATATCCCCAAATACATTACTCTTTTTCAAATGTTAAGCTGTACAGGAAACAGCCATCTGCTCCCTCAAGTGATCTACTTGGCCTCTCTATAGATTCTCCATCTTCTGTGTCTGCAGTGGTGCAAAGTGACCCTGCAGTGTCTCCTTCAGGAAGTAAGTGGTGAATGCCCCTTTCCCTTCCACTCTAATTCCCTAAAACAAACCCACAAGAGCTTAGTGGAGGAATAAAGAAGTTCCTTGTAAAAAATAAAACAAAGATACTCCTTAATTTTAAGGTTGTTCCTTATATTTTCTTAAAAGGAGATTTGAAATGTTTCCATAGGAACAAAACTGCAAGGTATTACGAGGTTGCCTGTAATTTTTTTACAATAATCTTTTTCCCCTTTTTACATAGATTTGAGCAATAGAACATGCTCTGTTTTCTACTGCAACGAGGCCTGTAAAACACTCTGGTAGCTGCTTGTTCTGTAGACTTGGCACGAAGAAAGAGGAGTTTTTTCAGGAGTGTTAGAGAGCCTTGGCTTCGGGTACCCAGAATTACTGTTTGCAGAAGCCTCTCCTTTACCTGCTGTAGGGAAGTCCATATACTAAAGCTAAAGGTGTGAACGTCCCCCTGGGAATAAATCCCTAGAATTCCATTTTAATCCTTTAGAAATGGTGACAAGAGTTTTAAGTGGTATCTATCATGTAGAGCTCTGCTGATGCTCTAAATATATAGATTTATATCTTGGATCTAAGACTTTTCAGAGTCATTAAACTTTGCCTTTCATGTGATAAACAGCAATTCATCTCCTTATAGGCCTTCCAAACAAAACCTTTACTCTTTTAGTGTTCAAAGTTCAAGTAGCTACTTTTGCATAATAATGTTTAAATTACCACTAATTATCACTTTGAATTTCAGATGGCCTATCTGCACACCCTGAAGATAAAACCAGGCTTCATCCATCAGTTTACCCACAGCTGGATTCAGCAGTTCCTACAAAAGCTCATCAATCCTTGTGAGTAGTCTCTTGTCAAGAAATGGGAATGGAAACAGATCCTTAGGGGTATTGGTGCTCTGTAATTCATCTAATGAATATAGGAAGCTCTGAGGACACAGATTTACTACTTTTACTCTTAGTCCAGTAAAACAAGTGAAAATTCCCTCTGTGCTAGACATTGAGAGGGTTCAAAATACACTTACACCTGCATCACTATTTTGCCATAAATACTCATAAATGTATCTGACTTTCAGCAGGGAAAGGGAGAAACATGAAACAGGTCAGTAAAAGAGTTCAAGACAGAAGAGGTGTCCTTGTAATTCCTGTGCATGGGACACTGGTCCATCTGCCCATGCTGCTCTCAGTTGTGACACACAGGAAAGACAGACCAGCCAAAAAACTAATGGAACAATCAGAATAAGCAGTTTTGATTGTTTCTTACTTACATTCAATGTATTGCTCTCTCCTAGATTTGCAGCTGAAGCACAAAACAATAGTTCAAGTAGCCCAGCTGGACACACTTACAGCAATGTGAACATATATAGCAATGTGAGTAATATTTGTGCTCGGGATGATGGCTCTGATCTGGCAGCTGTCAAATGAGAACTTCTGGATTTACCCCAACTGCTGCCCAAGTGTGATGCAAAGATCTCTTCTGTAGCCCTTCTCCATACCTCAGGGAACATTCTACTTGGTAACCAGGTCAACTTTCCTCTTTTGCTGCCACAGATCCTAATGTGGAAGCCTGTTTCCTTGGGCCCAACACAATCCCAGGGGGATTTGCAGAAAGCACTTGCTCTATTATTTGTGTTTAATTTGTTGCTATGCAAAGCAAACTGAGATCTCCTCCTGTTGCCATGATGTTACTCTGGTGTACTTTCTTTCTCAAATAAGATCCTAAAAACAAACATACAAAAAAACCTCAAAGCCCCCACAAAAATACAGCCCACCAAAAAGTCACTTAAACCCCAAGTATAGTGCAGGACAAATGTTATGCTGCAGAGGAACACCAATGAGAGAAGGAATGGAAAGACTCTGAAGGGACTTTGAGATAATGTTATGAAGGCAGTATGAAATAGAAAAGATGAGAAGCAGCTCCCAAACGAACATGCACAGTCCTTATTTTAAACTGCAAATAAAAGCAAGCAGATGTTTGAATCTGTGTGGTGGAGCAAGTCACACAGAAGTAAATTATACAAATGTGCTATAGAACACTAAATGTTGCTTTGGAGGTTGTATGGAGAATGCAGATTAATTGGGTTGCCAACTGTTGGCCTTGGAATTTTACCTCCAGAAGTCAGAAAGTTTAAAGATAAGTCAGCAATTATGTAACTTAGGTCAAACCAGTTCTCATAGAACAATCTGTTTATGCATTGTTTTGCTTGATGTCCTTAGCTGACGACTCTTTTAAGCCCAGTGCCTCTGAACCCAATAAATCTACAGGCTGGACAGACTGTGCCATCAAGTGGACCACCGCCAGCAGGTAATAAATACTGCAAATCACCTCTTTCATGTTTAATTTTCTTTTTAGAACTTAAGGCCTTTACATAATGGCTGTCAGTGACTGGGAACAGCAACAAATATTGACAAAGTCATATTGCTCATGAATTCTATTACACATCTGTCCATTTTAGCATGTAAAGCAGCTGAATTCACAGCAGATAATGTGCTACTTTCAGGAAGACACAAAAAACATGCAGTAATCATGCTTTTTGTTCTCATTTAAATCTGGATGCCTCTGCCTGTCTTTATTCTTCAGCTACATCAAAGAGCAAGTCACAGTCACCTCATTACTATGAGATAATGGAATTCGATCCCTTGGCTCCCACTGAGTAAGTAACTTTTAAAACAGAATTTTAAAATTCTGAGGTGTCAAAGGCAAAATGGCTTTTTCTTCTGAGAGGAAAAACAGACCACTGTACTTAGGCTGAGTGAACTGACTGACTGCATCATTGATATAAATGACAGTGGCTGCATTTTGCATGTTTTCTTCCAGTACTTCTGGCATAACCAATTAATGAATAAACTGTAGTGTGCTCATTAACTGGCATCTGTAAAAATAGAGAAGTAATGCTGTATCAAAATTATTAAAATCTTATCCAGTGATACAGAAAGGTGAAGGAAATATGGTCAGGGCCCTGCTGGAGGAAGCTGATTGAACTTCAGCAGAGGTAGTTCTGGAACAAGGTAACCAAAGGAATTCCTCTTCATAGCAATCATGTTTTTTAAAGAATGTTTTTCTACTGCATATGAAAAAAATCCTTAATTTAAACGTAAACTACAAAAGGGAATGGATGCTGTCTCTCCAGAAGGCCAAAATAGTGAGACAGCAAACCAATACAAAAGCTAACAAATGGCAGAACACCCCTTTCTAACAGTAAATTGTAAAAAAACCCTGAGCTATCTATACAAAACTTATTTCTAAGGAGCCATTGTATTTTGAGGTGGGGAAATCTCAACAAAGCTTCCATCGTGTTTTTTTTAATAGTGCAGTAATTGCACAGTGGTGCACTTGCCATTTGTCCTTTGCAGTCCTGTTCCCAAACTTGTTTGATCAAAAATGACAGTGTCTGGAGGTTCCTCATTAAATGTACCATCAGATAATCAGAGCAGGGTGGGCTCTTTGTTTCCATGGAATCCTGGGCACCCTGCAAGGGAAGCTACACTGTAAACTGGGCAGGAATTCCCTGGTGCATTTTGTCAAAACGAAATGTGATGTAGTAGTCACCCCACTCCTCCTCTTTCAGAGCTATTTATGAAGAAATTGATGTTGTGCTGAAGACAGAAGTTAAAAAGAACTCGGACTGAAGGTGGAGGTGGAACCCTTTCCTGGACACTCTGGTGCTGGTCCTGTGCAGTGCTTCCTGCAACAACAAGTGAATAACTGAGGAGGTTTTGCATTTTGACACAGTAATTAGTGTTGGAGTAGTAAGCTGTGTGCAAGTTGAAGAGTTACTTGGCTCTACACCTGAACAATTTGTCTTAAAAGTTCAGCTGTGTGTTCTTCAAGGTCGCTTGCATGGTTAAAGTATTTTGGGGGCCTGTAAAATGTGACTTCCAAATTCACCTGTGTATGAAGTAACACTTGACACCTGGCACAAGTAAACAAAAAGATAGTCCACTCACAGGAATCCAGTTTCTCTTTTGGCCTCACTGCTATGTTCACCTCCCTAGAAATCTGTAAGGGGGGTTTGAGATATTTTTTTTCTGGAATTGGCTTCTTGATAGATGTCTGAAGACATGCAGTGTAACTTTCCCACATCCTTAATACAGATCTTTTTTTATTTTCTTCTTAAAAACCCACAGTATAGTTGGATTTTTGTCTTGGGAAGAACCTAAGCTGAGACACAAAGTACTGCCATCTGTAATTAACAGAACAGGCAAAAAACCTGCTTGTTCCTATGTTGTTGTTGCTTTTATTTACTCAGTAAATATTGGAGGAGGATCAATTATTTCTTTCAATGTTCCTGCCCTACAGAGATTGTTCTGGTGAAGGAAAAATTAATCATCTACAATGCAGATGAGCAATAGTTACCCATTTACTTTAATTAAGTTGTTTAATCCTGTTAATAACTGTTTTCTTTTAGTAAGTGCCTTATCTATTTTAATGCTGAATGTAAACTGTGCACTTTAACAGGTATAATTCTCTGAATTTATAGCTGATACAAAATTTGAGAACTTAGTTCATGTTCATACCAGATAAGCTAATTTTTTGTGAAATAACTGCATTTTAAACATTCCTTATGTTAACTGTTTGAGGGATAAGAAGTTCTCAGCTGCTTTTGCAATTTTTGTAGCATAAAATTCCAAATAAAAGCAAATGCCTATTGAGAAGTAAACTCATCACTTCCAAGTTTTTCTCTATTTGTGTATTCCCTGAAACATAAATGTAGGTAGCATTGGAAGTATTTTAGTGTGAATCTGTGCAGTTTGCTGCAGGACTATTAGAGCAACTTGCTTCTATCCAAAACACACCATTGAAGAATTCTGGGAGTTCTGTAAGTGGAGATGAAAAGGTGAGTTGCTTTACCCTCATTTTTCTTGCAAATTTGCAGTGGTCTGGACATCAGCCTGAGGAAACAGCTGAGAATAGGATTTGAGGTGGATTGATTTTTAAATTTTTCCCCTACAGTTGAGTTGTATTGGCAGAGCAACCATTTGTTACCCCATGAAGGGTAACAAATCAAACTGGGCTGTTCCAGTCTCATCCATAATGGGTGACTGCTGACAGAACCTCAGTGTTTAAAGCAGCACAGTGGTCACCCAGAGATGGAAGGGAATTGGCTAATTACCAAGGCAGAGCCTGTGTTATAGAGGGAATGTGCTCAGCATCAGTGCAAATTTGGGCTTTCAAACCCAGGGGGAGAACCCACATTTTTGTGGAATTGCCGCTTGCCAGGGGGATATTCCTTTTCTTCTAAAGAAAGTGGCCAAAATAAAGCAATGGGTGGAGAACTGCTGTAATCAGTTCAGCTTTCAGAAGGACAATGGACTAGACAACTGAGGTAAGAAGTTGGGTTTTTTTCCCCTAGCCTGGATTCGAGTATTTGTCTTGATGTTACTTTTTTTTCTCCTGAAGCAGACTGGAATTACAAAGCATGCTGTTATCTTCATACCGATGTATTTCACTTGTGTGGGCTCCACAAGTTCTGTTGGATAAAATGGAATTACAAAGCATGCTGTTATCTTCATACAGATGTATTTCACTTGTGTGGGCTCCACAAGTTCTGTTGGATAAAATGCATTAGAGAGATGAAAGAATGAAAAGTTTTCAATCTTTAATATACAGTTAAGACCTGTATGTCATCCAGAATCTGTTTAACCAACACAAGCAATTGGTACAATAATGCATTTTAAAGGTAGCATCCATTTATTTTCAAGAAAAAACAGGTTTTGAGTTACTGTATGCAAATATAATTGAGGCTTAAGTAACTGGAAGTTATTTCTGAAGGACCCATTGCCTTTTCAGAGTCCAAGCTAACCAACATCAGCCTTACTTAATTTCTGTCTGAAAGGAAGGGGTAAAAAGACCTGGCCCAGCAGAAGAGACACTGGTAATTTCTGTCTGAAAATGAGCAGGTTACTTGAACTTGCTCTGCAACTTGCTCCTGGTTTGCAAGGCAATGATGAAGTGTTACTAGACATACCCCACAGATAATGACCAAAAGTTACATAAATACAGGCTTAGGTGTTCTGATGGTAAACAGAGTCCCCCTGAAGAGCTGCTGCACTGCTGGGCAGGCTCTGGCCAACTCAGCCTCTGAATGGGCTGATTTTGGGTTTTGAGGAGACACCTATGCTGCTCATTCAGCTGCAGTTCAGAGCAGTTGTTCACACACTGCCCTCCCCTCAAAGCATGTCAGACACAAGCCAAGCTTGTGTCTTGTGGAAGTGCCCAGAGTAGAGTCCTCTGCAAAGAGCACTCATTAGCAGCACAGATACTTCAAATGAGTGGGACACAACACGGAAATAACATGGTGTTTCCAAATGGAAAGCATCCCACAGGTCTGATGTGCTTAATCTTAAATTACTGTTCTCATGATAACAGTTTTAGAGCAGTCTGCTCTTACCAAATGAACTACTGATTCAGTAATAACATGAGAGGGTGCATCACCTTCTGAATCATCATCTCCTCCTGTGCCAGGGAGGGTGAAACAGAAATAACAGTCTAACTTTGTTTAGTCATGAGATTACCTTAATTTATTATCTGTGTTTTTTCTAAAGTAACTTAACAGGCAAGTTATTTTCCAGAGCCAGCAATGGAATTTTAGATGGTTAATCAACTGATTTTTTTTTTCTTCTGTATTTAAATGAAGATCTTAATTTCCACATTGGTTTAAAAATTTGCCTTGCAGTATTCAGATAACATTTCACAAAAAGATGGCCTAAGAAAACCCTCTCTATTTCAGGAACAGTGTGTTCCCTTCCACTGTCTGATGAAGGAATACCATCCCTAAGAAACAGGGATACATTAAGTTGATGTCCAAAAAAAATATATATACATGTATTTTCATAACAGCGTGTGCCAATGGAGGTTTAATAATATAATGTCATACTGCACAGTACACTCCTGCAGTTTTTTCTTCCAAGAAAAAATGGCATCAAAACTGGCACTCAGATGTAGCAGAAGTTACATTTTGTAGAGAAGGCCCATTACTGATACCCAGGAAGTGGCAACTTCTGTCCTTCCTTTGCTTCAAAGAAGGTGTAAGAGAGGGTGATCAAATCAACTTTAGCCATTTTAGGGTCCTCTGCAAACTCTGGGTCAATGTAGAAAAAGACAGGCATGTCCACTTCCTCCTGAGGATTTAGCCTCTGTTCTTCAAAACAAAAACACTGCAGGTGGGAGGAAAAAAAAAGCCACAATTAGACAACAATAGTGACAATAAATTTTATCTCTTGCCAACATGAGAGAAGTCTTCATGGTTTAAAATAAACTCTCATTCCCTGTACACCCCTAAAATCCTGGGAAGGATCAATAAGATGAGCAACAAGACAGCAACTGTGGTGATATAGGAAAAAAATAATTTAGCTTTTAATGAAGTATGTAAAGGTGTCAAGGGGCCAGGCCAGCTCACATCATTCTGCTTGCCCTCAGAATGGTACTAAGGAACACAAATTTTGGAGCCACTCTGGTGGCATGAGCAGTTTAGTGTGAGGGCAGTAAGGCTAAGAATGAATTGATGCACTTTATCATTTGAAAAAAAAAAGGTATTTTTTTAAACGTTGGCATATGAAGAATGGTGTCCAGGATTAAAATGCAATTTATGGGTAACTGTTTTTGTTCCTGTGAAGGAAAATGCAGTCTTTGCTTTGTTCACACTTACTTGTATTTTATTGAAATACTGTCCTGCTTCAAAGGGGACAACATTGTAGGTGGAGATTCCAATTATTGGTTTGTCAGTAGGATTTTTTGCTTTATAAAATGCCAGTGCAGTCTCTCCTGGTACCACCTGTGTAACATAATTGTACAGTGATTTTCTTTTTTTTTTTTAAATCCATTGCAGCCCTCCACCCCTCAAACCAAGTTCTTCAGACTTTATCTAGAATTTTCTCTTTTAGTGTTTTAAATTGGTTATTTCACACATATTTTTGATTACATGCAATTCACCCATATTCAAAATGAAAAGCTTCAATACTGTTCTACATATTTTTGATCTTACCCATTTTGCCTGAGTCTTCTTTTATCCTCAGCAGTTCAACAGCACACAAACCTTTTTTAATAAGCAGATTTAGGTATTGTGTGCATTTAATTTCTCAGGTTATTCTTTCAGTACTGGACACAGAAACTATTAAGAAGCATGACTCTTTATTTTGAGAATTTGAAACAGAAAAATTAATTTACGATTTTTTAAATATAAAAAATGTTCCTATAAGGATAGAGCAATAGGAGAAACAGTACAGGTTTAGATATACTGTTATACTAGGTATTTTCAAGTATATATATACACTTTTACAGTGTATATACCATGTGCACTGTACTGAAGTGTGTACTTCAATAAGTACAAAAGTTTCAATAGCTTTTGATAGCTTAATGGGGTGCAGAGAGGCAACTACACACCATGACCTGTAAAAAGGACATTGCTGTGCTGGATCATGTCCAGCAAAGGGCAACAAAGCTGGTTCAAGTTCTAGAAAACATGTCTGGGGTTGTTTAGTCTCAAGAAGAGGAGGCTCAAGGGGAACTCACTGCTCTCTAGTATTGGCAGGAGTGTGTAGTGAGGTGGGGATCGGGCCCTTTGGCCGTGCCTGCACTGAGAGGACCAGAGGAAATGGCCTTAGGATGAAACAGGGGAGATTCCCATTAGATATTAGAAACAGTTTCCACTGTTGGTGTGGTCAGGCTTTGGAAAGGGCTGCCCAGGGAGGTGGTGGAGTCACCATCCCTGGAGCTGCTCAGGAGGCAGGGGACGTGGCGCTGGGTGCTGTGGTTCAGTGGTTACAGTGGCACGGTCGGACCGGTGATCTTAAAGGCCTTTTCCAAGCGTGAGCAGGGCTCTGCGCCGGGGGAAGGCGGTGACTCACGTAGATCTCGCTCTGCTGCGGTTTGAAGTTCCACTGGATGCTGGCGTGCGTGTCGGCGTTGAACGTGACCCTGATGAGCCGGTCCCGCACGGGCTCCATGCGCTCGATCCGCTCCGCGCCGCGCCCCGCGCCCAGCGTCCCGCCGAGCCCCGTGGCCTGTCAGGGAAGGGCAATGAGGGCCCCGCGCCCGCGGAACCGGCGCCGGCCGCGGGCCCCCCGTACCTGGCAGTAGAGGCGGTAGAGCGGCACGGCCGCGTACGACAGCCCCACCATGCCCACGGCCGCCGCCGCGATGTAACCCACGGTCGAGCGGTTCCGGCGCCGCCACTCCTCCTCCTGCTGCCGGGTGAAGGGGTTGGAGCCCCGAACGCCGCGGGTCCCGCAGACGCCGGGCCGGGGCAAGGCCCCGAGCCGCAGCCCGGGGGCACAGCGAGCCCAGCCCCGCCGGCACAGCGCCATGGCCGCAGCGCGGGGGCTCTCGGGACAAGCGGGCGGGGAATGGGGCGGGAGTGGAAGAGGGAACGTAGAGGGGGAGGGTGAGCCGAGCCGGATGGCGTCACTGCCCGCCGCAGCCCGTGGAGCGCGGTGAGCGCGGGGGTCCGGCGGAGCCGCCCGTGGGTGCCCCCTCCTCGCTCGGCAGCGGGACGGCTCGGGCGCAGGTTGTGTACGAGGTAACTGGAGCAGCCCCCAGACCGGCCGGGTCCCGCGGCCCCGGTCCCGCACTGAGCGGGCTGTGCCGGACCGCAGTGGCACCGAAAGGCCGGCCAGGAGCGGGGTCACCGGGAGGGGTGGTGGTCCCGCAGGTAGACCTGGAGGTGCCTGGTACCGGAGGGATGATCGGGGTCCCGCAGATACCTGGTTATCCCGTCCGGTTCCCAGGACGAGCGCCGGGCTGCTCCGGGTTGTCCTTGCGGGGCTGTGCAGTTTCTCCCCTTTTGTGGACACTTGACACCGGTTGGGGTTTTTTGTTCCTTTTTCCCCTTGGTGCTTTGGTTCACGCTATTTTAATTTCTAGGGATATGGTTTTGTTCAGGCACAGGTACTGATATGCTGCAAAGGCAGCGAGCGCTGTTAGTAAACAGACGGGCAAAGTCTGGCAAGTTTCACAAACAATAGATTTTCACACGGCTGGTGCCATGCACTGTAATAAACTTTGCTGTAAAAATACTTGAATTTACTGCTTTTAAGGCTGTGTCTCTCTTGTCTGGTGGTTCCATTGAGGTGAATCACACAAGGACTGGCAGCAGCGGTACTGCTTCATTTTCCATGTCGAATAAGAGAATGGTAAAGGCTCAGTGTAGCCATACTGTGGTCTTCCCCCTGTGATCAGATGACTGGGTTTTTTTGGTCCTTTAGTGAGCAAAACCTGAAAATGTTTACTGCAGGAGTATTTGTAATGTTCCAAAATGGATTTAACACCTTTTTCACACAAGAAATATAGATACACGGTAATTGGTGTGGTTTTGTGGAGGCTGACACTGCAGCTGGGGTTCTGCTGTACCTTGGCCAGGGTCTGTGGTGTGACACAGGAGCACCTGTGCCGTCTTTGCCTGTGTGTTGGGAGAGTTCCTTGTCCCTCCTGTCTTGGAAATAATTCCTGGTCGGGGTTGGGGAATGTGAGGGTTCAGCTGTAGACCTCACAAGGTCAGAAAGATTTGCTACTAATGATACAAACGTATTTTTTGCATTAATGCTTTTGTAGCAATTTTTGAAATTATTGTAGTTCAGTACATCCAGGGTTGTATTTCCTATCAACGTGTTGTGTGTACTAATAAAAATACAGTGTGAATTTCTGGGGGTTTTGCTACATTGGTGGTGTCTAAGCCTATTTTGTGTGTAAGTACTTCAGGTGAAAAGTTCAGAGACACTAAATACCAGCGAGTAAGTTAAAAAAAAACACGAGAGAACAAGACACACAGAACACCATTCCCTTTCCAAGTAACTTTCAATGGACAACCAGAGATTGTCTTTGATATTATGTTATGTCATCCTAGAATTGTAGTTGGTGTTTTCCTTTATTAGAAGATTTTAATCACCAGGAATTCAGGTTTACCCTAATTTCTGCCTTATAAATTAAGAGGGAGTTAGGATGTGAAATGTTTCAGTACTACTACTGCAGTGTCCAAGATGTTAACTGTTTTCAGCAGTGAATTGTACCCGTTTTGTCCTGGCAGTTGTCTTCTTCCAGTTTATTTCAGCTAGTCAGTAACAAAAACGATTTGTTTCTAATGTCTGGAAATAAACACGGCCATGTAAATTTCAGAAAGTGGTTTCTCCTTTTTTTTTTTCAGCACTTTTGATCCTGGGTAGGAGCCTGTTCTTCATGTGTCAGAACTCTCCATTTTGAACTTTTATTTTAGTAGTGCTTCTAAGAAGATGTCCAGTACAGATCCCCTCACACATACAGAAGAGTAAGTACTTTTTTTCCCTAGGTGTAGAAATACAATTACTGGATTATAATGAAAATTCTTGCAGTTTCATTGGTAGGATTTTGTCTTGATGAAGTCTTAAAGGAAAATAACTTGGATATTGAAGCAGTCTGCAGTAACCTTGTAGAAAAGCTGACACCAACACCACTGAATTTACACATAAAGGGAGGAATTGTCCCTTAAACTTTTCATTAAGTTAATCCGCACTTGGTTTGGACTAGTTTTGTAGAGATAAAACCCTGTAGAGATTTCATAATTTAATGCTTCTGAACTATGAAAACACACTTGTATGTGGTAGATCACTTCTTTGTACATCTGGGGTACCTGCAGTAACATAAGACTGGTGGTTTTGTGTTACAGTGCATTACTTTTTCAGAATATTCTGTCTCTATACCTTTAATATTTTATATGTAGTGCTTAGGAAGCATCATATTTTTACCAATGTCATGGGATATAAAATAATTATATTAATTCTATAAAACTTAATCTTATCCACTTAAGAGTTGGATCAGATTCTAAGTGTCAAACTTGGATTCAGTCATGATTGAAAAGTGTAACTCCAGACCCTTTCCAAACTGCCAAATAGCCATGCCAATGCTGTCATCAAAACCAGAATTCAAACCAGGCACAGGCTGGACCTAACATGCTTACTGTACTTGTGCAGTAGAACCAGCAAAGAGTATAAGAGTATTCACAGGAATCATGAAACAGTTTAACATAGATTTAGAATTATACCACCTCATAAATAACTTGATTTTTGAAAAGCAAAACCACAAAACATTAGAAAAGCTAACTTGCTTTTTACTGGGACCTGAAGAAGCCACAACTCTGCTTGTCTGATGGAAATTCAGGGTATGTGATCACAAAGGTACGTCTTTCAGACATCTGTGGCATGCTAGAGTCATGTGAAAGGTGAGTAGTTTACATGAGTAGCTCCCAGCTCACTGTATTCCAAAGGTGGTTTTTCACATTAGAGATGAGCAGGAAAGGCACCTAAAACTGCACTTCAGCTGATGCTGATGGCAGGCTGTCATTTTCTGTACTTTTATTTCTTACAGGAGATGGTATCAATGCTTCTAAGAATAGACTTGGTTATAGGTTAACTGAGGTAACTACAAGTTAACCTAAACTTTAAATCCTACCTTTCTTCTCTGTGCAGGGGTTAGCCTCAAATCATTCATGCTTCTCTATAATTACAATGTTGCCCAAGCTTTTTTTCAGGCTTAACAGTTGCGTGTAATGATATATGTTTTCTTTTAATCTCTATGACCTAATCAGTGGAATGTGTTTTGAAAAATGACTGAGTTTGGATGGATCTCATTGAGAGCTCATCCATGCTGTGTGATATTGCCTTCCTTTGCCTGCAGTCCTTAAAATCTGAACTTAGGGTTAGTGAAGCTGAAAGGCTCCAGTTGCATAAGGGGTTTGTATAGGACTTTTGCAAAAGGCCTTTGGTTTATTTATAACAATAAAGATCTTGTGAATCGAGCTTCTAAAGATTCTGCAGATCTTTTTGCCATCTGCTAAATTATCCTGTATTTCATCTCAGTTGCCAAAGCATTGCAAAACTTTCCTTGGGAAAGGCAAGTTGTAATTACAGATGTTGCCAGAGTGGAATAGTTTTCCAGCTGTTTGGAAAAGAATCCTACTTAACAACAAAAGATAAGTCTGGAAAATTTAGGCTTACTTATTTATACTAAATAAAGTTAGTATACTAAAGTTACTAAAGTTTTCCTAGAACTTTCTGGAAGCAAAAAGTAATTTGCATTCCTCTGAGCATGTTCTTGAAAGGCAGAGGACTTGCAAGAGAAGCAATGATGCTGTCATTCATTAAAAGCAGCACAGCAACAGAATTTGTGGGTAAAGAGGGATAGAAGTCTTGGGGGTGAGTTCAGGAAGCTGAACAAAGCACAGGTTACTTTGAAAAAGGGGTGGAGGAGCAGTTTGCTGAACAAGTGATGTACTACTGGTAATAACTAATAAAAATGAGAGCAATAAGTCTAATATTTATTTATATCTGCTTAAACTGTTCAGAAGTTTGTCATGTCTGGTTTAATAAAAATAAAATTTTTGCTTTTTAACAAAGAAATTGCAGAGCCTTGAGCCATGTTAATTGGGGGGGTTTCTGTAGCAGAAAACATGACACTGGTTGGTCTGAGTGATGTATTTTGACAAGTGCTGCTGATACTGATACCACAAATAGAACTCCACTGATGTTAAGAACAGAGGTCATTTTGCTGGAGAAAACCTATTGGTATTTTATCTTCTGTAACCTTGCCTAGAGCAAATCTAATTGATATGAGACTTAAAATATCAATGGATTTTCTGAAATGCCAGTAACACCAGCAGAGTGAGCTGACTGAGAAAAGGCTACAAAGGGGCAAATTTTCATCTCTAAATGGGTGTGATCCCTGTACCAGTGGGGCTTTTCACAATTTGGGAACTGAGAAGGCTGCTTTATGTTCCCATTTCCATCTCTGATCTGCTCCTTAATCTGTGATGGGTTACTCTGCCCCTTCTGTGTGTGCATTGCAGGCTCTCAGGACTGACCACTCTCTATTTGAACACTGTTCAGCACGTTGTCTCTCAGCAAAGGGATCCTTTCCCCAGCAGGATTATCTGCTAATGAAACCACAGTCACTGCAGCTTTAAAAAAAAAAACAAAACAAAAAAGGTGCCCGAGATAAGCGTTTGCATTCCTGGCATAGCTGAGCCCCTCCTGCTGCACCTCCAGACCTGACAGATGCTGTCTGATCACAGGGTTGCTCCTGGCTAGAGAGGATTCACCTTTCTACTTAAAGCCCTCAGTGAACACAGGGGAGTTGGCTTTCATTTCAAGCTGCAGTCTTGTTATGATCTTTTGAGAGAGGGGGAGTAGTAGAGGTACTTCTTCTGAGGCAAGCCTAGGAGCAGACATTCATTAACCAAAGCAGTGTCAACGCTCAGAACTTCTGAAAATGTGCATCTTTCTGCAAGACCAAGTCTCTTGTCACAGGGTCTGACTTCTGGGAATGGGGGTGATACATTTGACTTCTTCAACTAGATTATTCTCAGTGTAATGGCATACATTTGGCAATTTTATTTCCTTTCCCAGAAATGCATGTCAGCTTCCATTTGTAGAGAAAATATGTAACCCAAGTTCTGTGTTGACTTTTGACTGCTGTATCTTGGAAGTCTAAAAACCAAGTTAGATCATGGCACAAGCCAGTACTGTGATTGAGAATGAAAAGTAATAGCATAATGGCATTTGTTTCATTAATACCTTCAGTCTGCTTTGTTGGCTTTCCCTTTTGTGTGGCTGTGCATAATCCAGTCTGCTAGGAAGATTGCTTTAGAAAGGTCATGAGTTACTGCTTTTGACCTTGTTTGCAGGGAGCATGCAAATAAATTATTAGAAGAACAGGAAGAAAATAAATTTCTTTTAATCATCATATTTGCCTTTGGCTGCTGGATCTAGATTACTTCATCACAGTGTAGTAAATTTTACCCTTTGCATTTATCAGTCTTTAAAGTTGCTCTAAATGGCCATTTCAAAGAGAGAAAAAGTAAGCATTACCTCTCTAGGTGAATTAGTGCATGTGACGCAGAGGCTTTCAGAGGAGATTAAGTAGGCAGAGACGCTCAGCTGGAGCTCTGTGTTTGGGTTTTTTAGTTGGTAGCAGAAATCATCCTGCTCATAACCTTTATCCAGCTGAACTGGAAACCTCCAGTGTGTTTTGGTTACGTTGTCCTTGTTTTTGCTGCCGTGCTGAAGGATGTCCTTGCTTTCTCCAGGGGCTGAAGATGAGCCAGAGCGTTTTGATGGTCTCTCTCTCTTATACTGGTATGCTGAACCCTTCAGTTCTGAGGGCATTGCTCTAGTCTGTAATTGGGCAAAGTACAGGAAAGATAATTTGAAAGCTGTGGGCATTTTCAGCTTCTCTTCATCAGCAGCCACAGTTTATAATTTAGATTTCTGTGTGTCAAGTAATACGTGTTTTGTGAGCAAAGTGTATTATTCTCCCATTGATAAACACAGGTAAATATTTTGTTTGTGCACATAAATTACTTAATAATTTCTCAGGAATAGAGGTTAGAAGAATATGTGGGGCTGTATGTTCTGATAAGTACTAAAAGAAGTAAAACCCAACGTTGTTGAACTTCCTTGTGTATGCTGCTAAAAAGTAATAGAAGCTGGTTCATTTTAATTGCTCTTATGTAGAGCATCTACACAAAGTGTTGCACACTTGAGTCTGTTAGCATTCCAGGACTTCAGCTGGAGTTTAGCATTTTTTAGTGTAAGAAGGTTATAGTGTACATTTTGGTGAGTTTTGCTTGTTTATTTCATCTCCTGCCTCACATCTTCTGTATGTGCTAAAACCTTGCTTAAAAGTACTTTTGCCTGACCTCAAAAAATGGGTAGCAACATCTGATTATTTAATTTGCATCTTTTTCTGCAAGGAACATTTTATTATTTTTTGTTCCTACTGCCAACTGGTTTAGGAGCCTTTTTCCTTATACCACTGAGCATGTTTCTAATGCTCTGGGAGAAATATTCTTGACATTTCACGAATATTAAAAGTGATGACATAAAATAAATGTTGGATAAATGGCCGAATTCAAGTCATTTTACTGTGAAATTGTTAAAGCTCTGTTTATTTTATTAGAACTGTGACAAGTAGCTTGACTTGAAGATGTAAGTTATATGGGGAAAAAAAACCCCTTACACTGAAAGTCAGCTAGATGTGATATGCTAAACAAATTGGAGGCATTTGAAAGTCAGCTAGATGTGATATGCTAAACAAATTGGAGGCATTTGAAAATCTTTGTCTTTACTTTTATGTGTTAAAGTAATTTTCAACTGCATGTAGTGGAAGGATTTAGTCTTTAGAGAGCATAAACAGACCTGAGTACCTTGTAAATGCTGCCTGTCTGAAGTGTCAGTTCTTTCTAATTGTAGGTGGCAGTATCACAATTCCAGTGTTACAGAGATATCATATTTCTCTCCACTGTGCATTATTAGTTGTTCTCCGTATCCTCCTTGTCAGAATCCATTTTATTTTTGTTAGGATCTCTCTTTTGAAAGTATTGTTGGTTACTTCTGAAAATGTAGATCCTTTGCTACTAATTGTCCTGTTCTTAGATTTGATCATATTTCATGATTTCTTTATATGGTAGTACATAAAGAGGTTCTACAATTTCTGGTGAACTCTAAACTTCAGGCTTAAAGTCTGAGATTTAATCTTTTCAGACTTCACCAAAGTAAAACCTCCATGTCAGTTTGTGTGAGGTTGAAGTAACTTTTGTTCTTGCTTTTGAATTTTAACAAAAAAACTGCCATGTGAAAACTGCTGAGAGGGAATGGCCGAGCAATAGCAGTAGTTGCAAAAGGCAAGAGAGAAAAAGATGGAATAATTGCCTATTTTAAAGATCAGTGTACCTTGTTTAAGATTTCAGAGATGGAGGCAAGTCAGGACAAAGCATGACTAGTATGCTGTCCTTCAGCCTCAAAACAAATTTGTGGGATAATTGCTGTGACTGTACTGGGTAGTAATGCAAAATGCTCTGTTCTTGTCATGGAGTAGGAGGTTGTCCAAAGGGTATTCTTAAATAAATATCAGACTTGGGGATTTGTTCTTCCTTTCAGGCTGTGATTAAGTAAAAGCAGTTTGGTTCACTTTTAGCCTTACAAAGGGTACCTTATGCTGACATATCATGGCAAGGTCATGTGCAGTCCTGTCAAACACACACCAAATAATGCTGGGTCTCATTATTCCTTTTCAGTCTGTGAAACAAAAACTTCAAAAAATACTACAGTGAAAATATTATATAGTGCTTGAAGCATAGGTTTACTTTTTGTTTCTAAGGGTTATTAGAATTATTAGGTCTCTTCTTGTGGCCAGCCTTTCTAAAGCAAAGGCTAATTTTGCAAAAACTTGGAAATATGAGGTTTTGGGAAATTGTTGCTGTTCAGAGCTAGTGCTTATACCTTGTTAAACAGTCCCATCCAAATCTCATCATTTTCTTCTACAAATCCAAAAGAACTGAAGATATTCTTTAGAAGCTGAATCTCTTGGCTAGTGCTAGAATTTTAAGAACATTTGGACCTTCTGGATTTCTCTCTTCCTTCTGGCACAGCACCTTTAATGATGTATTGGCTTTTGCAGATATACCCAGTTTCAGGCATTGAGTTCAGGCTTGTGCTGGATTAGGTTGTGTGTAAGGATTTGGGTCACTGTGTCCTCCAATTTGATCTTCTTTCCCACCCTGCTAATGAATTCTTGTTCCATTTCACTAGCACCCTCTAGAAAATACAACTCTCTATCTAATGCAGAAAAATATGTCGATCAAAGCAGAAAAACCTCAGGGGTGCTTCTGCTTTTTTCTAGAAGAGATCTGCTGAGTCTTCTCCAAAAATGGTGCACTGAAAGAACAGAGGAGCTATAATACAACTTACATTTTTTTACCCATGATTCATCTAAATGAAAATAAAACCTGGTGAAGGGTAATCTGGATTTACTTGCATTCTTAACACTCTGTATTCTCAGAGCAGTGTGCTGGTCATGAATCTGATGAAACTGTAAATTTAGGTTTCAAAACTCTAATTTTACTTTGTATTCTTTTATTTAATTCTGTTGCATGATCACCTGCCTTCAAAATATTCCTCTGCCTTTAGACAATTCCAGGTGCCTTCCTGATGTTTTCCCTTGGGGTGGGAAGGTATGCAGAGGATCAGGCAAAAGTGTTTGGAAAGAAGCCTTTTTTACAACAGAGAAAGAAATCAATGTTGAGTGAAGAAATTAGGAGATTTGGGAAAAGATTATGTTATTAAAAGCCACAAAATTGTATTTTAGATATCTTAGGAAATAATTTTATGCACTGGATTAGCTGTGCTTTTGTTCAAATATTCATTACCTGATGAAGACTGATTTTACGGTAAGTTTTTCTTGCCAGATGTCAAGGTGGACCAGCTTCTGAGATTTTGTTTATATTTAATCACAGTCCTTTTATTACACAAAATGGGATTCAAAGTTCAGCCTGAAAGGCTTTGGGGGAAAAGGAAGTGAACTGTATATTTATTGTACCTTTTCATTTGATATTTCTGATGAGTAGATTGATTTTTGGCTGGAGAGATGGTAGCTCAGAGATATCAAACAATATGAAGTTGTCAATGGAGTAGACTGGTTTGGGTTTGCATTTGAGTTGAAAACATAGTCACTGTAATTTCTTTTCTGTTAACATAGCTCTGCCTACATTTCTGTAATTTAGTAACTTTTATTTTGCTCCTTAGGACCATTATGGGCCCTCATGGAATTAATCGAGCTGTTCACCGCATCTCTTTCTCTGATTGCCAGAATGGATTAGGTAACTAAGGCTGCACATTGTGTTAATCTGAGTAAATCACACCTAAAAACACCTGGTG
Source organism: Hylia prasina (assembly GCA_013397195.1). Lineage (NCBI taxonomy): Eukaryota > Metazoa > Chordata > Aves > Passeriformes > Sylviidae > Hylia > Hylia prasina. The sequence goes on from VYXD01016002.1 coordinate 172,401, forward strand.
AGCTGTGCCAGCTCATACTTGGCATCAGGAAAGTTGATTTGGCTTTCGTGGATTTGGCTGAAAATACATTTAGCACAGTAGGTGGAATAATCAATTTTTCACTTTTGTCTTTTTGTTCGTTGTTCAGGAGTTAAAATTATTGGAGGTTATCGGGCACAAACAGCAGAAGATTATGGGATTTTCATAAAGAGAATTCTACCTGGAGGGGTTGCTGCTGTAGATAGTAAGTAATTTTAACTTTTTTGTTTACAGACACACTGCATATAAAAAGCTGTCAAAAGAAGTCTTTATTTTACTTTGTGGGTAAGGATATTTAAAATCACATGGTTTAGTCAGGATCCATGAAGTTTTGGGCTACTTTAAGATAGAGAAATGAAACTTGGACCCTTTATGGAAAAAGATTTTAATACACTCAGGTTTGGAAAATGTGTTCAAATCTAGATATGGCTGATGAAGGCAACTGGCAGTCTTTCAGCACTGTTGAGTAAGTGCTGAGATGCTGAATCACTTTTAATTTATGAGGTATAAGAGTGGGGTTTCCTGTACAGAACTAGTACTTTTAATTAGTTCTGATAATTTGTATTACTATTTCTTTTATGGTGGCGTGCTGGTGGTTAAGATCAGTGTGGAAAGAAGAAATTACACTCAGTAGAATTTGCAATAATTAAGCTACAGACATATGTCCTAGGTCTCTGTATGGGTTTTTTTGAGATTCTGTTTTGTCTTGTGCAAAATGATCATTTAAAGTAATCTGAATCAACTTCAAGTTCCTAAACTTGAGATTTTCAGGAGGTTAAAAAAATAGAATTGATTCTAAAAAAATCTTACAGCTGACTTTATTAATTTTTAAAATATTAATATATCTACATGATAACTTAATATTAAGAGCAAGATTCAAATAAAAATTAGTTCCACAACTGTGAAATATAAATTCAAGTCTCAAAAATATTTATGCTGTGTGTAAATAATACAGATAGCTAAATGACTAATTTCCAGTGCTTTTTCTGTTGTTAACAAGACTGATTTATAGTTTCTTATCATAGGATCTGGTGCCAAGGGTCATAAAGTTGTTTAATGCACTAAGTCACATAAAATTGAAAGGAAAAGTCCTGTTTTAATATAAGATGTTTAAGATTTAATAAGGTTTAATATAATATGTTCACCATTTTCTTGTCGATTCATCAATCACTGTTGGTTTCACTTAAAGGCCGTTTGCTCACTGGGGACCTAATTTTAGATGTCAATGGAGAAAACTTGGTTGGAGTAACAAACGAAAGGTATGTTTGTACTGATTCCTGAATGTTGATTAGAGCTGGAAATGTTATACATGGATTAGCTTGGACATTATCAGTGACTGACTGAAAGGGGACAACTCCCCCGAGGTCCTTGGAGTTCAACTCACAAGTAATTTATCCTATAAATCTAATTCTAATTCCACTCTTTTGTGGAAAAGTGAAGGACTTTATATGCTTCTGTAACACCAGAATCACCTGGTTTCTTAATGGCACAGATTACAGAACGTGTGTGAAAACAGCAGTAGAACCTGTTAAAATATAACTGTCTGCTGGTTCAGTACTGGTGAATGTAAATGATGGCAGCAATCGTGTAATGGCAAAATGAAGGGGAAAGAAAAAGCTGTAGATGGTTTCTGTAGCTGGATCTACAGACATCAGTGCAGCTTTTAGTGCTGGAGATGGAGACAGAAAATTGAAAGGAAAAGTGCCATTTATATTGCTGAGGGAGATTGAGAGTCAGGCACACGTGAGCAGTAGCTTTTGTTGGGATGGGCTCTTAATCCTGAAGGAGGCTCAGGAAGGCAGCAGGATGGCCCAAGGAGGGATGGGGACAGAAGGGAAGGGAAGGAGATGTCAGTGCTGGTTTCCTGCTGTCAGCAGATGCACCACAGTCTGTCTTTTGCTCTGTTCCCCAGTGCTGACTTTGTTTTGCTGCTGCCAAGCTCTGTTCTCTGTATCTGGCCGTGAAAATTATGAACTACCTTAGCAATTTGTCCATTTTCCTGCTCTTCAAGCACTGCTCCCTTCTTGCCAGTATATTTATTTGACCTTTTTCCGCCCCATCTAGGGCTGTTGACATCTTGAGAACAGCCTCAGCCTCTAATCACATGTCTCTCCTCATTGCTAGAGATGAAGAAGCAAAGTAAGAGAAAAACTGTTTTTACCTCAAAACTTATGAAAATCCAGTGCTGTATCCCAGGGTGGGTGGGTGAGCTTGCATGTATTTTTATTTCAGGTTAGTTTTAATTGCAGAATTGCACCACATGTTACATTATAGTATTTGATACCAGTTCATTCTGAGATCGTGTGCATCACTTCAAGTAGCAAGCTCAGACCAACTTCACTTTAAAGAGGATTGTAATGTTATGTTAACAGCTAATACCATTAAAAATTATCTGCTGTGATAGTTCTTAAAATATTTCTCACATTTTAAAATAATGAAAAACGAGGACTCTGTTAGAGCTACCACAAAACTGTAAGATTTAAATTGGTCTTGCATTCTGACAAAAGGCAGATTCAGTTGTTTTTTCCCCTCAGAAGTTTGCTTTTCAATCTGTAATGAGCTTTGAATAGTTTGGATAAGTAGATTAAACTGTTCACTGCAGCAGGTAGTCTAAAGTATATTCATTTTAAGGACATTTCTGTTAAATATTGCTTTTACCTGACTGTTGAAAGTTAAGCATATAAACCAATATTGGCAGAGAATCATCAGCAATATGACAGTCCAGGTCTGTATCCCCTTCTGACTTAAATCTCGGGAGAAAACAGCTGTTATGTAACTATTTTTGATAATCACTGCGAGAGTATCTGCTGTTATTTGCCTTTCCTGGGATGTTCCACTTCCAGAGTAATCCCCCCATAAAGGATTTTTTCTCTAAAATCCTTTAGCCTTTTGTCCGAGTTAAGCTTCCTCGTTCTGTTCCTTTATTATTTTATATTTGGGAGACATCTAAATCACTCTGTAGCCTCTGAGCTCTCTTTTTTTCAGACTGCCTAGATATATGTGAGGTCCACCCTTAATCTGCTTTTATCTAGAGCATACTGGCCTAGTTCCTGTAAACTCCTTGAATAATTAAAATCCATCAGTCCTTTAACCACTCCGGGCAGAAGTGCAGTGGCCCAGGCAGAATTTGCCATTCCATGCAGTCCCTCACCAACTGCCTGTGAATTCATTTCTTGTGACTTTACATTCTATGCTTAAACGTTATTTAATTTACATTCAGCTATGTTTTTGTGTGTACCCTGGAGCCAGCATTAGTATAATAAATGTTGTTATTTTTTTAAAAATAATGTACCCAGTATTTTTGAATAACCTTCAGAAGTCAAACTGGAATTACCTGGGAATTACTCTCCTTGCAACCAGTCCATTTCTTTTCTCTCTGACTGATTCTGTAATATTAATTTGGTGATATTTCTGGCTTACATCACTCTAGTTTATTTATATCTCTTTTAAATCAGTTATCACTGAGGTAATCAGAGCTCAGATTACAAATTTTTTTCTTAAATTAGGCTGGATTCAATATCAGATCAATCAAGTGTTTTTGTATTGTCTTCCATGCCTGTCATACAAGATGTACATCTTTGCCAGTCTGTTACAATATGATTGGTGTCTGCAAGGAACTTCTGCTTTTGGCTTTTAGTAGTTAATAAATATTTCTTCTATCTTCTTGTTTTTAAGGAGCCACATCTTTGTCAGTCTCTTCTGGGTTCTTGTTCAGTGTAATTGAACTAAAAGCATTCTTTACAAACATGAGTATGCTGTAGGTGTATAATCTGATTCCCTTTAATATAAATAAATTGTTCTGGATCTTCATAGTACCACTGTCTTACTATCTGCAATTGATTGTATTACAAGGTTTTAAAGTTTTGCAATTCAGGGTAAAGAGAGGTAAAAATAAAGCTTTTTTACCAGCAGTCCATTTCATCCATAGTCTGTTTTCCCATCTTTATCATGCATTACATGATTTTTTTTTTGCCTTTTCTGACCGTTTGACAGGACTTTCCTCTTTCAGTGGAGGTTGAGCTTCCTTCTCTGAGAAGGAGCAGCTGTTCAGTACAAGCAGTGCAGGTTTCACAGGGTCCACTCAAAGTAACACCAAATGCTGACAAAGAAAATCTTTTTTTTGGCACAGGAAAGAATTTCATGACCTGATGGATAAGTATGGCTCTCACAGTGACACCAGCTCTGCAGGAACTTCTCCAACACATCAGTTAGCTGGTGAGAGAGAACTTCCCAGCCTGAAACAATCTTGGGGGACAAAAATCAGCCTTGGGTAGAGTAGAAACTTGTACTTAAAATTCCTTTTCTAAGGGGAGGTGTATTGGTGGAAGTGGCTGAAAGTCAGACAAAACACACGTGTACCTTGAGGAATTTGTGCATCAGTTTCCCCAGCTCATAAAAAAATATACTGATATCTACTTTCAATTTTAATTAATGATTTATGTGAAAAGTTTTTGGGATGTGTAGCGGAAGTGTGCCACAAAATGCTAGTAAAAATTTGATCTAGAGCCCTAAAAATTCTAATCTTTCTGGAACTGCTGCCTGATTAGGATGCCTTTATATAGCATGGGGGATTAGTCAGTTTTGTATCTTGCACCAAATTTGAAAAAATCTTGTTACGTTTTAAAAAATAATTCCTGGAACCCTGGGTGGTGGCTCTCAGTTCTTAACTGTGCAGGTTTGTTTTTTTTTTTTTTACTTGTCTGATTGCTTAGTTTGGCTGTTTTCTAATATGAAAATAGTCCTACTGAACTTAATGAGCTGAACTTTTGTGCTTTTTCCCAAATGCGGCTTTTATTTATTCATTTGTTTTTATTATTATTTCTTTTTTTTAAGCAAAATCTATAGACAGCATTTCTTCTGGGTCATCCTCAAGGTCGCAGAGTCCTCAGTTGCATCTGAAGGATAACATCATCACCAGCAGCAGCAGAAATAATTCTGTCCCACCACCATCCCCAAAGCTTCCAAAGTAATCTTCAAAACTCTTTTGTGGGAGCTGCAGGAAGTCAGGAAAATTTGGGTTGAGCACTAAGTGCTGAAGTTTGGTTTTATTCTTTAACTTCTAGTCCTGTAGCTCATAATACCATCAACACTGCAAACTTTCCATTTTAATAAGTTATTTTTCTATTTATTTATTGTTTATGTGGTAGAAGAAGATTATTCAGGTTGACTTTTTAGTGTCTCGTAATGAATTAATGTTCCTGATTTGTGTGTACTCAGATATTCCCATAAGCCTTGGGATATGGTATATATCTCTCCTTTATATAATAGAGAGGAGGTTTTACTCCACCTTGTAGAGTATCAGTTCTTTTTGTAGTGGTCAGGAGTGCCTGAGGTTGCTGATTTTGTTGTAAATAGTGTAATATTTAAGCACTGAGATTAAATGTCCACTATTTCTATTTGTTACTGTAATACATATTTGCAAAACCTGTAAGGTAAAGATCAGTTATTGCTTCAGTCTTTATAATCTAGTTCTGTGAAGTAATTCTACTTTTCTTTCTCTTTGTATCTGTAGTGACAGTGCATTTCAGATTATCTCTATTTGCAAGGGAACAAGCCTAGGTTTGAATATTGTGGGAGGAATTAACAGAAATGAGGGGCCTTTGGTATATATTCAAGAAATTATCCCTGGTGGTGATTGCCATAAGGTAAAGGCCTTTTTTCACTTCTTTCCCCTTCAGACACCTGTGTTTTTGCCTTAATTTAGTACTTGCTTTGGTATGCTACATCTGCAGTCATATTTTAAATACAAAATGTATTTGTGTTCTTCCTTGCCTTCTCTTTTAACAGAATTATCTCACTGCTCTGTAGCAGAGTTACATGGTAATGAAAATTTATTCATAAGTTCATTTGAGGTAAATGAGGAACCTATTCCTCAGTTGATGTAGGAGAAAATACAAAACCAACTACTATAAAAGATTGCATGGTGCAAGGTAAATCAGGAAGGATGGGACAGAGCTACAGATTGCACCTCTGTTTTATTTTCTTGGACTTTGAAAAAATCATATTTCCCTGAAACTTAATTTAGATTGATCCTTGCAGTTGGAAATCATTGTGTAGGCAAATTAGAAAGAAACACTCTGACATATACTAATAAAATGTATGAATTGGTGTTGATTACTGGTTTAATCTGTGACAAATGCAGTATGTAAATCAGGGGGATTTGTCAGTGTAAAAAGTAAATAAATACTGTAATTGCCTGGTTCAGGTACACAAAACTATTTATCCAAGTGTCTCCTCTGGCATCCTGAGTAATTATGGTTATTTGGAAGTGTTGATACCAGCCTTTGTCTCTGGCCCTGCAGGAGGGGACAGACTCAATTCATGAGCAGTGAGCTTTGTCCCTGAGCAGTTTATAACTATTTGTTAGTGAATTTCTGTAGACTACGTTTAATTCTAAAATGTAAGCTGAAAGATAAAAATTCAATGTTTCTCAAAGGCCTCTTTCAGAGGATAAATGGTAATCATTCCTCATTTATTTTCCCCTATTTTGTTTTGCTTTCTAAAACATTTTTCTCACTGTGAACGTATAATTTAAAGCCTGTCACACACAATCAATAGACTAAGGCTAAGACATCAATTTTCGGTAGGCTCTAATATTAGCAGTAATAGAGGTAATTTCCCAATCCTGGTTATCCTGTTTGGGAAGTTGAAGCAGGAAGCATATTTTAAACATCTGCCACGTGAGGGCACCATTGAAATGGGTATCTTAGAACATGCTGGATGAAAGCAATATAAAAGATCTACAGCTTTATTCTTTACCAAAACCAAAACACTAAGTGACAAAAAAAAAAAAGGTAGTAAAGTGCTGGCATAGGTTTGAAACAACACAGCTAAAATTATTGTATGTTGATGTTAATTACGTAAAATTATACTGGTCTTGAGAAGGTATTTTACTTATTTCCTATGTATCATCTTCTGTACACTTTTTTTTTTACATAGATTGATTTTGTGTTTGATTTCTGAAGAGCAGAGATGTGTTCTGTGTAGTTTGATGTGTATTGCATTAGACAAATGTCATAACTAACTCTGTAATCATAGGTGACTTGCATGAATTTTCAATTTAATTGTTGAGGGCTCTGTTAAAATGTGAGTAAAGAAAGCTGTATCTTAGAAATTAGCCTAGCATGTTTAAAGTCTTGTCTTAGAGTCTTTGGGACAGAAATATGAGATGTTCTAGTGCTGGTAAAATGTTTGCATTTAATTCAACAGAAGCACAAAGTTGAAAATATTATTTCTGTTACGGTTTTGACTTGTGAGTACCAATAGACCAATCTGGTTTGCTCATTGACATGGCCAGTGAGTGTCTAAATAGTTCCATGTATTGCCATGAACATTTGCTTTTGAAGTACAAATTAATCCAGCTCAGAGCTGAATAAATTAGTAAAGAAGCTTTCTAAAGTCAGATGGGTCGGTGCTGGAAAAATCTGTTGTTTCTTTCCTTGATTTATTTTTAACAGAAATGTTTAGCTGGGTCCAAAGTTCTTCTTTATACAATTTCTGAGGTCTGTTTTTTCTGATGAGTTTTTATATTGACTGCTTTAATGGTGAGGGATGATTCTTTAATCTGTTTATTCCTGGAAGATTGTCTAGCACAGGCAGAATGCAGAGCTGTTCTTGATATTTCTTGTCCTAATAGAACCAGGGGAATATGTCTAAGTGCAGTGACTATACAGTTTTTTCTGTAGTGTTAGCAATTACTATAAAGTTTGTGGGTTTGGTTTTATATTTGTTATTTTAGGATGGACGATTGAAGCCTGGGGATCAGCTTGTGTCCATCAACAAAGAGTCCATGATAGGAGTCTCCTATGAAGAGGCAAAAAGTATAATCAACAGAACAAAGATGAGGTATCTGTTACTGTCAAATAGCCAACCATCCAAAATTGTTTATTAGATGATATTTATGATCAGATTAATGTGAAAGGTGGTTTTGTGTGCTTAGAGGAAATAAAGAATACTAATCTTTTTAAATATTCAGTTGTAATATTATTTTGTTGAAAGAACACAAGTGCACATTTTAAACCTGTAAAATTATGATACTTTAATGTTTAAATAAAAAATTATGGTATTTCTCTTTGTAATGATGGGTAACAGGACATCCTTTTAGAAAAAGAATTAAACCCACACACGGTGTTTGGAAATGTGTAATTTTTTGCAAAATTATAATTTTATGAATAATATAAGTATACAATATGTTGAAACTTTTAACATTTTAGTTCTAGGTTTGAAAATTTATGGGAGATAGCTTTTATTAGGCAGAAAAACATACCCAGTCATCCAGAGAATCTGCAGCATCCTTTCAGCCTCTTAACATCTTCTATAGCACATGGAGAGCAACAGGCTGCACCCCTTGGTCCTCTTCCCTCTCCTAATGGGAGGCTGGTTTCTACATTTCCTCCAGATGCTGTGAGTGTACCTATTGCTCCTCTTAGAACAAACTGAGCAAATGCTTGTTTTTCTCCTAATTGTAATTGAGTTTCCATTTTAGTAAGAAAATGACTGTCTATTTTCCTGCACAATATTGTCTTTGGAATATCAAAACTTTTGGAACAACCATGTTGTATAACAGGAGAGTAAACCACACTGATGAGAGGAATTAGTTGGGGTAAGAAAACAAATAAGCATTAACTGTGTTCTTAGATACCAAGTTCTCCTTTACTGTTTCTCTGAAGTTTTGGATTTAGATCTAAATAGTTACGTATTTCAGAGATAAAACACTCCCTCTTTACTACGTATGTGTGAGTACAGTACAATCTCACACTTGCTCTGTGATGATGAGATTTTTTGCTTTAAAAAGTCCTAGAAGTATGTGGGGTTTCCCCCCTTTCTTTTGGCTAAGCAGCAATTGTTCTAATTCATACAGCTCACCATTAATGTGAAGAAATAATGTTGACCACGAGAAAGAAGATTTTAAAGCTCGTATTTCAATTTTTGAAAGAACATTTTCAGTTTATCATATTTTTAAAGCTAAATAAAATATTGCCTTAGGAGGGGGAAGAATAAAATGTTCTCAAACACAAAGTCAAAACAGGTGATTCTCAAATCTTCTTATATTTGTACTTAAAATTCTTGCCCATTTTTCTTTCCTATTAGGGATATATTGAAGTGGGTTGCCTAGAGAGCCTGTGCTTAATCTGTGAAGATTTTCAAAACCAAAGGTTTTGATGAGGCCCCAGTTTGATTTTTTCCAATGCTATTCATTCTCACCACCACCCCCTCCATGCCTTTCTTTTTCTCCTGGGGTTGTTTGACCTACCCAGCCCTTTCTTCTTCCCCCAGTCTCCCTTCCTGTCCCTTTTTTCATTAATGTGTATTTCTGGTCTGGCTTGTGATCTGCTTTAGAAATGGTGTTTCATGACTTTTCATTTCCTCTCGTAGATGGAAACTGGAGGCAGGATGGGAGAGCAATCTCCAATTACTGCTCTAGACAGCAATCCTGCTGCTGTGTCTGCCACGGGTAAGTGCTGATTTAATTCCCTGCCACCCTTTTCCTTGTTCTTTCAATAAACAAAGAGAGCATAGTACATAATGAGACTCAATAGTCTTTAAAAAAAAAAAGGAATGTTGCACTGATTTTATACTCCTAAATAAAGGACTGAGGTCAATGGATTTTTAGTAGCTTCTGTCAAATATAACTTACATTGTCTCTAATAAACATCTGAAACCAAACAAAAATGAGTGATCACAACATTTGCTATACAGCAGTAATGGTAATAGACTCAGTAGAAACCATATAATGAAGACTTACATATAGATCAAGATTAAGTTGCCATAGAAACTGTGCTTTCTTGATTTGATGAAATTCTGGGGATGTATGCTGCTTGCATGGTTTTACTGCTTAAATCAGGGCAGCATATTGAAAGGATAGAAATAATACACAGCCCTCTTAACAGCTTTTCAGTTAATAACAATTACAGTGTATCATGTATATTTGTCTTTTAGAGTCATGACATTCAAACAAGGACTAGAGTCACTTTGATCACATCTCTAAATATCTATTTTGAAAACAACATTTAAGGAAGAACAGAGTTGTGAAATTTGATCAGAACCAAATCTGAGCTGAACAATTGTAATTCCTGTGGGGAGCAAATATGTTGTGTTTAGAAACAGTGAAAATGCAAGAGTGACACAATAATGGGAATCCATATTGACACACTGAAAAAACTGACTGTTCAGTATTTCTCTGGGCAGACCTGAACTTTATTCTTTTTCTTTGGGGAGTACCAATTAAGCATAAGCTGAGCTTTTCAACTTCATGTCTAATGTACTGAGGAGAGGAAGAACAAATAACACAGGATCTCTTTCATTCCAGATGTCTCTCCACTGATGTTATTTAAATTGTACCTGTATTTATTATACCCTATATTCGATATTCAAATTTAAAATGCAGCAGTTCCCATATTGCAAATCTGACCAGTTGGTTCTTTTTTTTTGAAGCCCCAACAAATGTGGGCTGTTGTAACTGGCAACATTTTAGTATCAAATACATCTAGAGGTTAATGATCACCCAGTTTTTACATATTGACCGTGAAAAACAGTACAACTAAATCAAAGGAGCAACACAAAGGTCTTATTTTTAATATATTCTGTATATAAAACTCTTGGTTAATATAATTCAGTACACAGGACCTTCTTTGTTTGAAGACACCAAGAAGGGGACAGTCTCTGAGCACATTTGAAGAATGTAGGTAGAAGAGCAGCTCCAGTTTGTACTGCTTCTTGTAATGTTTCCTTTTCTTCTTTTTAACAGCACATCCTTTGTCAAATCTGCCACTTCTTTCATGCTGCCCTTTTTCAAGGATAAACTTTGAAAGATAACCTTGAAAAATTAAACCATCTCTTAGATGAGATACTCTTTTTTTAACACTTTATGAAAAAATCAGCATAGTTTAGAGAAGTTTTTGCACAAACTCACACATGAGGCTTTTTCATTCTGAGCTGAAGGGAAATTGAGCCAATTCCACCAAGGTTCTAGCCCACTGTCTTCAGAATTTAATATAGCATGTGAGAGGTGTTAATGTCAGAGATTTTCAAGATATTTTGGTTTATGCTTTTGGCATGTAAAGAGTATGTAAATTACTTTGAGCTAGGAAACAGATATGCTGTGAAACTAAAAAAAATTTAAAAAACCCCGAATTCTCTGTGATTCCTTCTGTTCCTTTAGAGAGAATCTCAAACTGCAAGATCCTTTATTTGTCAAATGCTGGTTTTGGTTTCAGTACCTTTTTAATCCATTAATGAAATGAAGAATTAAGATTTACATTATATTTATAAATAATGAATGCAAACAACATTTTTTTTTTATTTGCATACATCTAAAATCTATAGTGATAATTAAAAAAACCCGTGCAAACTTGTGGTTCTGACTGTAAGGGTAGAAGGTGCTGATGGATGATTGCCTAATGGACAGGAGTTCTTGGAAAAGAATTCCTTCCCAGGAAAAAATACAGAGGAGCCAGGGGAGTTCAGCCTAAGCTCCCTCCACAGAGCCCATGTTTGGGAGCAGGTCATTCCCTCTCTTGCCCCAGTGTTTTCTAGATCACCCCATGTGCTTTTGGCAGCTGTCAGTTACACTAAGAGTGTGTCTTGGAGGTCTCTCTTGGAATTCACAAGTGTGTTTCCCCTTCTGTTTCCTGAGTATCTGTGTATCTCTGAGAGGAGAGAAAATACCACAAGGAGAAGCCATATGCTTGATGGATCACTCAAAGCTATTCCTGGTTATTTTCTGTTAATTTGCTACTTGTCACTTTTTTATGTGAAAAAAATAGTGGAACTGATTGATACTCTTAATTTTTGTGGATTACAATTATGTCCTTTAAAAAAAGAAGTCACTCTAAGGATTAACATGTATTTTTTTGCAAGTGGGTATTTAGCTGCCATCCACTTGATGAGCATACCTTTACAATAAATTTTTTCAAAGCAATAGTTACCACTACATCATTATTACTTTATTTTTTTTTATTTCATAGTTATTGCCCCCATCCAGAATGATGATTTGGAGCCCCAAGGAAAGAACTTGAGTATTCATCTCAAAACAGAAAAGCTGGAGAGGGTAAATACTTAAAATCTTCTGAGTTCTCCTTCCTCCCCCTTCATGATGCAGGTAAAACATCTGGACACTATTTCTAGGCTGACAAGATATAAATGACACACAGAATTTTCTATTGGGATAGTGCTTTCATGTTGCAGGCCAATATTTCAGTTTATATATTGGGCAAATTACTGTTTTTGTTAATCTAATTACTGATTAACTCTTCTGGGAATCAGAACATCCCTCAGGATTTTTAAAGCAGTTATTAAGGACAAAGGGCTTTGCTTATTACAGTCATCTGTATTCAAGGTTAAAGAATATCTGAACATCTCTCAATTAGAAGGAAAAGTCACTGAGTGGCTCTGGAATAAAAGTGTTGTCAGTGAGAGTGTACCAGGATACAAAGGCTCTTTGAAGTGTAGCTCTTTAATTACTCCCCTATGTCTCTGCAGTCATTATCCTTAGTCCTTTCTTTTTTCACTCCAAAATAAGTTTTTTCCTTCCAGGCACTGAATTATCTTGGGATTCAGCTTACAGATGAGCAGCAGCAAGCCCTAAGGCAGCAACTTCATAAAGATTCTAAAGGAACAGTGTCTTTTGGAGGTAATAATTTGTTAATTACCATAGAAAATAGTAAAAAGTAGGAATACAGAAATGATAGATAATAACCATTAATATATTTTTTGTCAGTGTTGGGTTGCTGCTGCAAATAAAATGATAGTTTGAGGCAAGAACCTTATTTTACTGTATGAAAATAAACTTGAAGTTCTGAAACTAAGTAATAGGAATGCAAATCACAAATTTATCTTATTAAGAGCAGCCTTAGGAGCTTTATTTTGTGCTCACAAAATCCTTAATTTTTTGTTCAAAAAATAGGGAACTGTAATTTTTCCAAAAATTACTTGGGAGAGTTTTGATGGTTAAAGAGACTTCTTGAAGCAAGTAAACTGATGGATCACTTAACTTTAGTATGTGGGAAGCAAGAACATTTCCACTATTGCATATAGAAACAGGTTTGCAGGGAAAACATCACAATTCTTCCAGCTAAACCTAATTCTGATGGCAATGAGTTGCTTCTGTTGCAGTTTTTAAATTGCAACAGAAGCAGCCAAAATAATAATTTTGGTTGATGACACTGGCAATTTAGAAAGTTTTTCAGAAACTGTGAGACATGATGGTTCTGATTTCACTTTTCCTCAAGTCTATGAAAAACACTACTGTGTGAAAAATAGTATTTTGTACATAAACATCCAAAAAGATCTTCAGCGAGAAAGCTGTTGGATATTCCATCAGATTTTATGTGGAGTAAACTGGCCTTTATATTTCTACTTTTCTGTCCCAGTGTATCAAAAGTTTTAAATTCAAAATGTATGGGTAATCCAAGTCGTGTTGATTGTGCATGGGGGGACTATTTGTATTTAAAACTTTCAACTTGGTCAACATGAATTTTACCAAGCCTCTGTCAGGGGTTTAAAGGGCCTGAAAAGGAAACCATGAGCTCTGAGGTAACAGGAAATTCTTCCTTATTTCCTGTCTCCTCTGGTAAGATCCACACATTGGTAAGGGCAGGTGTGTGTACCTGGTGTGCAGATTTATTTCATTTTTCACAGATACCTGCCAAATGCAGAACATCTCAGGTACTGTGAGGGTGAAGTTCACATTTGTTTGCTTTTCTCCTTCACAATTTGATTTGAAGATACTTCATTCCATAGTGTGTTTGGGCATTTTTATTCTTACCAGCTTTACCAGAACTTTCTCTTTGGAGACATCTCACTGATTCTCTTTCTTTCCTTTAGAAAGCTTGAAGGGCAGACCCTGTGTTTATCAGAGTGGCTGTTCATGATGATATTGGCAGTTCTGTTGCATCTGTGACCTGTTACTAAACTGAACTTCCAGACTACAGGAGCAAAATCTGAACTGTTTTTTTTCCTAGATTTCGTTGAAGTTTCAAGGAATCTGTTGTCTGTGCACCCAAATGCAACTGATGATGGCCACAAATGTGTAACCTTTGGGGTCAGTGAAGTTGCCAGCTTACAGGACTCACAGGTAAAATACGTGCCTGGTCAGTGTTTCAGAGGTTGGGAGGAGATTACTGGAGAGTTTGTTGTATGTAAAATGACTCCAGATCTTGGGCAGATGTTTAAAACAGCTCCACAGCATGGGGTTCTTTAAGATAACCTAGTTTCTGTAAAGCTTTTTTAAGCAGCCTAATTTGCAGAAAGCAATTAATGTAATTAAATTGTGGTTTGTTGTAAGTCTGGACAGCATTGATTTACTGAGGTTTCTTAATAAAATTTGGATTGTTAAAACCTGTGTGAGTGAGGAACAATTACTGGGCACAGTGATTAGAGTTATTGCTACAGTGATAATAATTTTATTCTAGAGGTGACTTTAAAAACAACATTTTTAGTATATGAACACTAAAATAAAATGCCTTATTATTTAAAATATTAAAATAATGATGTATTCTTGATACTTTTAAAAACACTTAATCCACTTTACAAGGGAAAGTAATTGTTCATTTGGAAGATAAGTTGGTTAAAATTTTATTAAACATTTTTAGCATTTCCAGATCTATAAATCATCCTAAAATAAAGATTTTCTCCTCATTTTATTAACAAGAACTTTTAATATAAGATGTTGAAGATTATGGAAGACACAATTAGCAATACATTCTAACCTTATGTATTTGTATACACACAGTTTGTAACCTGTGATTCCTTGGAGGATGATGTGGAAAAACTTAAGAAAGAAAGAAATGAAGCTTTTAAAGAAATGAGTAAATTAAAGGTAACAATTTTTATTTGCTTTAAATTATTCAAGAGACTAATTTTTTGAGTGTGTATAGTAATTTCCTAATTTTTGAATTTCATGTGCAGTTTTTCGTAGATAAATACAATGGCAGTGCAAACAGTCTTAATCATTTTTGAAGATTGCTTACAATATATTTGTGGAGACAGTGAATTCTAGCTGTGATACTGAATGCAAACTCATTTTTTTAATCTGATCCATAGAGAAATGAGACTAAGCAGACATTTCACAGAAGTGAATTTGGAGAAATTACTGATTTGCATGGCTATTTTATTTAAAAATGTGTGATGTTAGTAACTGCAGAGTCTGAGTGCGTGCTGATAGTTCTGAAAGGAATCAGAACTGGAGGATAAATTAATCTGTCTGCAAAATTAATACATATTTTCCCAGACATTACAAGATTCCCAAGTCCTCAAACAATGAATATTTCTTAATAGCTCAGGTTGCTACCACATTCCCATGGTCCTGAATTTCTTTTTTAACAAACCATAAGATAGGAAGTTCTGTATTCAGCATACTTAACTCTGGTTCTTGGACAGGGTACTGAGCTTGGCATAAGGACAATTCAAAAAATTGCCCCTTGGTCCAAACAATTTCTTGCTGTAAATTACAGAAGCATTGGGTTGAAATGGCCAGAGATCAGTTCTCTGTTCTGTGCACAAGGATTCTTCTTCTGAGGGCTTTGTACTGAAATGAAAGAACCCCATTTACATTGAACACGGTGAATACTGACCAGGACTCCCTAAATGGCTGATGTGGAAAACTGACAATGATCAATCTATAATTAATTGCCCTATTTCTTACACTCTTTCAAATACATCCCAGAAATGTTCAGTAAATAATTCTAAAATACTCAAGAAACTTAAACAGCATCAATGAACTCACAGAAAAGTTAGCTTTTAGTGATGGCTTTATCACAGGTTTTATAAAAGCTGGTGATAGAAGTTAAGTATTGCTATCTGTAGTTTTGAAAGAGCTAATTGCTTTAGGACAAAAACTCTTTCTCTTTCAAACTTACTTATTTGGGGTTTTTTTAACAGGAAGAATTGTCTGCATCTGTGAACTTACAGAAACAGTTAACAGAGCAACTGCAACTAGTCAAGCAAGTATGTTGAAGTCTAAAAATTATAACTATTTTAAAAATTTAAGTTGTTTTTTGTGGAAGGGAGAAAGGAACGCTTCTTTTTCTCTTGCTGCTCACACAGACTATACTTTCACACTGATTTCAGCACAAAGTGGTTCTTGTGTTACTACAGGGCTTTTGATTAAAAGTGGAGAATTGATTCTTCAGTTTTTAGACCAGTAATCTATTTCTCTGCTATTGAATTGAGATAGGAACCCTGAGACAGCTAGATCAATGAAGTGGGATAATGATGTAGTAGAACCTTTCTGGTCTTAAGTGTTCTTGAAGAGATTTTGCTGTTGTTAGGCAACAGTTGCCTGATTTACAGTCCTAACATTAAATACTTTATATGCCAGCCAGTCTTAAGTGTGAAGAAAATTACCAGGAAAAAAAGTTGTAGTCAGGGTCTTCTGAGGAAAGTCTTGTTTCTGCCTCCAAATCTGTCTATAATTATGAGCCAGTAAGTCAGAGTATTTGGCTTCCTAGTGTCTTTTAAAGGAAATTCCCAATTAAATATAAGTCTCATGTCATTTATAGCCTGGATTCAAAACCTTCCCTCTTCCTCCTGAACCCCCTGTCATTTCCTTCTAATGAGCTGGCTGCTTTCCTGCACTGCTGCACCTTTTCTTTGCAGGTTTCTCATGTCAGATGTCATGTAAAAATGCAGGATAAAGTTTAAAAATCCCCTGTATTAAGATTAGCTTTATATTTTTGCTCTTAAGGTTCAGTGAATGCCTTCATTATCACCTTTTATTCCTCGAATATATGAGAGCTTGCTTCAAAGCTTTTTCCATTAGTATTGTGTTGTTTCCCTCTGTACACTGTGGGAAATAAATTGGGTTATCTTCTGGATAAAATTTAACTGGAAGATTGTTCCAGTGATGCACTTGAAGTTCCCATTCTCTAATGAGTTGACTGTGTTGTTCTAGACCAGAACACTTGTTCAGTCCAGACTAAAGCTGTTACAGAATACAATCCCCAGTACAAACCTGCTTTTCCTGGGAAGGCAGCCTTGGGCAGGGCTGATTTAAGATGTTTTAAGTGGCAGCAGTGCCCATTTGCCACCACTCGAGGTCCTCCCACTTTTATTTTTCTCAGGTACTGTCTTTGGTGGTGAAATTGAGCTTTGCCCCGCAAACCTCCCAAGGATAAATAGATTGTCTTGTAGGCACTGAAAGGGTTCCATATAGTGCAGTGAAAGAGAAATAATAAATTAGATATAATTATAGCATTGTGTGATGTATTTTAGGAGACATAAGTGGGCTTTTCATGGACATTTTCTTCTGTTTATACTTGGTGCATGTTCAAGTGTTATATTATTATATATATATTTCTCTTGTTTAAAACCAATATTGGCATTGAGATTCATGGTGATAAGTTTTTTAAAAATAGGCTGCTTATAGTACAAGTTGCCATTTAACTTATGAGGTGCATTCCTGCTTGAGCTGGTTAGTGAAAGGAGTTAATGAGTATATTATTGAGCCATAATGGCCTGATTAAAAGTAACAAACAACCAAAGTAAACGAAAAACCCAATTTAAATCTGTGCTTAAGGTCTTCTGACTTCAGCATCATTTAAACATTTTTTTTTAAATTATTGCTTTCCTGGAAAAGCAAGGTTTTAAATGAGGATTCCAGTTAGCACTCATGCATTGGGTACATTTTGTGGCATTTCTCTTTTCTACTAATTGTGAAATGCAGAGATTACAGATTAAGATGGGTACAAATATTCTGGTTAATGAACATGTTTTGTTAGTACCAATTCATTAAACAGTGTTCGACTCAGTACCTAACAGCATGAGTAAACCCTTAAGATTAAAAATGCTGCTAAACTTGCAGTGAGATAGTAATTATTTTCTAATACTGGTGTGTGACAATTCAAATTCATTAATTGATCTATTTATGCTTTGAAGTTGTGATACAGCTTTGGGGCTTCCTTGAAATGATATGTAAGCTGAAATTGGCACAGAACACAGAAAGGCAATTTTGAGTACCTGAAGTCTTGCCAAGAGCATGAATGTGAAATCTGTAATGATGTCTTCTGTTTTCCTGGAGGAGTTGGATGGGATCCTGTGCTGCCTGAGAGTCCTGGGGTATTTCAGCCTGAATGATCCCTTCTGTCCTACAGCTTTTTCTGGGCAGTTTCTGTCAGCTGGAGCACTCAGCTGAGCACAGGAAATGGGAGAGGTTGTAAAGATAAGATGCTGTCTGTGGTATCCCAAACTCCTGGACTTGGTTCATAGGGCTGAGATTTGCTACCCTGTTTGTTTTCTCTAAGGGGAAAAGAGGGGCTTTGAATGGCTGCTATTTTGGAAGCAGTATCTAATTTATTTCACCCTGCCTGAAAGAAGCATTGGGTTTATTTCATTAGGTTTTTTTTATTTTAATACATAGTAAAGTTATTCAAAGGTCCTTTAAAGGATGATTTCAATATACAATTTTTGTGGAATCAATCAACAAGTACAGTTGATTTGTAACTAAAATTTTCATGTGGTTTAAAAGAATATCTTAGTTCTGGTGCTTGTGATGGCTGGAATAAATCTTGGATAAAACCTTCTGACACTCAAATTTATCCAAGGAAGAAACAGAACCTGGCTTGGGAAGAAACCTA
Source organism: Hylia prasina (assembly GCA_013397195.1). NCBI lineage: Eukaryota > Metazoa > Chordata > Aves > Passeriformes > Sylviidae > Hylia > Hylia prasina. The sequence continues at coordinate 190,991 of VYXD01016002.1, forward strand.
TACCTTGAAATTTCTTTTTTTTAAGGATTCAGCTTCTCTCCTCCAGCTGTTAGTTCCTTATTGGTTGTAGTGGCTTCATACCAGATCAGGACAATGGGTCCCATGAGGCGTTTACACAAGTGAAATATTAGCAGCTGCAGATCCCCTTTCTGCTGTGTCTTAGAATCCTAGATTGGTTTGGATTTGAAAGGGCCTTAAAGCTCATCTCATTCCACCCCCCCTGCCATGGAGAGGGACACCCTTCACTCTCCCAGACTGCTCCAAGCCCCATCCAGCCTGGCTTTGGACACTTTTTTCATACATTTGAGTGGGGCAAGAGCTCGTGTTGCTGAAGTGGATGTTACCCATCAGTTCTTCTCTGGTGGGGCCCCCTCACCTCCCAGGTGAGAGAACCCACTGTGTCCTCACAGTGCCATCTCCAGTAACTGGAGAATGGGAAAACTTGATGGAATCATTTCCCTTTGTGCCCCTCTGCTCCAGGAGCTCTGGTGTGTCAGATGATTTTACTAATTCTGTTGTAGTGTGTAATTGTTTCATTGTAGTGTAAGAAGCCATTGTTCTTTAATTATTCCTTTAGGTCTTTCACTGTTGAAATCTGGTCATACTTAGTCTGCTATTACAGAGATATTAATATTCAACAACTGGGGTTCTGAAAAAACATTGGGGGAGTAAAGGCAGTTCTGGATCATAAGAGATTAAACCTTTATCTCAAGGAAGTCTTCTTTTAAAATGAAGACCTCCCTTTTCATAATAGCAATTTTCTATTCACTTTTCTCATGTCAGTTTATTTAAATAATTCTTAAGTGTGGGTTTTTAAGATGCCACCCTTTTTCAAGGCCTCTGTGTTCGTTTATATTAGTCAAACTTAACATCAGAGCATCTTTTCACTTTTGTCTCCAGGAGTCTTTATCCCACCTCCAGCCTGTTTCCCAAGGATGCCTTTGCTGCTGAAGGTTCCCAGCTCATCCTCTGTAGCAGCAGGGCCCAGCTCTTCTTGTTCCTTGACTCATTTTGTTTCTTACAGTGGCAAGAAAGTGCCCTCCCCAAAGGCAGTAATTTTGACCTCTGCTTCTGTAGGTTGATAACTTCTAAGAAGTCCCTGGGTTCCCTGAATTGTTTCTGGGAAAAAGGAGCCGTGAGCAGCTTGCAGGAGGGGTGATTGCTGTGCTTTCAGGCACTGTGAGCAGTAATGCCCCTCACACTGCTCTTAGTGCTGTAAACACACAACTGGGACACCAACGTGAGGAACAACACACACGTGGAGCAGTGAGCTTGGGAGGAGTCTGTGTTTCCAGGTGCAGGTGGTCCTTCTGTAGTTCCAGTGCTTCCAGAGGAAAACAAGAAAATCATTCTACTTGCTGTCAATTTAAAGGTCACTTAAATGGATCCCTTAGTGCTTGTGCCCTGTAACAGAAACCTCTAAATTATACAACAGCATTGTTACCTGTGTTCACTAATGGTGTTGCTGTTCTACATGTGTGGTTACTTCTCCTACTGCTCTATTTTCTGAGAGACCAGGATGTCCCTGGCCATTGTCCAAATTGGTATTATATTGCAAAGATGAGGAAGATTATGTACGGGTTATATGTCACTGAAATTAGCTGATTTATGGCCTGGAATATATTGTTCATTAAGACTAATAGTGTAGAGGTTAAAAGTCATATGAAGCTGAGATTGGTAGATCATTTTACAGAAAGAACATTATCACAAAGTATAGGAAAACCTGACTTGAAGGATATTGATTGTACGGAACAAATGCTTCTATGTTAGGAAAGAATTAAATCTGCATTTTTAGCTGACCTCTCTAGACATTTCCATTATGACACCTGTTACATGCAATTTCTTCCACCAAACAGGAAGATCTGGTCATCTAGGTTTTTTAGAAACAGTAATTTCAAACCTAGCTTCTAGAAGGTTATTTCCTCCATGTTAAAGAGTCATAGTGTGTTTCTCCTCTACATGCACCTGTCTTCCCTCTAGTTCCATTCTCAACCAGGATAAAATTATAATAATAAAATGTAATAGGTAGACCAGGAATAGAATATTCACCTAAGTGTCCTTAACTGAGCAACTTCTACAAAAAACTTCCAGCTCTGTGAATTTGTGTATTCAAATCTCATAATTTTAATTATTCAGAAAATTGTTATAAAGTGGCTTTTCCTACAGATTAATTAATAAATGAGGGGAAAGATGGTTTAGTGGTTTTGGTGCCAGTGAGCCTGTACATTTTGTGTGAGCAGTTTGTTTTATTCCTAGATGAGTGTAAACTCATCCGTTGTCCAGACCTTTAGTTTGGCTTTCTAATTTACTAATCAAAGTTAACTTCAATTCATATTCAGTCCAAAAATGAACTGAGCAATATCTTTCTTGAAAGGAGATTTTGCAACACTTAGGGATTACATTAGCTGAATTAAAAGCTAACAGTTTCTGAATTTCTGTTTTCTCTACATTATTTATATATAAAAGTTTTATCTAACACTCTTCTGTGATAATCCAGGATAATAGGTGCAGGAACTAAGCAGAAAAATAGATTTTATAAAAAATACTGATTCTGAGAAGAGTGTGGACTGAAAAGTTGAATTAAAAGTCCATCTACGTGTGATGTGTGAAGTGTGACTAGAGTGTGAATTCAGGCAACAATAATGAAATGAAGTAACATCTCATTAAGGTACTTTTTTGGTATGGAAGCAATAGGGCAGATGAACAGCATCTGGCACATTTCAAGAAAATCTTTCATTCAAGTAGATTTTCAGTAATTATAGGACTTGTTATTTAATTTATTAAGAAAATTATGGCTCTGCACATACCTCTTTTTCGTTTCCACACCATATATTAAAAATTAGCAACTGAGCCCTCTAACCATGAAGACTAACAGGTAGCCCTGATGCCAACTGCGAGTACTCGTGAGTAAAATCTGCTCTTTTTAGTAGCTGGAGTTGTAACTTTTCCACTGAATTATATGATCTGCAGGAAGCCAAGGCAGCTGTGGAGGAGGCAAGAGCCCTGCGGAGCAGAATTCACCTTGCAGAGGCTGCACAGAGGCAGGCCCGGGGAATGGAGATGGACTATGAAGAAGTGATTCGCCTGTTAGAGGCTGAAATTGGAGAGCTGAAGGCTCAGCTCGCTGAGCATTCTGGCCAAAATAAAGTAAGCCAAGCCTGTCAGGGTTACCATGGTTTCCTTGCTGTTGTCATGTATCTTGTTTTCATTTTCTTTTCATCTGCTTTTCTAAAGTAGGTCAGTGTTTGTCTTGCATTATTCAATAACTGGGATGATGTGTAGTGAAGGGGGTAATGTGAAGTGTACGAGGCTTCCTTTATCCAGACATCCAGACATCTTTGGGCTGGAAATACAGGAGCTCCCAGCATATGTGGGTTATAGGTCAGAATGAAACATTGCAAGCATTAAGCATGGAATAGTTTCTGGGCTGCAGATATATTGTCTTTAAAGACTACACCTTGCATTAATATGTATGCTCTTGTACTCATGTGAAAATGGCCTTCAGGTTTATGTTGCTGTTAGGCAAATAACAACCATGTAAAGTCCAGTCCTCTTCTAAAGTAAATTTAGATTTAATCAAGGTGATCATTTAAATGCTACTAATCCTGCAAAAAAAAAAAATTAATTGAGCCTTATATTTTAAATCTACTTCATCTCCAGTGAGGCATTTCAGAACAAGCTAAGAAATAAAATACTTGATGCACTTCAAAATTTTTTCTCTGTAACTCCTGACTTGTGTTTTAGCAAGCAGGTTTGACGTTTGTGAGGTTACCTTGTTTTTCTCATGAAAAAATGGATGTACATATGACCTGGCAAAGAAAACCTACTGAAATGCCTTATTTCATACTGAGAATTGATTTAATATTTCAAGACATTAGAAGGTAAAGTCAAGCTCTGTGGTAAACAAGCTTGCAGAGAACAGTTTAGCAGGTCCCTGTGGCTCCCAGGAGGAATTCCTCTCATCTGATTGTGAGTGATGAGCTGAATCACACCCTGGACGTTCTTTCTGAACATCTGGGTGAGATGCCCCATCTTCTATGTCAGGTGTTCTTGTAGCACTGTTTGTTTTCTAGATTCTAGATTTCTAAATTTTAAGAAATTCAGAGGGTGTGGGTTGCTTTCCTGGAAGTTTGTTCCAGAGATTCTAGCTTGAGTTCCTGAATTCTGACTGAATACTACAATATCTGCGTGGAGATTTGAATCTCTGCATTTCTTACCCAAAAGAAGCAGTATCAAGTAGGTACCAACTCCATATAATAGCCTTTTAGTAGTCTATTAATCATTAGCCTGTATCATCCTATTGTAAAAGGGGAATCAGTTATAGGCACTAAGTTTCAGGCAGGGTCACACCTGTTTGGTTTTTTTTCTTTTAATGGCCAAGTAAATCTCCCCCTAAAACACACTCTGTAAATGGAGTATAACACGTTGAGACACAAATAAAAATCAGATTGGTCCCTCTCACTTTTTTAGCGTGCAAGAGTGAGGTCTCTCACCAGCTGCTTTTTCAGAGTTTACAGTGAAATTACCAAAAAAAGGTGTTTGAATCAGCAGATGCTTTGACATTCAGGGTGATGATGATTCTGCTGCTTTGTACAGTGTATACAAAGAAATTATTTGCTTCCAGTCGTTAATAAGTGGGTTTTGGTGATTATTTTGTAAAGGTTTTAGAGTAGGTTGTGGGCTTTCAGAATATTACCTGCAGTGTGATATAAAAGTTGATTTTTAACAACACTGCTTTTTCTGTATTTTGGAGAGATCTTTCTAGACCTTGTATCCAGCAGACAGCTGAGCTAAACAGACATGCCCAGGTACATGTGAGGATCTTACTCGTGGTCCTGTCACAGGAGCAGTGTCAGGGACTCAATGAAACCCAGAGCCTCCAGGGCTGGATCTAACAGAGCTCACATCTTCTGTACTGAAGGAGGGAGGGATGTATAACACTGATCCATAGGTTATACAAGTGCATGCAGAGACTTCCTAGGGGGTAATTTCCTCCAAGAATACCATAATTACTGTGTTGGCCAAAGGGTGTATGGATGCAAACCAGGGGACTGAGTTTGTTCTGGCTGTTTATGGCACCCTGCTGAGACATGCTGTCACCATCAGGTTGGTATTTTTGATCCATTCATCACTCAGTTCAAACTTAATTTCCAGCACTATCCCTCTTGTTATCTTCCAGCTTTAATTTACCTTTCTGTAATTTGCCAAAATCTGTTGCAGTTTGGAGCTGATTTGCCAGCTGGTCAAGCACTCCAGTTATGTGTTTTACTGAAATGTAGAAAAGAGAGTGTTAAACATTCCAAATGCTCTGTTCATACCATGTCTCTGTGTGATCCATGGGAGGAAAATTAATAGAATAAAAGCCTTAAAATACCTTTCCTAGGAGAACATTCAAGACTTGAGAAAGCGGGTTACAGTGCTTGACTGCCAGCTGCGGAAATCGGAGTCAGCCAGGAAAACCTTTGAGGTGGCAACTGAAAAATTGCTACAATTTGTGGAGGTAACTTTGCCTTTCATTTCTAACAGTACCTTATTTGGAAAAGGTTTGTGTTGATGTTTGTGAGGAATGAGCATAGTAAAATGGCTATAAGCGTGTTCACAGAGATCCTTTCATTCCTAGAAATACAAATGATGTATACATGTACAGATCCAGAGGTTTACATAATCTTTGTGTTTTGCTATACTGGACAAATGAAAATGATCAGATAATTTTTTTCCACCTAAACTCTGTCAATTTCTGTGAACCTCCACAGAAGCAAAAGGCTAATGTTTGATAATTCTTTGGCATGTTATGAAACAACAAAAAAAGTGACGTTGTTATATTCGTTTTGTTTAAAGGGGTTATAATGTTTTACTTTTGCACTTCTAGCAGGGAGACACTAAACTCTTTAATTGCAAATCAATTCCCCCGCCCCAAATAGAACATCAAACTATAAGGTATTAACTTTTTGACTGTATTGATTTATAAACTGTTAACTTCTTGACTATGACCAACAGGTTGTGCATGAAGTACTTTCAGATAACTCCACTTCCTCAACAGTTTTAAGGTAATGAAATGGCAATATTAATAGTGAAAAACTCTACTATTGTTGCCAAGTCTCAAAAAACTGCCTTGTTTTTTTCTATACTTTTGCTATATAGTTCTGAGTGTCATTTTATTGAAGGAGAGGGAATGGCATGAATTATAAATTAGGCTTTCAGGATACAGCTTCATTAAAAACCTCTGAATTAAATTAAAACAGTTAGTAATTACATAGCTATGATTATCTGGATGTTTCCATAAAGTAATTATAATGTACTAAGGATTAGTTAAAATGCAAGGAACCTTAACAGTGGGTTATAATTTTTTTAACATTTTTTTAGATTCTCCTAGGTGATTTTGCATCACAATGAATCTAGTAGCATATATATAAATTGATAAAATGTGTATCCATTTACATTTTATTACTTTTCTTGTTTAAAAAGCTGCTGGGAATATTGAAGAAGATTTAAGCAATCTTTAGTCCTTCAGAAAATTGGCATGATTGTGCCTATATATCCCAGATAGCATGCCATTAATATTTATGTAACAGTAAAATTGTTCAATCTCTTTCCTGTAGTTTTATTTTCAATACACCTCTCAAGGAAATCAAATGTATTTAAGTGAAGTGAACTGGAACTTTATTTCAGAAAACCTATGCAGGCTCAGACCAACTAGGATATCGTAGATAATTGGTGAGATGGAGTTCCCATTGGCACTGCATACAGCAATGATGTTGTCTGTTTTATGAAATTCATAGAATGTATTTTAATGAATGGATTAATTATCAAATACTAAGCCAAGGTGACAAGCTGACTCACTAACAGTGGAAAAGGTAAGAGTTGGGTCCCACGAAGCAGTGTCCCTTCTTAAATGTTGGCATGAAAATTCCATTCAAGTTCCTTTCCTGACACCCACTGAGTCCTTGACACTGCATTTTGAGTTGTGAATGTTATTTGAATTGAACTTTGCAAATTCCTTCATTGTTCAGCCAGGACTGCTGCTGGGGCAAACTCACTGATTTGTGAGCATGAATCTTTTTTGTTCCTACAGTGAGAACAAAACCACTTCACAAAAACAAGTTTACCTTATTCAAAGAAGCAGTTTCCTTTATCATCTTACAAATAAACACTTTTTAATTATCTCAGTGACAGAAGAACATTGTCCACTAAAGCACTTCTGGCTCGTCTGGGAAGGGTTGGACCTACTGTCACAGCAGCTCTTGCAGCAGAAGCCAGGGACCTTGCCAAGTCTGTCCGTGCCATTTTGGAAGTAGATTGTGAGTGAGTGTGTCCGTCTCTGTGTGCTTTGAAATCTGATATCAGTTCATCAGCCAAGAAGGTGGATAATTTCATTTAAAATTGGATGTGAACTGGCAGAATAAATCATTCCTAGCATGTAAGGACAGAGCAGGTTCAGTGTCAGCTCAGGATGCATCTTCATTAAACTATAATTAGAATGTAAAGTTATTCCAGAGTACATTTCTTCACTTAAGGAAAACTTAAAGCACAAAATTAATGCCAAAGGAAGGAATATTAATATTACCAGAATCATGTAAAACTAGCAGAATTTTGTTACTTTAATGCTCTGTTTTTCATACTGGCATATTTTCAAAATGTTACTCTGCTGGATTTACATGAACACATATCAAAGGGTTTTAATGGAGATATTGTTGCTGTAGGGAGTGAATGTAGGCAGCAGTTCCATTTGGAGATATGTCCTCAGGTCATGAACAGAAATCTGTTCCCATTGGTGAAAATGATGGTAGTTCATGAGAGTGACTGTAATAAACTGCATCGGTTGAAAATCTAAGAAACAGCTTTGAATTATCATATAATTTCTAGTTCAGATCATTGAAATGATTGTGTATTTTGATGGTACTTACCTATAGTTGAGCAGGCGTGTCAGTCCTAATCCAGCTTAAATGGACTGTTTCACAGAAGTGGAACAGAAATGGTACATCACAGGAGGTTTTGGAAAGGTGGTTAATTATGGTTGCCCATAATTATTTTATCAAATATTTAAATAGCTTTGACTGTTCAGAAATTTGTTTAGAAAGAGACTGAAAAAATGGTTGCTGAGAAAATAAGATATGAAAAAAATTTCTGACATTCTTTATGAAGCATTTATTTATTTCTCACTCTGTGGCAAAGAAAGCAAAATAAGAAGATAAAATTTGTTCAAAAGTGTCCAGAATATTAGAGTTAGAATTACTGCTGGAGTGAAAAGAGTAACAGCAACCAGGAGAGGAGGTAATTGGTTTTCCACCAATGACAATCATAGTTCTGTCACACTGAATTGGTTTTATTACACTACACAGGAAATAGTGCAAAGAAAACTTCTGGTTCTAAATGCAGCTGAATTCTAACATGTGGTTATGTCAAACATAATAGGTAGAATACATGTTAGAAAGCTCTGGAGCCACAGCAGAGATCCATTTTATGAACCTGAGAATTAAAAATAGGTCTGCAGAGAAGGATTTAAAGATTGAACGTCATCTTTCTGAGTTCATTCTGATTCGGAGAGCATTACAGATAGATTTGAGCTCTGGCAAGCTTGGGTATGAGATTAAAGCTTTAAACCTCACTGGCTTTTTCTCTCCCTCCCTCAAAAAAAAAAAAAAAAAAAAAAAACCACTAGTTAAGGCAGAAGAGCTATGTAATAGCATTCTGTCTGCAGTGTTCTCTGCCAGCTTCTCACTAAATGTTTTCCGTGTGATCTGAAATTTTCTTGCAGATGGGCTGTCATAGAAAAGGGGCTCTTGTGTATGTGGCATTTCATAAATACCATCTATCAAAGAGAAAAGTGTAATAGAGATTACAGTGCAGATTGAAGGGTTTCATTTTTCCAGAAAGGGTCCACAACATAATAATTTGTTATTGAATTCTTTGAGAGAACTGGAGTTAATATTTTTGAGGTTGCTCACTGGGTCAGAATGTCTGGCTGGGCAACCTTTGTGATACATTTTACGTTCTAAATAGAACTTCTCTTTCATTATTTGCTTCGTTCTTGTAAATACAAAGTAAAGGAGCCCCAGCCAAAATTCTTCTTTAATTTATTTACAGTACATATGAAACAAAGTCTGGGTGCCAAGACAAGGTTGTAGAGTGTAGAAAACTGCTTCCTTTCTAAAAAGTCTTCCTTGACAGCCAGGTTGAAATGACATATTTATGAATTATCCACACAAACTATCCCCTTCCTCTGTAATAGCTTGATATTTTTCCTGAGGGAAGAGGCTTGAAGACATTCAGTGTATTCCTGAAAATCTTCAAGTACATATTGCCTTGTGATACTGCTGCAGATCAGCTTTCAGCTCTGCAGGCTGAGTGACAGCTCTGTGAAGGCACTTTGGTGATTCTTCAAGTGAAGACTCTGAAAGAAAAACAACAGCTTGTTTTCCAGGGCTTACCTACTTCAGGATCCTCCAGTTGCCAAAATGCAAATAATGAAGTAATAAACAGAATAATCAAGCTCATCCCTTGAAAGAGCCATTCTTCATCTTCTTTAAAGACTGTAAGCTATTTTTAGAAACCAAGCCTTGAGAGGCTGTTCTGCTTTACAGAATGTGAGCATCTCCTGAACACTTGAAATTACTTTCATCATACAGAGGCTAATAATGCCTCAGTGAAGAACTGCAGCATTTAAAAGTAGTTGCTGCCTGCACTTCGTAGACCATATGGTGCAAATCATGCTAAATAGAATAGAGATAGCATTTTCTTCTTTTCTGTTACAAATTTAGAAAAGGAATACACTGGGTTCTGGTAATGACCAAAATCTGATTAACCCTGGAACATACTTATCTCCTCATCGAAGAGCAGGCAATCAGCATTTCGAAATGGGCACTCTATAACAACACAGCTTTCAAGTACTTCCAAGCATTTTGGCTGCCAATTTCCTCCCTCTCAAAGTTCTGTCCAAAAATACAATCTTGCTGTAGTTGACACAATCCCAGCCATCCACATCCAGGAAGTGCTCTGAAGCCAAGTTCTCCGCTGAGCGGGAGCTCAAGCAGTGAATTCTGAGCTATTTTCTCCCATCAGGTTCTTTTAATTTGCTCTCAGCCTGGGATCTGACACAAGGCAATCATGCTGGAGTTCACTCAAATGATCTCCAAATTCAGATTCCAAAACTCCTACTTAATTTACTCATATTGATCTTGCCAGTCACTATGCATTTGATTTTGAAGATCCTACAGGCAGAAGTTTAGTTGTCTGGATTTTATATTCATTTTCCTTGAATGCTGACTAGATAAGAGACTAGAAACTGCTGCTGCTCAGCATCCATTAGTGGCTTGTTCTCCTGATGGTTAAATTGCTTTTGATTTTTGGGCAATGCCTTACATCTTTGTCACTAAAAGCTGAAATATTGGATCTATCCGTTTCTGCAGTTTAGGGATTTTTCAACTACATTATGTTCAAATGCCAAAACCATCCTGTAGTCAGGAAAGTGTCAGTTATCCCTTCCCATTCTTTTGACAGTGTGGGTGGAGCTAAGCTATAAAGTAGAGTAGCAAGGTTTCACAAACAACAATTTTGCTGTTTTGAAAAGAGCCAATATTATTAAGTATTCATAATTCTTTTGTTTGTTGCAGGCCTAGTGTGTTCATTTATTACAACAGAATAAATGCTATTTATTTATACATTTATTATACACTATTTCCTTATACATTTTTGCTATTTTGTTCTTGAATCTTGTATTTTGTGAACACAGCAGTGCTGTAACTTTGTGCAGGTGGTTGGCTGTAGTTCATCTGCCAGCACATGGGCTATTCCCCCTCCCCTTTTTACCTTATGCCTGTACATCAAAACCCAGCTGTAACTCTGGATAGGACAGGCACATCCTGGCTAACTTCTGTTAGTTTGGCTCCTGATATTAAAGATGCTGTATCCTCTTATATTTTTAGTATTAGGCAAAATTATTTCCTGCAAGGTCCAGTTTGTGGGAAGAGAGTGCACTGAGGGAATACCTCTGACATTATTTCAGCTGATGAACTAGAACTGTACCTTTCCTTCCTCACTGGAAGAGCTGCTTGGGAAGGAGCAGCATAATGATAACTAAAGAGATAACTCTGTGTATTCATTGTTCTGGCAAGGCCATAAATATTTCAGTGAATTACTGAAATCAGAAATAGAAGAGACCTGATAAATTATACATAGTATGTCCTGAACGCAGCTCTACAGCTCCTTTTTTAATAGTTTTTGCTAGCAAAAGAATTAATATCAGTGCTGTGTGCTTTAAAGGTAAAAAGCTTATGTTTGTCAGGTAAACATCACCTGAGACAGTACTTCCACTGGAAAATATTAATTGGTTGAAATTAATATGTATTATTCCTTTGAAACTTTTACCAACAACAAAAGAAGTGAGTTTTCCCAAAAGAGAATTTATCAACTGTTTTATTCAAATGAAAACTTCACAGTTTTGGTAGTCCCTGAAGGTTGATTTGTTCCCCTCCAAACAAAAGTACTTAATGGAAGATGGTTTCATTTTTGTTAAAAGTAATAATATTAAGTTATTCAATGAATTGTTTGTTGTTGAATCTTATTTGCGTTGACATTAAAAAGAAAATATATAAATCTCAGAATTATGTTATTATAATTTTTCCAGTAAATAATATCAAATATACACAAGATGAGAGGTGAATCTGTTTCACACTGTATTACAGATCTTATTAAGTTTTTGCCTTATTTTGAAAATGGGAATGTTTCATTAAAAAATTGATAGCTTTTCTACAACTCTTTAGATACATTGCAAATCAGTAAGACCACAGTAAGAAACCTGAAGGTGAACAACTTATGTACTTGCAGAAAAATTAAAATTCAAAGTTGCATAACAGTGAAAATGGTTTCTGTAATCCTCAGGAAAAAAAGTCCAATCATATCCTATATAATTTTACAAGGACACAGTCAAGAATTCAAAAGCTTTTTTCTACATAACTGTTTACTTGCAGCAAGACTTTTAATTTTCTGGAAATCATTTAAATGTCCAATTTTGCCTGCATGGTAAATAAGAGTGAAGAGTTGTAATTCTGGCAGTGTTCATAGAACTGTAATTTCAAAAAGAAAATCTGTCCAAGAAGTTGAATATGTTTCATTGCAACAGAAAATAAATGTTCCACTTAAGAAATGTAATATTGTACAGTATTGAAAATAATTCTCATATAAATGAAATTAAAATGAGTGTGCATAAAACTCAAAGTGAAAAGGGTGCACTAGACCTGTGAGACAATCCATTCTCTTTCCAGTCTGTAAATCTGATACAGACTGCTTTATTGACATGATTTCTATACCTTGATTAAAATTATTACCCCAGTTTTAAAAAAGAATTTGAGTCATGAAGCAGCTGACTTGCTCATTCATAGGTAAGAACAACAAAAACCGAAGGATTTAACGAAAGTCTTCTGAATTTAATATTTATGGGTTTTTTCTGATTGTCTTATTGATAGGAAATCCTGAAAGCAGGTGTTTTTTTTTCTTCCTGGACAGTAAGTTACAATTACTAGAATTTATTATTACACTACAGATGCTATTCCCCAGCAGCCTTTGGTAGCTGTCAGGTTTATTAGTGACTTGTAAAAATTCTTTGCTTCTGGTTTATCATTACTGTGTGTGATGTTTATGCAGTGACTTTTCATTGGGCAAAAATGCCTGGAATATGGAAGAGTGTCAGGGAGGACCTTTGCACTGTCTGACCTGGAAATCTTCATTAGGAAAGGGAGTGACTGATGAGGAAGCCCAGAGACAGCCATAGGCTCCCTTTCAGTTTTCTGAGAACATTTTACTGGGTTGGGTTTCTTGCCTGTCATAGCTGCTGCAGTTCACTGCTTTAGGTCTGATGCGAAGTTTCAGTGCTGTGTGCTGGATCCACATTAATTTTGTCATGCGTGGTTATCCACGTATTTTATAGGTAACTTAGACTTACAGCTGGGGTTTCCAGGCTGTGCTCAGTCAGTCATCAGCCACTGAACTGCAAAAGTCTCATGACTGATTTACAGCTTGTCTACAGAACCTGGACTCTTTTATATCCTTTTCAATTGCAAGATTTATTATGATAATCTGGGAGAGGTCTTGATGTTGGGTGGTAATCCCTGGCTCAAAAAAAAAAAAAAAAGTGAGGCTTCTGAGCTGTAGTATCATCACTGATGAAATAGTAATATTTAAGTGCTTTTCTGTACTTAAAAGCAGTGCCTGTGATTTACAGAAATAAGTTATGCCAGTGCAGCCAAATCAAGGCTAATAAAAAATATAGCAAAAAATCCAATAAAGAATAACCAAAAAAAAAGGAAAACAAGACCAAAAAAATCCCTTTTGCTGTTTCACCTTTGGCTGTGGCTTTATTGTGTTGTTTGGTTTTAGTGTTAATGTTGGGGTGTGAGTACAGGTGCTGCCTGACAAGCCTTTAAAACATTCCCTAAACGCTGTTTCTCTGGCCAGGATTGCCTTGGGTTTACAAGAAATACTTCAGAGGAGAGGAGAGAGGAGTTTTTTGGTGCATAATATAATTAAAATGTATCACTTCTGTGAACACAAGACATAGAAACGCCTTGCAAATGGGAAGCAGAACAAATGTCTGCATGTAATGTAAATTACACTAAAGTGTACAAAAGTAGCATTTGGTAGTTTGCCACCAAGGCATCAGAAAAGATTTAGCTGGGAAGGACCTCCAGCAATTAGACTATCCATCCATGTGCCTCCAGCAAGACAAATTATTATTAGCTCAAACAAACAGGTATTTGTCTAGCATATCCCACTGCCTCTGTGGGCCAACTATTGCTATCCTGACTTATCTTTGCCACCAGAAACCTTTTCCTTTGGCTTAAATTTTCCTCGCTGTGGTTAAAGCCTGTTACTACTTGTCTTGACCCCTGTAATTATTAAGAACACCCCACTGCTTCCTCTTAGTGCCAGCTTTTAACATATTTGAAGACCGTGTAGCATCTCCACCCTGTTTGCTGTTCCCCCAAAATCACACCAGCTCACTGAATTTTTCTTAACACCACATCTGTCCTGGGCACCTTTGTCTTTCTCTGACTTCTCGCCAATTCACCAAAGTTGTATTGAGTTCTTGAGAGCTTCCTGAGGGAGACAAAAATGCAATAAGCTTGTTTGCTTTAGTATGAACTCACTTCAGGTCCCAAATGGTGTTTCCTTTCCCCGGTAGCTCCGTGTTACTGGTTTGTGTGAAGTTTGGGCTTTTTTCTACTCCAAGAACCAAAGGCATCTGGGTGTGCCCACTTTCTTCTGGGCAGCTGATTATCCACACCTTGAATACAATGCTTTGCTGTTGTCTTTACTTAGCTGGACTCTCTTTATTTCAGACATTTGATCCAGTTAGTCAAGCCCTTAGAAAATTCTAATCTTGTTTCTCAGTGGCATTTCAAAGAAAGGTCCTTTTACCAAAGGGTTTTAAATCCTGAATTATCCCCAAACTCCCTTTCCTGGGACTAAACCCACGTTTTGTTGAGTGTGAGTGAGGAATGACACTGTTTTCACCTAACTGGCCTTACTTGGGGGTGTTGTTACAGGACCCAGGAACTAGACCCTGCTTATTTAATTTGGTGCCTGAGAATCAGAACATTACAGTAATTATGGAGGAGCATAGAAGCCAGATAAAAGCTGACACTAATAAGGACAGAATAATTTCAGACCCTGATCGAATCAGAAAATACATTTAAATATCAGTTTTAAACAATTTGCATGCTGATTTATTGGTGACTGAATATGCATGTTAATCCCCATGTTTCACAGCAAGGAAAAACACAATTCAGTGTCTAAAACTTGTTTTTCAAGACAGTTCTTTAATGTGACCTAGATTTCAGAACTCTGTTGTTGCTGCTAGAAAAGCAAATTATTCTCTCTCCATTCACTTACCTTTAATGAGAAAAGATGAGTCAGCTTTTGAATAGGCACTGCCTGTCCTGACTTTCAAATCAAAACATTTTAATAATGAAAAACAAGTGATATTATTATGTCTTAAAATACAGATGACCTAACAAGATTAGCGCAGTCTCATTAGGATAATTTCCAGTGTCTCTGAAAAAAAACTTCATTAAAAGTCTACAGACTTGTTTAGTTCAGACTGTGACCCCTCTATGAAAAAATTAGTTGACTTTGTGCCTCTTCCCATACAAGTTGTATTTGCTCTTGGTAACTATGGAAACAGAAGTCAAAACTCTCCAGATTCAACAATTTTACTGGATGGTAAATACTTCCTAAACTGTCTCTGTGTTAATGTCTGTTGACATAATGCTTCGAATTTTGATATATTAATCCCCCATTATAGCATGGTGTTTTGACATAAGGGAGGAAACAAACTTTGAAGTTCTGTGGCGCAGAGATGCAAATTGTTCCCAAGTCGGAGAAAAGACACAGGGGAGGCAGGAATTGGTCTCAGCCCCAGATCAGTGTCTGAAAGACAGAAAATACCCTGGTGAGACAGGGATTTATCCTTGAGGAGTCAGTCCCAGATCCAAGTCTGACATCCTTCTTTTTTGAGTGGCAGGGACAGCTCAGATTCAGCCAGCTGGCCGTGGGGAGAGGTGGCTACCCCAGTGTCCCCCTGTGGGTGTCGGGGGGTCACCGTTTAAGGTGACCACAGCCCAAGTGACCATTGCAGTGAAGCTGATCCAAAGCAGTGTGTGTGCTTTTGGCAGTCGCTGCTGAGCTAATTTTCTTGGAGCATCCTGAGAGATCTGGATTCACGCTGACAAGGGGAAGGGGGATGAGCAACATTCCCTTTGTTGGGAATCAGTGTGTGCTGAAGCTGTCAGGGCTCATCTTGTCTCAGAGGGCTCGTAGGCTTTGCTGTCAGCTCCTGCAGTTGTCACATTTTTTCACTTCTCCTCAGTAGGTAGGAGTGAGAAGCTGAGGGCCAGCAGAGTTCCTCAGACATATACAGCACACAAGTGTGTTCATTTAAATGGAAAGAAGTACAAGGAAAGTTGATTGGCAAGAATGAGAGGGGAAGCTTTTTTAAAAGTGTGTTTTAAGGAGAATTTGCTAGAGGAAAGCATAATTACTTGGTGCTTGTAAAGGAGACCTAAAGGAAGTACAAAATGTATCTCTGGCTCACTCTAGATGTGTTACCTCATGGCATGAGCCTTATGGATCATTAACTGGGAGTTAAGGAGGGAAGCTTTTGCCTTGCATTAGTGATTGCTGTGCAAATTGTGTTTGGTAACAGAAATTTTCCTTTCACTGTAAATTTTACTTTTACACTTCAGGTGAAGTTCAGTATGCTAAATGGAGGAACTTGGTGATTTTTTTCCCCTTTGGATTTATAACAAAAAAGAGGAATCTATCTTAGATTTTAAGAACTTTTAACATTATTTCTAAAATATTTAAAATTATTTCTAAAACCCCGTCTTTTACCTATGTATAGCTACAGGCTTTTTTATATCAGGCTAAAAGGATGGCTTTTTAGATTGGGCTAAAAGGATGGTATTCTGTCAATTCTTGCTTCAAAAGGAAAAAATATTACTTTGGTCAGTCCTTGCTGTGAGATGAGCTGAGCAGAGAGTGGTTTTGTCTCTCAGTTGTAGGTGGTTCATGCCAGCCCCTTCTGCAATTAAATTTCATCATCAGTGCAAAAAAAGTGAGATATTACTTAGCAAGAAAGGCATATCATGTAATACTATTGCTTTTTAAATCTCAGACAATTTCTGCTCAATTCTAATTTTAGGCAGTCATTTTAATTTGTTACCAATGAATGCTTTCTAATTAAACTTGCATTTAACGATCACATGCGTCAGTGAGCAATGGGAGCTGACAGTGATGGAAGTGGGTGGATAGCACAATAGATGCTGACAAGAGAAGTTGATCTAGTAAGGAAAGGAGATGGTTGAATTCCAGAGCAGAGGAATCAGGGGAGCAAGAAAGGAGGGAAACTGGGAAAAAGAAATTATTCCTCGGGACATACAGTGAGGTATTCCAGGCTCTTTCTAATTACCTGGTCCTGGTGGTGAATGCCTTGTGTGCAGTGACTTGTATTTCTGGAATAAGAATGGGTTATTCCAGGTTCTTTTTAATCAGCTGAAAGTGGCATGTACCAATTCAGAACGAGAATGTCCCCCAGAGAGTACTTCCATGAATTTAACTTTTTTTAGCCTACATGGCATTGGTGTAAAATTCCCCAGTGAAGGAGTGTTTCTCTAATTTAAGAATTAATAATGTGTTCCCTGTCTGCTCTTCAGCAGTTCAAGATTCAGAGGTATAAACAAAAGTAATTTCAATTTAATTTATGCAAATATTCCTCAAAATTACTTTTTAACTTGCAGTGTGTTCAGTCAGCAGTAGATGCAATGATGTGTTCTTGACTCATCCCAAGTGGACAGCATTGTGTTAACAGTCAATAGTGGGAAACTGCAAAAAAAAAAAGCCTGCAATTAATTCATAGAAAGGAATATTTTTTAAAAAAAATGGAAGGGGCTGAGAAAAATGTAATGGGGAACATCCTTTTACCATTTTTCAACCTTAGCAGGGAGCACTACCAGCCCTGTGATCCTCGAGTGCAGTTTCTCTCACTGTGTCACTAATTGAGACTCAGCTCCAGAAGCCTTTAACACTGAAGTAAAACAAAACATCTTTAACTTGGCAAACTAAACACATAGGAGCCACTGGAGGACGGAACACTGGTGTGATTTCTTTTTCTTTACAGCCTTTTCTGTGAAAGAAGTGGATTTCTGCATTCTGCAGTTTTATGATTTTTCTGTATCACCTCCACCTCCACCTTATCAATAGAAACTTGACCACAATAAGCCAAATAATTTGGAGTGGTTCATCACTGCATCCTTTTGTATTTTCAGTGGACACCCAGTAGCATTTTAGAAAGAAGCAGTGTAGGTGAAAAATGCAAAAACCAGTGTCAGATAATCAGTATGTTAAATGCATTTTTAAAAGCAAATAATAAGAGCCAGTAGATGATGCAAATTCCGGTGCTTGGTCAGAAGAAGTTGGTCTGCAACTCCTCCCAGCTTTCACTCTCCCTCACTTTTAAAGGTTTATGCTCTCCTGAGCTAATGCCTAAACAAATGTATTGCACCCATGACTGATAGGTGATCATACTGAGGGACAAGCATCTTCATGGCATCCTGGCCTCCTCAAAATCCATTTTTGAACGTCTGACTATCAAATGTGTGATGTGTGGCAGGACTTTCAAAGCCAGTTCATTGGAAGCATATTGAAATAAGCTTGTTTTGTTTTGATCCAAGGTGCTAAAGAATTACTTTCTTCCAAGAGGTGATTATTTTATATTATTTTGGCTACTACTAACCTC
Organism: Hylia prasina; assembly: GCA_013397195.1. Taxonomy (NCBI): domain Eukaryota; kingdom Metazoa; phylum Chordata; class Aves; order Passeriformes; family Sylviidae; genus Hylia; species Hylia prasina. The sequence continues at coordinate 209,280 of VYXD01016002.1, forward strand.
CTGCACAGATTGAAATGAACATCGGTTCCTGTTTGCTTCTCATCATGTTAACAGTCCAAATTGCTTGGAACCTGCAGCACCTAAGAGTTTTCTGAAAGTAGATAATTAGTTTTTGTCTGAAAAACATGTACTTTGGGTGGGTTTTTTTCTGTTGTATTCCCAATATTCAGCTTCTGAAAAGGTACAGTTTTAAAGGTAATTCTTTATCCTTCTTAAAGACCCATAACAGGAACCTCATTGCTCAGGTGACTGTAGCTCTCACTCCTCTCTCAAGAACTTCACATTGAGCAGAGTTTATTCTAACTTTGGATTTCCTTCCTTGTTAGGTAGGAGAGGAAAATGTGTGTACTAATGTCTGACACTGTTTGAGGTCATTCTTATTTCTTTAAATTTTAGTCAGTTGACTGGTCATTGTTCATAAATTGCAGTTGCTCTTGTATTCAAACTGTTTCTAATTAACTGTACCAAGCTTTTCACAGACCAATATTAGAATAGAAGAAAGACACTTATAACAATTTGTAATTTCAGAATTACCAAAAAGATCTAAAAGTTGCTCATATAATCCTTCAGCACGAAACACAAGCTATTTAATAACTCCTTCTAAATTGTAAGCTGTAATTGTTTTAATCCAAGATTAATGAGTTTGCCAACATAGATGGGCCAATATGTTATGATTAATAGGCAGTGGAAAAACACAAGCTCATCTTTCACCATGCCCTAAATGTCCAAAGTAAGACAAATACTGTTCCTGAAGCCTGGTTTCTAGGAACAGATTGGAGACAAGCCAATCTGCCAACCATAGTCCAAATCAGCAGAAGTTTCAGTTGCTGCTATTTCCCAGATGTCTCCACTAGAAGACTACTGAGTCCATCTTTGTTTTATTAAGTGACCAACAACAAAAGAAATGAATGATTTCTTTAAAATGGAATTTGATATGTGAAAAAAAGGAATGGAATGTCCCCTCAGCAGAGTATTATTTATGAAAGGAAACATATTTGGTTTTGGGAAGAGCACTTGAAGTGATCTAAAGTGACACACAAACAAATGCCAGAAGTGCATATTCTCTTCTGAAAGCTGTTTTCCTGATCATGTTTATAATTTAATTCACAAAAAAGCAGTAAAATACAGCTTATATTATTGATAGCCTCGAAAAATAAAAGTCCCCTTTGTGCCTGCACCCTGCTGAACACTTTGGACAAACAAGGGTGGATATTTCTCCACAGATTTTTGCTTTAGCTGTGTCAAATTACGTAAATCACAGAGGAGTTCCTCTGCTGGTCTCACACCATGATACTTCTGTCATCTCTGGGATATTCCCACATTCCAGTAGCACTCAGGAATCCACAACCAGGCAACTTAGAAGCAACAAATCAGACCTTCAGCTTTCCATCCTCTTTGCATTGCTGAAAGAGCTCAGAACAGAAGAGCTAAAGGCATTGGGGAATCTTATGAAACACCTTTTCCTCTATTATTGAAGCCACTGGAGGCAGGTTTAAATGTTGATAAGAGCTGAAATTGATGGCTATTGAAAAGAGATCAGAATTCAAAACCACATTTATCAAGTGGCAGAGAAAACTGGTTTTAATGTCCTTTAGCAAATCTTGTGTGTCAGAAACCCTTTTAGCAGGTAATTCCTGTTTTTTAAAAAAACCCATCATTTTTGAGGCTGATACTAGATACAAATAAATTGTCAGGAGATAGATAAAGGGTATGAGCTGGCCCATACTCTAATATGTAAAAAAGATATGTACAACTGGAAAAGTCATAAAAGGATATGTAAAAAAGACATCCTTATTTCTGTTGTTAATCAAAGTATGGTTCATTGTGAAACAGAATATATGTATAGTGTGGCTTTAGCATTCCAGATAGATATTACATCCCTTAAACTTTATATTAATTCCAGATACTGACTGTTTACCCATAACTAGAAGGGAATTGCAGCCAGACACCCTTTTAATGGTGGATAACAAAGGTGTGAACAATGCTGGAAATTAGTTTGTGTTTCACAGAAGAGCACTTAAGGTGAGATTAGCACCTCTGGGCAGCAGTTGTCCCTAAGTACTCCTTACAGATTCATCAGAGATCTTTGGTGCCTGCTTGTAATGGAAGGAGGGTTTTAAACTCTGGCCCCAAGGCCAAAAGAAAGCACTTAAGGACATATTTATCTTGAAGTATCTAAGTAGGACAAATCTAGATAGAATCCTAGGGAGGGCACAGTGCATTTTTTTTGAGTGATTCTTACTATAGGCTCTAAGTCTCTCATTTCCTTTGAGTAATTTTGTCAAAAAATAAGCAAAATAGAGTGGTTTTGGACTGCAGTTTCTTGATGTCAAGACTGCATCTTTGAGTTAACTGAATATTCTGCTGTCGTATCTGCTTTACTACTTTCATCTGCTGATCTCCATATATCTTTTGCTTTAATAATTTTTAACTAGATTATTTAGGGAAAAAAAATCACCCAATTAATTACAGTGGTTTCTAGATTTGATAATGGCCTAAGAAAACGAGGCTTTTCCCATAATACCTGTATTTCCCCCTTTTGCTTTAGAGACATGAGGGATCCTGCCACGTGCAGTGTTACTGAGGGAGAGCACACACATTCTCTCTTGGAAGCTGCAGGCAAAGTCTTCCAGGTCTGTCACTTCCTACAGGTTTATACCGGCCTGATGCTCATCTCCTTTTTTCCTGGGACCCACAGTGTCAGTGCTGGTGTAGTTTTTGTCCTGTTAAGCCAAGGAGGTGATAAAGATCGATGAGCTCCACACTTCTCAGGGATCAGGAGGGTTCTGCTTGCCCGAGGGCTTCATTTCCTCTCAGCTTTATGTAACTCCAGAGCAGTGGTTATCCCAGCAGGCAGCTCAGGGAAGGGGGAGCAGTCCCAAGGGACCCTGCCCGGCTGCAGCAGTGCTGGGACACAAACAACAGCAACTGATGCCTTGGTTGTGTTTTTCGCAGAGAATTACAGACATTTCTTTGGCATGAACCCTAATTAAATGCATACACCCAGAACCAAATGCTGGTAGGTTATTGTGTATTTTGACTAAAGTGCTCTGTCTCAGGAGACTGCTCTTCTTTTTGTATGCACAATTGCTTTTGCAGTTTTACCTTTTCTTTACCTTGCAGAAAGTAAATAGTCACAAGTATTTGAATGGCAAGAAGCCCTTTATTTTCTGCTGAAATGAACTAGTTTTTAAATACTTCAAATCAGTAATTTCTTAAGATGATCTATGCAGACAGCTGCAGCCAAATATATTATTTATGAAGATTCATCAAAGAGACTGTAGCAGTTCACACGAGAAATTATAAATATGCAGGAAATCTGAGATTGCTGGAGTTTATGTAGGCTAAATCCTGTATGTTTCAGACTGTTTTTCTGACTTTTTCAGCTCCTTTACCTCCCACTTACTCCAGATGAGAGTTTAGCAGCCTTTCAAAGGAAGTCCCGGGACAGACAACAAATTTGACCCTGGGACAGACAGCAAATTTGACCCTGGAGGGTGTGAAAAAACAAAGCAGGAGGAAGTAGATCAACTTATGAATGATTCATGGAGACAGTGAGCTTGGAGGAAGTGGAGGTGATGTCTGGGGAAATACAATGCAAAACATGAGAGCTTCCTACTACCAGGGGAAATACAAGAAATAGAAGTAAAATCTGAGAGGAAAGGAAAGAAAGGGAACAGCGCTAAAAAACTAGCAGGGAGCAAGTAAAAAATGTAGAAAATAAAAGCATTTAAAAACCTACTGATGTAGGTGGAATGTGGAAGCATATAAAGAATGGAGAGGATACACAATCTAATGCATACAAAGTCAAAAAGGCAAATAAAGCACTGGAGATATTTCCACAGTTTCATTTCTAGGTGACAAATGTATTCAGCAGGTTTGAAAAGTGAAGTCTTCAGTGAGTAAGGGAAGAACACAAAGCATCAGTTATTGCTACCTATGTACAGTTCTTCATTTAGAAGAGGGGGGAAAAAAGGCTGTAATTTTAATCAAATCACCAGTGGCTGTAAAAAAACAGTGTAATTATGGCTGATAAATGAAACAGGTGATGTAGGGGATCCATGTGAGTACAGAGCAGATGCTGGGCTTTTACTCATAATTGAGCAAATCCATTGTCATTTATTTGGACATGCATGTTTCATGCAGGAAAAAGGAAAGGCCAGGGCAGATGGAAGCAATTGAGGGATGAATCCCATTGCCATCTAAATAATCAGAAAATACCCATGCTGAATAAAGGTCCCATCTTTCATGGGACAGGAAGGAAGAACCAGTGAGCATGTCTAGCATATTTATAGCTTAAAACATCTTTTTCTTCCTCCCTTCATAATGAAGTCAGAGCCTGAGAACTGCTACACACCAGCTACCTTGTGTTTAAAGGGAAGTGGCTGTGGATTATTCTCTTTGAAAGGTAGTGGGTGGCATGTTTTGAGGAACAGATTGTATAGATCTGATCTAAACTGAAAATGGGAAGAAGCCTGAGATAAGTGACTAATGGGGGTAAAAGTGATAGGAGAAAAAAATCAGTCCAATGGGTTTTTTCCTCTTTCAAGCTGTACTACTGATCACGGTGCTGTTCTAGTGCACCCAGTTCTCAAGTTCCCCTCCTGAGTTCTGGAGTTTTGGTTACTTGTTGTTCCTTCCTTGGTGCCTACAGGTATAATTCCTTCCCAGGAGGTTTGTACCAGCCCCAGTGTGCCCAGCCCTGATTCAGTGGCTGTAATGAATTCTGTTTATACTGGAGAACTGAAGTTATCCCTTTCCAGACTTCTAAGGAGAATCACACTAGAGACAAAGGTGTGACAACAGAAGAAAATCAGCCTTTTAAAAAGAAATTTAAAAAATAAACATGTGCACTTAGAGCAGTCCTTGGGAGGAGGCAGCTTTCAAAGCTCAGATGGTGCGTGCAGTCCAGCACATTTTCCAAATAAAAGTTTTAAACCAAAAGCAGGCTCACAGATGGTTCTAATGAGCTGGTCTTTGAGACACACTGGGACATGAACAAAAATAGTTTAACTCCTAAGACACCGGCATTTTGAGATGAGTTTCAGGCAAAACACTTCAGGAACAATTTTTTCTTGCATGTTCAAATTTAATACATATTTCTAGTCTCAAAAAACCCACAGGTTTTCAGGACCTTGCACTTGCCATTATGTACTTTACAGTACAGTATCACAAAAGTGGGAGCATTTTTACACAGTGACTGATGCTTCTTTCTCCAGCACTTTTCAAACCCTACAATGGGTTAAGTTTGAACAAATAGTTATTAAAAAGGTAACGATTTGCTAGGACAGTTTCATTTTTAAAGGAATATAGAATAGTTCCCTACTTAAAGTATTACTCATCATTCTAGTAATAGAAGTGTCATCAAATGGTACTTATCAAAAAGTATAATCTGTTAATAAATGTATCATCAGATCATCAAAGCTAGTAGCTTTGTGGCACAGAAAGTATTTGTTAAATTGTATTGTTTATATTATTATCTGTTACAAAAGCAGAAATTGATTTATGATCTTTTAATGACATTGTTTGAAATGACAGCATTGTAACTTACACTACCTCAAAACGATGTTCCCTGTGTCACTTGAGTTTTGAGAGATTTCTTATTTTTTTATCTCCTCTTAGGTCTGCCTTACGGATGGGAAGAAGCTTATACAGCTGATGGAATCAAATATTTCATCAAGTGAGTAGTTCTGGGGAAAACAGGTCAGAGTTGAAATAGAAGCACATCAAACTAAACACATTTTCAGTCCTAGAATTAATAGGAAAATTTATTGCACATTGTACTGCACGTTGTTGATTTTTCTAGAATATAGTGAAGATTAATTTATATAATAGAGTTGGGGTTTTTTATTCCTCTAAAAGATTGAAGGAAATGGTGAAAAATATAATTCACCTCCATTCCATATATATCATGATCTAGTTAATAGTAAGTTATTCTAGCTGCTGAAATTCCCAGTGTTTACTTCTTAAAGTGCCAGAAACACAGAGTTTTGCAGGTGGATTTCTGCAGTCTCCTAAAAGAGAGGAAGGGCAGCAAATAAATTACTTCTATCCCAAACTCTTCCAAAAGTCATATAAATAACACTGAAGTTGATGCATTAACTGGCCAAGAAAAGCAGGGTGGTTTTTTTTTTCCCTTTTTTTTTCGAGCACACTGCTCAGCTGTCCTTGCCTCACCCTGTGCTGCCTTGAGGGAGATGTATTAAAGCAGACATGTTTTTTTCTGCAGAGGTTTCCAAACATGCTGCATATGATCCTGCATTCCAGCTCTAATCAAAGGGTGCCTTTTATTTTCAGACAGATGTAGGTTACTACGTGAGATTTATACAAAAAAAAAAAAAAAAAAAAAAAAAAAAAAAAAAAAAAAAAAATTTTAAAAAAAAANAGTTTAGGAAATGAAAGTGAATTAAAAGCCAATTTCATAGCAATGGAAATAAATACAAGAGCAGCTATTAAACAAGAGCACTGTTCCCTTGGGCTCTCTGTTTGTGCAGGGAGCTATGATGGGAGCTATGATAGTTGGGAAGTTAAGGTAGGTGCTGGACTCTTTTCTGGGTAATACTCTGGGTTTATACCTGTGTGACTGGAAACTGAGCTTGAAGATTGTGATATCAATAATGGCAAATAAAATTTAGAATCAGAACAGAAGAAATTGCACATTCTTGAAGCGTCCCCCTGGGGTTTTTTGGGGTTTGTTCCTGTGTTTCTCATACAGATATGTATTTCAGTGACTCAGCAGATAGCAGGATTTGCTGGATATGTGGAGACACTTCTTTCTGAGCCCTGCATTTGGATGCTGAACCATTGCAGATGTGACAAGCAGATGCTTATTAGCAACAGTAGAATCTCAGCTACTCTAGGTGGTGCAAGCCTAATTTGCAAAAAGCATCAGATGTTTTTCATCTTATCCCCACTTGCTGAAACTACAGATTGTAACTCAGGAGTTCACATGAAAAAGCTTTTTCAGGAATTCTTGCAGATCTCACTGTTAGTGACTCTCCATTTGCTCCTGGTGACAGTGCCCAGGTTTTCCATTGCTGTTACGTTCAGTAATCTGTCCTGAAAAGTTCTGCCTGTCAGTCTTTGTGAGGAAGGAAGGCAAGGAAAATTTATCCATTTAATGGCAGAGAAGGGTGTGAAATCACCCTTTATGACCACTGGCTAAAAACTTCTGAGTGGAGTCACCACACTAGAGTGGTGTTAAGAGTTCTTAATGCAGCTCATTAGAATGGAATTAACTGAGCATTTCAATAACACATCACAGTAACGAATATTATTTTTAACTATTTCCTTGTTTTGCTTTCATCACTGTTTCCAAATGCCTTTGCAGAGTATAAGCCAGGCTGTTTGCATGCCTGGCAATCCATACCTCTTACTACACTGTGTAATGTATATGAAGTCAGCTGTTAAAATTAACTGTTTGGAGCAAGGAGCACAACTTGCACAGTCCCTTTTTTCTAACACCAAATGGTGGATTTTGGGGTGAAAACCAACATTGAAAATACCCTTTTTCTGGAAGGAACTTAGCTTGAGGGGCCATTTTATCAGCTGATCCTTTCCAGTAGGATTTAATCTTAATTGTTTAAATGGGGATTATCAGAATAGTTGATACTTCACAGCCCTGGTACTAATGCTGTAACCTTCTTGTTCTCTTTGGCTGTGAATGTCAATCCTTTTATTCTACTTTAGAATCCTTTCATTCATTTTTAGCCCAGCCAAAACCATGAGGGGCTTAAGAGTATTTCAACACTAACCCACTTCCCTGTATACAAATATACAATCAAATATTATTTTAATTAGCAGTTGCCTTCAGTTCCAACATGCTTTACTGGGCTATCAAGTAGCTGACTCCATAAATCTATACATTATAAATCTAATGCAGTAAACACCCCAGAAAGGAATCTTAATAGCACATAAGCTTGAGACAGCTTGCTGTGAAATTTCCATAAATATCTCTGAAGGGGTGTAGCAATATGAGGTGCATGAGAAATCAGAGTTTAAAAGAAGCAAACCAGCTGGCTTGTGTTACACACTGAAGTGAAACCCACTTATGTGAATAAGTGACATGAATAAAACATTTACATGGGGCTGGGCAGCTCCCTGTACCTACCAGGGAAAGCTGCATCTTGTCCATGAATCCTGACCTTAGGACAGCTTTTGAAAACACCACTTTTATCCAGCAAATCATTCCAGCCTCAGTAAATTATTTTCAATGAACCAGACTGTCAGGACTGGTCAGTGCTGCAAGTGTGAGAAACCTCCCTTTAGACTGCTAAAACTGACCTGGGCCTGGGCTGAGCATTAAGCTCATTTGTGCAGCTTTACTGTGGAATAGCAAACTGGAATGGAAGCCGCTCTGAGTTACAGCTCAGTGTGCTCTAGGAAAAAAAGCAAGTTCAAGTGTCTTACTAAAATAAAATAAATTAACAGTAATCAGAAGGACAAAAATTATAACAGTAGATAGGGATCAGCTTCACTGCAAGTGTAACTTCACTCCTGCCAGGCACTAAAGGTGGAATTTGCACCCAGATATGTTTAAAGAAAACTTGGTGTACTTTAAAATAACAAAGGACAAGCACTGTTGTATTTTTATGTAGCAGTACCACCAGTCATTCACACATGGCACCAGATTCATGCCCCATCAAGAGAAGCAAAGCACTGGTGCCTGTTTCCTCTCCAGTTTACATTTGGAATTTCAGTCTTTTTTATACTGGCCAGGTATCCCATTCCAAGTTTAGTTGCTCTCACAGTGAAGACTATTTTGTTAAGCTAGACAAAATTTCCCCTGAAGCAGCTTATGCTTATTGCTTCTTGTTGGTGCCCAACATGTTTTGTGAGAAGAGTGGGCTGAACAAGCCCAGTTCCTTCAACATGGCTTCATGTACCAAATTCTCCAACCCTCTCATCATCTTGGTGACCCTCCTCTGGATCCTCCCCCATTTTTCTATTCTCTGTCTTGAACTTGGAGGATCAGTGCATTGAAGAGACCCCGTGTAATAAGGTAAAAAGGTTCATTAATTAATTTTACTTATGAGATGATTGATGAAGGAATTTTTAAGTTACTGGTTTTCTAATAGAAGTTTCTGTCCCTAACAGGCATTTCATCTATAAGTCCCAGAAACACAAAGGGGCTAATGAGCCCTCATAAAGTATCACCTACACCCAGATGAGTGTGAGAGCACTTACAGTCAGCTGGGAGGCATTAGGATGGGAAAAGTTTTGTAAATAGGGGAAAGGCCATCTTACTTTTAAAGTTTTCATGTGGCTGGTTTTGCCCAGGCTTAGTTCAGGCATTAAATGAGTTTACAAAGTGTAGTAACCAACCACCACTAGAATAAAATCTCACTTTTGCTGCATGCTTCAGCACTAAAATCCAGCAATGCAAAGTCTATTCATTCTACCACTGAACTGATTTTGTGAATTAGGAACTCCTGGGTTTGATTTTCAAACAGGAGAAAGAGTCTGTGCAGAACTGCCCTCCCAGGGAGGCACCATATCTGCTAATTAATGGTTTCATCCTGCCAGTTTAGAATCACACAAGAAGAGCATAAAACCCCAGAGCTGGGACACACTAGTTTTTCCCCAGAAAACCCATTCTAGTTAATCTCTATCATCCTCCCACTGTGTTCACCTCTAACATACGACAGCTCTGTATCATGAGGCTGGCACCTAAAATTAGGTAGGCCCTTGCTATGCTCCCTCCTACTCCCACCCACTCTTTGCATATGTATGTGGTTTGTAAGGACCAGCTGTGAGTTTTGCCCCTGTAAACACTGTTTTTCTAGCATTTTAATAGGACTAGATTCCAAAATATTCTACATTAACAGCTATTTTCCTCAAGAACGCTTATCTTAAATTTTCACAAAAGGCAAGTAGAACTTCTCAAATACTTTAAAGTTTTTGGGATCTTTTCCCTTAGATGTATTTGGGCTTATGATGTTACAACAAAAGGGAAACAGTAATGCTTCATTTAGGGTTATCTTTCAGCAATTTATCTAAAAATCAGAAGTTTCCCATGAAGGCATTGTGTACTACAGGTTCCTCCATTGGAAGGTGGAGAATTTGCTCCAGGTTAAGTAAAAGCTTAAAGTCAATACTTCAAAAATACAGATTAACAAAACCCACACATGATGTGTTCTAGTGGATTTTAAAATCGTGACTAAGAAATCAGGTTTCTACTTGGAAAGCAGACACATCATACTGTAAAATTCTATTTTGTTTGGTCTTGCTTGGGAAAGAGACACCACTCACTTTACTGAAAACTGGGCATTCATAGAAACTGTTTATCATTGTAGCTGAGCTAAGAATAGCAGAGCATGTGTGATAGATGGAGAACTTCTGTAGTGTAAACATTGATGTTTTACAACACTCTAGAGTTAAAGGTATCATCATAAAAGGAAATAAATCACAGTTGATTTTACTTATTGCACAGTAACTTGAAAATATAGATTTGTTCTTTTTCTAAATGTTCTCTGCACATTTCTGCTGCTTTATAAATGAAGGATGCAAACCCCAACACACTGAGGTGTGTTCAGCCCATTCCTGAATACTCTGGTGTACTGCAATATCCTGGTTAGCTGCAGGTTATCTCTAGCAAGTGTTGTGGCCCTTGCTAGAAGAAATCAGTTAAGTTCAAATCATGGCAGACCTCATGTAGAAGTAAACTTCTGTATGTTCCACTGAATTTTCAGTCAGTTCAGAGCAGCAAACTAAGAAAACCCGTGATCTGCCATACTGATTTCAGCATGGAATTGAAGTTCCCCTGGACTGAATCCAGTTGCAGCTCTGCTCCCAGCTCCCTGTAGAGCAGTAGGCAAGTTACTTGCACCAAAATTAGCAGTTATCAAATCATCATTGTGGGTGTCCCCATCTTAACTCTGATGTTTTGTGGGTAGGGATGGGTAATTTGAGGAATGCAGTGCTGGTTCTACCAAGTTCAAAGAAAGCTGCAGTTACTTTGGATCTCTTAAAATTTGGACCTTTCCTATTTTACATTTCACAAAAAAAGTTGTTTTTGAAAGTATTTCCTATTACCTGTCATCCTCAAATTCCCCTGAATGAAAATAAAGAATAGTTATATAGTCACAAGAAGTGGCAAATATTTAAATAGTACTGGCTGAGCACTAACCAAGTGCTATCTGCTATTACTGCTGTTTAATGTTCAGGGATCCAAAGCTGTCTCCATCCATCAGCTCAGCATCAGTTCACACACCCTCTGATGTAGCCATGTGAATCTGGGTAGTCTTGACACGTTTCTCTTGGATTTTTGGAATTCAGTTTCTCTGATTCTCACTGAAATAATTTTGCATGACTATAAGGAAAATAATCTCAGATGTAGAACTAGGAAACTTGGCATTGGATTTTATGATAACATGAGCTTGTAATACAAGAATGTTAAGACCTTAAGCTGCTTTTGGTTGGGCAATCTTTTTTTTCCTGAGAGTTTGTTTGTTTTTTAATATCAAGAACCAAAATGGAGAAACATTCTTTCAGCTTCCACAAATACTGTACACTCTGTCCAGCTTCTAGCCTGTCACAGAAGGCATCTGTTAAAATTTCTTCTGTGAGAAAACAGAAGAAAGTGAATTATTTTGCTCCCTGGGTTTTGGGTGGGCCATCGGAAGCAGATCAAAGCACACAGCAAGGTTTTTCAGGATGTGCTTCATCCGGAGCAAAGTCACTGCTCCAGGTTCATGTCAGTTTAGTACACGAGGAGTTTAAACAAAAGCCTTGAACATGCTCAGATGCATTTGCAGATACACAGCACGGGAATTTTTCCACAGCTCACTTGGAGACAGGCCTGTGAGCAACTGCACACACTAAACCAGCACTTCCAGAGGAACAGCACTTGGCTGACACTGGGGGAGACAATTTCAGGTAGTGCTTTCAAGCTGAGAAGTGCCTATGCTGTCACTCAGACCTTAGTTCTGATTCAGCCGTGGCTCAGATCTTGCTGTTGTTACTGATTTTATTTTAGTTTGGGCCATTTGCTTATTGTTGACAATTTTTAATGATGCAGCACACACTATTTGGCTGGATAAATCTTCTTCCTAGTGATTACTGCCCTCTGAAATGGCTTATAGATTTTTCTGAGTAGACAAGAGTTTAATCGGTTTAATCAAGGAATAAATAGCAAGACTGTCTTTTGGGGTTTCACTTTATATCCCTCAATCTTTAATTAATAGTCAAGCAAAATCTGCAGTCCCTGAGGGAAATACAAGAAACATTTATGTTGCCTCAGGACACAGCTCCACGGGGTGACATGTGCTCTTGATCTTATTACTGCCAGTAAAATTGAGGTCATTGACATTTTCCAGGACCTGCCCAGCATCTCCTGGGGTACTATTAGGGGTTGTATGTCCCTTTTGAAATGTCTTGCAAGAGGGTACAGGCTTAAATGAACTTTAACAAAAAGGAAAAAGAAAAAATGAATGTTTCAGTTCAAATAATCAGATATTGGTAAATGCAGTGCAAAAACCCTTCCCAAACTGCCTTTAGGATTCGTGTCTGGAAACCATCATCCTTAGATGCTCTCAGGATTGATTGATGGATTGATAGATTGTACTTGCATCAATGTCACTCAGTTGTTTTATTTTGCTATAATTGCTTACCTGCTAAATTAAAATGCTTCAGTTACAGCTCAGAGTAAGTTATTCCTTGCAGACCTTCCCAGCATTTGCTCTGCAAAATAGCAAAAGAGTTTCCCAGTGCTTGACAGCATTTAGGACCTGCTTTCTAAGCCCTGGCCTTTCCAAAGGGGATTCCAGCCACAACAGACACCTTGGCTGGCTCTGCAGGTGTGTGCTGGCTCAAAGAGCTGAAGAAAGAAGAAATGAATACCAAGTTTAAATTCATAAGGGACAATAGCAAAGTGTTAAAAGCACTGGCTCTGGAAAGCTGAGAAATAGTTCAAGTGCATTCCCAAAACATGCGAGGTGCAGGACCAGCAGCTCCACGTACAGTTATGGGGTGATTTAGAAGCTGGTAGAGATGTGAGGGCAACAGAATTAACCCACTTCCAGCATTTTGACCATCCTGCCTACCAAATCTTGCTGTATTTATCTAAACTCCACAGCCATATGAGGGAGCCTGGCTGTAACTAAAGGCCAGCTATTGCCATGATCCCATGGACTGCCTTCAGGAGCAGAGACTCTCTGGAACTCCTGTAGACACTCCATTGTGACCTGCTGTAGTAGGGAAGGGTGATTCTCTCTCCCTGCCAGGATGTGAAGATCCTCAAGATGCTGCTGCAAGCTGGGATGGCTCTACTTCTGTGCCATATGTGTTGGATTGTATATTTCTAATTATGTATTTCCAAACATGCCCAAGGAATTCTGATCATGGCTTAAGAGAGTTGCTGTAGAGAAGCATGACATTAAGAGATGAGAACATTCTCTGAGGTGTGAAATTTGGGACACTGGGTTTGAAAGGGAAAAAGGATCCTTGCAAAGCAAAGGGCTGTCCCAAGCACAAGGGGAACAAGAACAGGAAGGCCTGGAAACAAAAGCCAAAGGCAGTAATTCCAGCAAATCTTGTGAAGCCACGCAGACAGAGTGACACCGAGCCTGTGCCAGAGCAAGCAGGAAGGATGGCAGAGCCTCTGCATGAAGAATTAAATTTCAGGATCTTCCAGGGCATTGTGTTTTATTTTCCTGTAGTTATGGCCCTCATTAGCCTCCAGGCCAGCAGTGCCCGGGGCCTGCATGCCAGTGGGTAAGGAGGGGATGTGGAGTTGGTGTTCCCAGACCTCTGGCAGATGGCACACACTCCTTTCACAGCAACTCCAGCCCTTCCCAGGGGACATGCATGCAAGTCTAAAAACCACCAAAGCACAGTGTGGAATATGTTTCTGAGTAGTGTAGGGCATGTCACCTTCAAACCCATTGCATCAACATCTAGCAGTGCTACTTGCTGCATTTTTAAATGATTATTGCAATACCAAGAGTGAAAGCACCAAAGGGGAAAGCTCTCAGGGTGTGCAGTGCCCCTGGCTCAGACCCAGCAGCACTGGTGGGCCATCAGGCCTTTGCAAGGGTTTTGCACAGAGATAAGGAACAGTATTCTTCACTGAGCACCAGTATTCTTCAGGGGAGCACTACTGCATGTTAAAGGACTAGTGAAGTTTGGGAAATCAAAAAGCAAAGGCAGATTAAAAGTCTAGCAAAATTACTACTGTGGATTACATAGATTTAGTTTAGGGGCTGTGCTCATTAAGGAGGAAAACTTGTTGTTTTACTCGAGCAGAATTTCACTTTCATACTCTTCAGTTTGGTAGAGAACAGGGCTCATCTCAGGCCAGAATTTGGCTTTTTAAGTTCAGATACAGCTAAATCCTTTTTGCCCTCTAATTAGAGTAAGGGTCCCTGTTCATTAGAAGAGTTTGACTGAGTAATTGCCTTAAGATGGCATCTCCTCTCCTGAACTGATCTCAAAACAGATGGGTCTTGCACAAGGTGGCTTCTTTTAAAGCTCAGGATCCCTGGTGCAGTTGGAACATTGAGCCAGGTGTCGTGAATGTCATCCTGTGTCAAAAGGGGGGAAAAACCAATTTTCGAGAAATGATGCATGTCAGGTTTGTAGCTCAACATCCTGCAGTGAGACCCACAGCACTTGTGTTGTCTACAAGATTTTACAATTGCCTGTTAGGCTCCAGAACTTGGCCCTGGCTGGAGAGCACAATTTAAGGTGAAAAAGATGTCTTGATAATTCTTAAAATTAAAAAAAAAAAGGTTCAGATATTTTTCCATTAGCCTTTCTCTGAATTTTTGAGTTATTCTTTTCTTGAAAGATTGTCTGAGGTTGTAATTTTATAAGAAATAATTTTCCATGTGAAGAGCCATAAGGAGACTAATTATAATGGCATTTGAAATAATCTGCTACTATTTCTTTGCCAAAACATCCCTCTGTTCTCATGTTTTGTTTTCCCAAGCTCTGAAATTTGTCCTGCAGTCTGCTAATGTTAAAAAGACAGACTAATCTACTGACATATTTCCAGATCAAATGTTTCTGTTTTCGAGCAATAAATTTGGCTGCCCTCCGATAGCAGTGATTTGTTTGAAAACCCAAAAATCTTTAAATGTTGCTAATTGCTCTGAAAATGTTAAATTAGACTTTTCAACAGGAACATTTGCAAATGGAAAATGTTGTACATTTAAACTTTGTAGTGCTGGCTTTCCAAATATTCCTTTTGCATCAATTAAGCAAAACCCAGAGGTAGATTTGGACTCCCTCTCACTTTTTATTGCTGGCCCTAACACACAAATCAGAGAGGATGTATTTCTAATACAAGAATGTTCTCCAAACCAGTAAATCTGGGATTATCTCTTCAGACTGATTATGTCAAAGCTCTTTAGTCACAGCACTTTTGGAGAACTAAAAATAAATAGCAGCAGGGTTTATACATTTATTCTCTACCTAAATAATCTGCACGTATTGTGTGTGTCTGTCTACAATGTGAGACATGGTATCTGGACTTAATGTTTATTTATAAGAGCTCTTTTCCTAGGAAGGATTTTGGCAAAGGGTTTAAACCAAACTCTTAAGAGAAGCGCCTGTAGGATAAAGTCTAGAACAAGTTGAAAGGAGCTGGGTTCAAATCAGAAGCCTTTGCAGCAGCAGCTTGACAACAGAGCAAAACTTGGCCCCATGTGTTTTGAAAATGAATGAAAACTGGTTCTTTTCTTTCTTACCAGTGATGAAACAATCTTATGCCATCAAATACAGATAATTGTAACTCGGATTTCAGTGCCACAGTTTTGCACTGAGAATTTTATGTGTTTAATTTGTGTGAGAGCAAACTGAAGTTCTTGGAGCAGTAGCAGGAAGTTGGGCATGCTGTCATTTGCCTCCTGGCCCTGGAGTCTGTAGGAGAAAAATCTTCTGAAGAAGAACCACTTTACAAAGAATGTTTAGTTGGGTACATCAAAGATCTGTGGATGCCTTTGCCTGTAACTCTTCTACTCCTGTGCAGTTTCTCCCATTTTACAGGGTTGATATTGCATGCTGGTGAGAAAATGGAGCCAAGGCTTCAGGTACACAGCAAGTCAGGGCATGCCACATGAGGAAGTCAAATGGGAAAAAACCACAGATTTTAAAATAATTTTGTTCTTATTTAAATTCAGCAATGGATTGCTCAGAAATGGTTTGATAAAAAGTAGGTAATATAACCACTTAAAATAGTGCTGGAGGCAGTAAATCTTGCATTGGCAGAGGTGGAATGGATGGAATCCAGTTCATTCAGCTCCTGTAATTCTGCAGGTATTGGAAGAAGTTCTGTGTTGTTATACCAATAAATCACATGCTGGGACTTCAGTCTGGAGCACATCTCCAGTACTAAGCCTTATTGACTGAATATTTTAATTGGGGGAAAAAGGCATTTCCTGACATTCTAGAAAACAGAAATATGCAGCAAAGATATTTTTCTGAGTATATTTACAAATGTAAATATATTCATAAAATAAATATGATGCATACATTTCCCAGTGTTGTGGAATGATGGGAACAATGTTCTTGGTTACACAGACTTTATTCACAAGTCTCTCATAAAACATTGTAAAACAACTCTTTTCATATTCTTCATGTTGGCTGTCACCTGACTTTCTAAAGGTAAACATTGGAAATGTTAGGCAAGTTGCTCTTATTCCTAGTAAAAAAAGTACATTTGCTTTCTTAGAATGAAACAATTACTGTCCTTGAGAGTGGCCATTGTCTGCTGCAGTGTCTTTTCTGTAGGAACATGTTTTTCATTTATCCTTTTATTTTAACTTCTGTGAAACTGATCCTACAACATGTAATGCACATTTTTGTAACAAAAGAAGGAATGGAATCCATCCAGTCCTGCTCTTACCAAAAGAGCACTTCTGAATTGGTTTTATACATAACTGGAGCTTTGGGGTTTGATTTTTTAAATTGATTTTTTGTTTTGTTTTTAATGTATAACCAAGGGTTTGGCCTTTATATTCCACTTGGTCTTTCTTGTGTGGTCCCTGCTCAGGCGTTGCCTCAGTTGAAGTGGTGCCTGAATTCACAGGTTACCTGTTCAGAGCACCTCCTGCTGGGATTTATATTAGGATCATATTTACCTCTTGGGGAACAGTACCATCCTCATCACACCCAACTGATTCTGACCTCAGTACACTCAGCTGAAAGGTGTGAACAGGATGATCGTGTTGATGGGAGCAGTGATCCCAAACCCATCACTCAGTGTAGTGGAACATTGACTCCAATTCCTATTTCAGTATATCTGTTTCCATAATCAGTTATTCAAGAGAGAATTCTCACACAGAGAAAGACAAAACCTGTTCTCATTTGAAAAGGTAAATCCAGAGTAGTTACTTCAAATTTAATTAAACCAATGCACCTGGAAAGTGAGTACAGACCTGGGCTTTAGGGACATTGTGTTAGGATGTGTGAGAAGAGCCGTTTGTCCTTCGTGGCATTTATTATACCTACAATATTTTTCAGCTTGTTCTTGTAGTGAACTTACATTACAAAATTAATCTTTGCACTGACTTGACTATAAAAGCTGTGAATTTATTAGCAAGATTTTTTTTTTCAGGTGAAAAGAAGCTATTTCCTTTCCCAAGAACACATTATTCCAGAAGGGAGAAGAGGCAGTGTGTTGCCCACACACAGTATGGCTCACATGCACACACCACTCACAAGGTGTGCAGTGTTCTCACCACAGACTCCAAACCTGTCCGTGTGTCTGTCCTTACTGAGCCCTGCTTGGGCTCTTTCTGTTCACACAGAAGCTTTCCAGAAACAATAAAGCAGCTTAGCCTGCATGTCAAGTGTAGGGTTTAAGCTATAAAAATCAGCACTGATGCCCCTTTATTGTGTGTGTAAAGGCTGTGGGACCACATCCAGAATTTGGGCTAGAGGACATGTAAAAAACATCAGTTTTTAATTTATTCTTTCTGCAAGAAGAGGAATTACTTCATGATGCTAAAATAGTAATCATAGAGTTGTTTGGGTGGAAATGACCTTAAATACCCCCCCATTCCAACCCTCTGCTCTGGGCAAGGACACCTTCCACTATCCCAGGCTGATCCAAGCCCCATCCAGCCTGGCCTTGGACACTTCCAGGGTTCATGTTCTAAAGAGCTGAGTGTGTTTCTATGATGTGATTCCACATTTGCTCAACTTCCTCTTGACCACTCTCCCTCTCTTAGGCTGTAGCCAGTGAGATGGCCATGTTAATACCCTGCTGTGTTAATTATCTGCAGCTCCAGTAATTAACAAGAAATGTCACCAGTCTGTGTCAGGAATCTCATACAAAAGCATTCTCTTTCTTACATTGGGAAATGGAACCTCCAGTCCAGGTTCTGGCTGTTTGAAGACTCCACATTTTGTTTTTAAAAACCTTGCAGTTAGCAAGAAAAAGACAATTCTGTATTTGAAGGTGTCCTAATGCTGTTACAACTCCAGACTCTCCCTGGAATTCCTTGTTTTGGGATGGGTAAGCCTCTTTTGGGTTGCTGATAGCATTTCTTGTTGGTTTTTAGCCACGTGACACAGACAACGTCCTGGATCCATCCCGTCACGAGCGCACTGAGCTTGCTTTGCCCTGAGGAGGAGGAGGATGGGATCAGAGACCTTCCTGGGCCCAAGAGCTGAGGACAGCTGTGGACAGAGACTAGTTTGTCTGCTTTTAGTCCCTTAGTGAGAAGATGCACAGGTTTTAATCTACCTATTTTCTAGTGTGATATAGTAGTACCTGGTGACATTTCTCCCCATCAAGCTGGAGGAAGTTCTGCTGATTTTGAGATGGGTTTGTGGATGTGTGCTACAAAAGGATGCAGGTGCCACAGGAGTCCTAAATCGGCCCCATTTTGGTGTGCCAGGGATCAGTCTCACCTTAGGGCCCAGTCCACTCTTTTCATGACTTTCCCACAGACCCATAATTTCTCTGACCTGAATCCAGGTCAGCTGAAATTTTCACAGCTTTAAGCAACATGAGATTTAAGATGGGGCCACTGGTGGTAAGTTCCAGCTGATGGTTGCCTGAGAGATGCAAAATGAGATGGGGTTTTTGAACCAATGCTAGTGAGAATAATGTAGATGACTTGACTGAAAGTTCTAATTTCTGTGGGAAAAATCTGCAAGTAAGTTTTGCTACTAGAAATTTAGTGATTTATTAAAAATGTTGGAGCCCTGATGACTTTTTAAACAAAAACTTATTAAGATTGGTTGTTGAGCTTTAGAAAAACTTGTCAAACGTGACAAATAAGTTGTCAAGTAAAAAGAAAGTTTCAGAGAGGACATCATACTCTGACAACAATATGAGGCAACATGAAAATTATTCTACTTTTGTACTCTGCTAAACTGATACAGACACACATCAAATACTTCAGTGGAAGCTGTGAAGTTTCAAGTACAATGAAACCTGTGAAACCACCTCCAGGATCAGCAGAAATCAGTCACCTCCTCAGAACTGGTCTTTTAAGTAGAACAAAACCATTTTGTACACATTGGTGATGTTTTAAAGAGGATAAAGAAAAGGATGGGGGGTGCTAGTGCAAGTTAATGAACAGGTTTCTGTGTACCTCAATGGCACAGGATATTTTAAATCTCATTATTCAGAGCACAATGTCTGATGTCAGCTTTGTCAAATGTATGATTCTGTGCTACATTTTTCTGGAGGCTCTTTATGTGTGTGTTGTGTATACAATGGTGGGTGTTAGTAATGAATGAGACAGACCTGAACCTGCAGAAGCACTGATAATATGCCAAAGGAAGTCTCTATCTCTTCTTCAGTCCAGGAGAGAGAAGGTGATTGTGGCAGTGTGAGGAGGGCACAGGCTGCAATCACATTTTTTGAGGTCAGTCTTCAGCAGGTGTGGCATTGGAGTTAAGAAGCCTTGTCCTCTGAGGAATGAATATCAAAGCCAGACTCACTGGCAGTTCTGGTGCCTCCACCACGCTCTCTGTCCTCAGCAGTGCAGAGCTGTGCCAGGTCAGGCTCACTGGAACGGTTGATCCTTTTGAACCAAAATAATTCTCATTTTTCTGAAATCCAAGTCAGGCTTCTGAATAGCAGCTCAGTAATCTCCTGCGCTTGGCCTGAGAGCTGGAGAGCACATCACCAAATGTTCTTCCTGAAGCTCACAAAAGAGACCATTACAGGCTTTGCAGGAAGTAGATGTCAGGGCATATTGAATAAGCAAATAGGAAAAATGTGTTTTGTACTTTTAACTAGGTCAGACCCAAATTATCTGTGAATCTACACAGGTGGTGTGGATTAGGGGAAAAAAGCTTGCTCAGCAGACCCACAGTAACTTACATTTCTAAGAAAACTTCTCCTAGCAATAACACATGAATGGTTTAGCCATATTTGCTCCAGTGGCTCCTGCATGCTCCATGGCCTCCTTTGTGCTCCTGGAGAGCTCAGGCCAAAGGGACAGAGCATGTGCTTCAGTTTCAGGCTTGGACACTCCAGAAGCATTTTTATTTAAATCTCTTTTCTCAGAATGGCACAGACTCATGACCTACAGAAGATACGTGATGTTCTGAATTCCTTGTGGTATTTGCTGTAGCCATAGTAGTCATTTGGATGCTTTGTGACAGCACTTTCTGTTCATACTTCAGTGATATCCAGCCTGCACACAGATTCCAGCTCCCCAACTCTGCTCAGGAGAGGTTTGAGCCACCACTTGCCTCTTGCTGCCTGGATTCCTTCTGCTGGTGGCTGTGTCAGCCAGCTGGGTGCTCCAAAGGGGAACAGCTATTTAGGGATGGAGACTGTGGCTCAGACAGGCTCTGCACGAGCAGGGGCTCCATGGAGAGCAGCTCAAAGCTGTCCTTCTGTTGGATCAGCTGCAGGGGGACAGCTCTGCACATGCTGCCTGCCCTTCCTGGGCGTGCAGCCTGCTGTGCACGGGGACAATCTGCCTGCTCCTCTCACTGCCACCTCCCACAGACCCCAGTGTGGCACAAACCTGGAGCCTCTTCCCCTCTCTGTCTTAGAAACTTGCCTAGAAATTAAAGATGTTAGAAATAGATCTCTGCATCTCTTCAGCTGCTCCAGTGAGTGTTTCCCTCCTCAGATAACCCACCAGCTCACATTCTCTGGCGTTGAGAATACATTTTCTTACCTACAATCTCCAAATGTTGCAATCTATTTTTGTACACTGGCATACTTGTTTCCTAGGTTATTTCTCTTAATCTCCCCTTGTCTCTTCCTTTCTGTGAAACAGTTTTGTGAAAATTATTTTGCTTAAGCTGAACTGTGTATATTGAGAAAATGGTTCTACCATAACTTGGAACAGAATTTGTAAAGAGCAGTTGTCAACATAAGCAACACTGTAAACAGCAAATTTTCATTTTTATTCCTGAATTTTAAAAATTAAGTGGAAAAGATACTGAAGTGTATGTTATAGCCTTTAAGTTAATAAAACTACACCTTTATATTGGAATTAATCTGTCCCACATAACATTCTCCATGTGTTGAAATGCCTCTTGTAACAGGCTGCTTTAGGAATGGTTTGGTTCATTTTCTAACACTCAGGAGGTGCCTGGTGCCACTGAGGTAAGGGAAGGAAAATCCTTTAAGAAAAATATTTGTGGTTGTGGAACAGGCTGGGCTGTGCAGGACTGACTATGGGCAAGGCTCTCCAAGGAGCTCGAGAAGTGCTGCTCTGGCTTGGCTTGTGAAATGTTTTATTTTCTGGGAACTGCTGGGATTCTTAACCCTCAGCACAAGCCACACAGGGCTCCAAACTAAGCTCCAAAATTCGGTGGCCCTTTTGCAAGTGCTGTTCTGAGTGACTTTTGTGTGGCTCTCTTTTAAGTCAGCAGCAAAAATTTAAGCCAGCTCAGGAGCCTTTGTTCAATTGTGTGCTCGTGGTCCTTGTGTGTCACCAAGGCTCCCCACTTCCAGGAGCAGCAGCTGCAGGGAGTGAGCCCAGTCACACCAGTTCAGGCTGGCACCTGGCAGCACAGGCACTGGGACCAGCTTTGCAGAGATGTTTAGCAGCTTAAACATGTACTTGGAGTTAATGGGAATTAGGCACCTAACCTACTTAGATGCTGCTATAAATGCTGCTGGGCATGTTCAGGTACCTAAATACCTTAGTAAATCTTTCCCCTGGCTGCCTGCAGCGATAGTGTACCAAAAATCAAATACCAGTGGCTAAAGCCTCACCTTTGTCCTCTGTAACCAGCTTTGCCTTTCCCTAGGGATTGTTTTCATGTAACACTAAAAATATCAGCCAGCTCACAGGTTGTACCATCCAGGCTCTGCTCGTATTTGCTGGTGGCTTGATTATTTATTGCTCATTCTAGATTTTTTCCACAAACAGTGGCTAAGGCTGGCATGGATTTAATAGATTGGTATTTTCACAACACTCATTTAAGATATTTATTATGAGATAATACTGTTGAATGCTCTTCCCACAAAGATGACATGAGTTTTACATCGTTCATCAATAGAGTTGAAAAAAAATGGCATGGGCCAAAGATCTGTTAAAAACAGAGCCTAATGTTTCCCAATATGGAGCTGGGAAGTTGAAATCTGATCACCAGTGCTGATTCTGTCACGGTGGTACAGTATCAGTGAAACCCAAACTCATTAAAACTGTCATTTAAAGAGAGTGGATAAAAAAGTCTTTATCCTGCCTGCTCCCAGGTATGTTTTGGGAGGTTGGTTTGTCCTCTGAAAACTCTGGCCCTAAAGCCACAAGGCCATGTTTGATCTGATGTCCATGATCAGAATCTCTATTTACAACTTGCAGGATTAGCTGAGGTTAAGCATGTGCAGGGTTAACTGCTTTCTAAGGATATTTCCTTGCCTGTATCTTGTATCTCAGGAATTCTCAGCACAGTAGCCAGGACAGTGATGTGTTTGGTGTTCACAAGAGCGCTTGAGACTCCAGAGAATTTAGTCCAGCATTTTTCCAAAGCACACATTGAAGTACAGCTACATCAACCTTACTATTCACTGAGGGCTCCAATGAGCAGTATTGCTGAAATGATCCCTCATCCTGATGAGGAAGAATCCAGTTTCTCCAGCCAGACACTATGGAGAATTTTGGTTTCATTGTTAGGCTTCTTGGGTAAAAGCAAACCATGAAAAATCAGTAGTTTTGCTGCTGTTGCAGATAAGTCACTATTTCACCCTGACCCCCAAAAGCTACACTCTGATCAGAAATGTCTTGATCTCCTCTCAAGTACCCTGCCTGTCAGCTACCCACAGACAATATTTCCCTGTGGTCCAATTATCATTATCATCAAGAACTATCCTTGCTCTTGTATGTGAAGAGAACTCATTAAAACATGATTGAAATGGAAAAAGAATAAGATTATGTTTCTTGCCTGAAAATAGAAATATAACAACAGTAATTATATGGGGAAGAGAAAGGATCCTAGGAAAGCAAAGCATTGGGGTTCCTGCTGATGTTTTCATTTTCACTCCAAAGGCTGGTAATGCATCCCTGTTCCTTTACAACCCACTGTTCCTGAGAGCAGCAGGAGCAGAGGCTTCTCCAGGGACAGGGGAAGATCTCAGGCCCTGGCTGAGCTGCACATTTTAAACTCCAGACTGAGCCACTGGGGATCCATCGTTAGGGACTGTAATTAGTCACTGTGGAAGTTATGAGTCCTGAGCTGTTATGTGCGGTTGTAGGTTGGAGACACACTTGCAACTCGAGTCACCGATGATCATGAGACAAACAGTGTGTTTAATTGCTGGGAACCCTCTCCTAGAGGGGGTTCAAACTTTCCAGGCTTGCCCAGCAGAGTGCCCGGGGTGCTGACACCGCCCAGCTCCTTGGCCAGTGATGTGTCTGCATTCCCAATTGAACGTCAGTGGCAGAGGTCCCTGTTTGAGCTCAAATCTGGCCTAGCATTGCTCACCCAGGGACTTGTTCTACTTCTTTTCTAGAACCAGCCAGGCTAGCCAAATTGGGTTTGTGTTATGGCTAGATTTCTCTTGTCCAGCTACAGACCGGCTGTGCTGTGACACCAAGCTAAAGACAACTGCTCATCACTGATGGCATGGCATGAGCAGGAGCAGAGAGGCCCAGTAAGAACCTGCCTGGCACTCTCAGACCATATTAAATGCAGAACTGTTGTAAATAATAAAGATACCGAGGATCAGGAAATAAGCCCTAACTGCTGAAGTATGGTTGTCTTGGCTGGTTGTTACTGGGCTAATTGAATGATGCAACCAAATGAATGGTTGTTATTTGGCTAATTGAAAGATGCAACCAAAAGGAATCATTTTGGTATGAACTGAAAATGTGTAAATGTAATTAATCTCTCACTTCTTTCTCTGCTCAGCTTTGGTAATACAGTC
This sequence comes from Hylia prasina, assembly GCA_013397195.1. Lineage (NCBI taxonomy): Eukaryota > Metazoa > Chordata > Aves > Passeriformes > Sylviidae > Hylia > Hylia prasina. The sequence goes on from VYXD01016002.1 coordinate 233,575, forward strand.
CGGTCCCTTGAGCCTAAACTCCCCATGGATATGCTTAACCCATTCTGGCTGCAGACACTGAAGCAGCACAGTCCTGCAACTCTGCTGTTTCCAGTAATCACTTAGAGTCCTGCAGAGAATGATACAAAAGCCAAAAATGAAATCAATAGTAAATGTTCACTAACAGGAAAACTCCTGTGGCTGGCTGAGGATAACAGAAAAGTGTGTTACTGCTGTGCTCAGAGGTTGTTTGGTACAAAACCCTGAAGCCTGTTTCAGACGAGGTTTGTTGTTGCTTGTCCCGATGTTTTGGATACACAATTTAACCCACTTGCAGGAAACCAGAGAAAAAGGCCTTGGTAATTTCAGCACATTCATAAAAATGCAGGTTCTCATTTATAAGAAAACTCAGTAGCCATCATGGCTGAAGTTTTGAACAGCAACAGTGGCTGCTCCCAGTGGGCTGTTCTGGGTCAGGGACACTTGCCTGGAGCACGGGGGGGAAATTAGCAATTCAGCATCTGATATGGCTGAGGGAAATTACAGCTCCCCAGGTAAGGAGAAGGACTGAGTTCCTTTATTTTGCTATAGCCAGAAGGGAAAGGCAAGCCAAGGGCTCAGGGGCTGGAGTGAGGGTTGGAGTGAGGACAGGGGCACCCTGCCAGGGGCATCACCACCTCCCTGAGCTTGGGAGCTGGATCCTAGGGAGTGTTACCAGGGGAACTCTTCCTTGCTCTGAAAACTTCTAGCTCATTGTAGTGGAAAGCCCTGAATCCAAAAACCAGTGTTCTCTGCAAAGGCACCAACAAGCTGCAGCTGCAGCCAGGGAGGTGAACTCAGGAGCAGACACGTGCACAGCAGGCTGTAATTCCTTGCCAAACCCAAGGCCACTGCTCAGCCTCCTCCCTGTGTGCCCACTGCATCCAGAAATTGTTCTTGGATCCATCCATCTACAGCTCTCCTGCCCTACCCAGTTCTGATCGTGATCCCTCCCCTGGAGCAGAGCAGTGCTCAGCTCACTCTCCCTGTCACTACCACTTTTGCAAGGGGAGGACTGAGCTCTGATAGCTCTCAGGTGGGTAAATTGAGTTTGCAGTAATCCCAAATACCTGAGATATTGAAGCACAGCTCTGCCATGGAGGCTGAGGGCTTTAACAGCAGAGAGGCACAGGGACTCAGATGGATGTACGTGCCTCATGTCATGTGTTTCTGCCAGGGCTGGAGCCTAATTGGATTTCACAAATGTGACTTCTGTGCCTCTTGATCACAAAACCAAATTAAACCTCAAGAAGTTTTGAATAAATCCATACCTGAAAGTTTGCCTCAAAAAAAAAGAAGAGAAAAAAAAAGGGGGAAAAAAAATAGTCTCATTCCAGCTCCTCCTCTGCCTCAGCAGGGGAACAAAATGAAATCTTCAGAATTATTGCTTTAAAACAAATAAGCAAAGCACAGCCAGAAGATCTGAATTCCTGGGTGCACTGAATAAAATCAGTCATGTGATAATGATGGGATTTTCTAGAACACCTTTTAGGCATGCAATTCCTGTATTAAATCTATTCAGATGTCCCTGGAACATCTGCTTCTATAAAATGGGAGTAACAGCCACTTTTTACAGTGTACTGACAGCTACAGATAAAAGCCTGATAATTGCTAGCAGGAACCACTGCCTAACCGGAGATTTTCTTCAAAGTTAACCTGCCAAGATTTTTAAGACTATTGCACATGATAGCCCTGTGCCAGTTCACACAATTTGGGGAGGTAGAGTAAGTGTTAAAATTGTAGGTAACAGTGGGATTCAGACAGATTCCAGCCTCCCATGAAGGCAGATCAGACGCGGCTGATGCCTGGAGCCGCGGCAGCAGAGGGAGCAGAGCAAATCTCCAGATTTGCTGTTAGTTAATGTGACCTAAAATCAGTGGGAGCTGCTTTAGCACGTGGGTGCCATGGGCTGCTCTGCTTCCCTTCAGGGAGACACCGGAACACCTGCTAAAACCCGGGGCAGCCCCGAAAGAGAGGAGCCATTTATAGGCACTGCCCGGGAAGATCCACAGCTCTGCAGCAACGCGGTCCTGGCTGCTTTTCATCTCCTCCCTCTCTGCCTATGTTTATTCATGAGTCAGGGTGCAGGGAAGATGAAAAGGCTGCTGGCAGACTTCTCCCCGGAGTCTCCACTCGAAATGGTACCACACTTCCAGGGAAGCCTCGCTTGTGCTCCCAACAAGGTTGATCCTCATGGGAATGCCGTCATTCCTCTGCAGCTCTCAAGGCAGGCAAACATTATCTTTATCGTCCATACACTGAGCACAAAAAATCCAGTAAACCTCATCTGCTTTAGTGAGATCCGGAGCTGGAGTGCGATTTTACTGCTCTTGAAAAACCCAATATTTGGATGGATTAGCCCGGTGCCAGGCTGTCCCTCTGATCTTTACAGCAGCCACTTGAACAGCACCTAAAAACCAGGGGACTCCTGGCACACAGGGCTCAAGCAGAGCAAGTTCTGCTACAGAAAACCCAGCTGAGATCTTTCTTTATAAAAGGGAATAGCAGCTAGTGGAACATAAAAAAGAAATCCATGCCTGAATGAAAGGAAAGTGACATTAGGGAGGACTTCTGAGCTCAGAATAGCTCCTGCCATCCTCTGTCACAGCCTCACTCCATGAGCCAGGAAGAGGCTGCCAGCATGCTCAATTCTTATAGGCAGTCCTCTGCCTGGAGCATCCGCAACAAAAATCAGTCTGATTTTTGTAATTTTGAGGGGAAGTGTTAAAAATATTGAAAACACATCTCCCGTTAACCATTATAAAGCTGGAAAGCCTTTGTAGAGATTACTCAAGAGCAACTAATCTTAGCATAACAAAACCTTTGACTGACTTCCAAAGCACCTCGGTGCAACTCTTATGTAAATCAGTCTCACCTACTCACAACACAGAGCAATCAAGGTGTTTTCTTGCAGGGCAGCATCTCACAGTGTCCCTGCCCCACGATGGAACCCACCAGCCACATTCATCACTTGTTCCGAGGGGCTGAGGTTGGCTCAGCTCTCAACAACCACCAGCACCTGTCAGGATCAAACCCCCCAAATCCAACTGGGATCTAAGCCGTGCAGTTTTCCTATGAGGAGCAATTGTAAGAGGGTTTGTGCAGAATCTGCAATAACAGGTTGATGGTGACGCTGTTACTGAGCAAACTTTGCTAAGCAGCCTCTGAGCAGCTCAGTGAAAGGGCTTGAGAGATGGAGGATCGTCATCTAAAAAGGATGTTACTGTGACGTTCAGAGAAATCTAATGTACTGCTGTAAGACTCCTTACTGGAAACAAGTACCTGGCTGCTGTGTACAAGGGGTTTGCAACCTGTCAGTCATAACAGACCTTGTTACCTTATGTATCTAAGAAATCACACAGTTAACTCTGGCAAATACTCATGTGGCGTACAGGTGTCACCCTCTTAAGATCCCCCTACCTGATCCTATAGGAAAGAGGGACAAAGAGAGAGAGAGACAACACTGATGAAAACTCAGTGACTTGTCCATGGTCACACAGCAGGTGGTGGCAGGGGCTGGAGAGCTGAGGTCACCAGCCTGGTGCTTCTGCACCAGCCTGCACTGAACTCTCTCAATAAATGAAGGCTCTAGATCAAGTGTAAGAGTTTAAATTATAAGAAAATTTTATTCTTCAAAAACAATAGCAAAAAAAAAAGTTTTCTAACTTTATTATCTCCTGCTCAATAAAATAAAAATAATAAGACAGTATGAGCTTCTTGCAGAAAGGACAGGTTTTCCAGGAAAGAATTTACACAACACAATAGTTGACAAGTTAGATAATGACCACGATAAAATAATGATGCTGGATGCCTGAGCTAAGCATCAGAGAAATGTTCCAAAAATCTTGTCTAAAAGTCTGCAGCAGCTGACGTTTTGTTTCTGTTGCATGGAAGCTTCTTAGCCACGGAGGCATTGCCCTGTCCGATGGCTCCAGGATAAAGAGAAAGGAATTTCCCAAGGAGAAAACAATCCCCGAGTTGTACAAGCACAAATGCAGAGCATTGTGAGGGGCTGATTGTGCTGAATGGAGCCAGCGGATGGGACTCTGTATCCATGGTAGCTGAGGAGGTGACTCATGGCACCACTATAAATACAAACTTGCCTGCAAAGAGCACACTCGAATAAAATCTGCATTTGTACTCCGTTTGCACAACAAGCTCGAGACTCCACTTCTCCCGGCGTTCCCAGTGCATCCCTCAGAATGAGACCCTGGTGTGGGACAGGAGAGAGCCCAGTGACCCCCTGCTCTGCCTCCCCCTGTCCCAGCCGGTAGCTCTCAGGGACATCGCACCCCGGCAGCAGCAGCACATCCCGGGCTGAGGGAGGGACCACGCCATGCCATGAGGGCACCGAATCAGGGAGGGAACATGGCTGGGTACAACTGCAAGAGCTCAGCTTACAGTAACTCAAAATGTTCGCTTCACTCAGGAGCAAGCCCCGGCACGGGCAGTGCCACTGGTCACTAAGAACGGAGCGATGGCACAGGAGGAAGAGGTGGCTGCAAATGGGAGAGCCATTAAACAGCCGCACACCACCTCACCTGGATCTTTCCTGGGAATGAAGAGCACTAGAATATCTGAAAGTTCCTAGAAGGAATCGCAGCCCTCGTAAAGACATCAGGCAGAGCTCTGCTGGCAGACTGGAATTCGCATCAGCCAATAGTTTGGAATGTCTGCGCTTGCAGAGGAGACTGCAACTTGCCTGCCTAGGGAAAAAGGCAGCCTCTCCAAAGTGAGAGAAGTGCCATTTGCTTCGGAGCTGGGCAGCTCAGTGCCCCAGCGGATAATGCGACGCCGTCTGTGGGTTTCAGACCTCGCTGCTCCCCCGGCCAAGGGAACGAGGGTGGAGACGCTCTCCCGCTACTCCTCCGGCTGAGTGGTGAAGGGTGGGAGTGAATCAGCGGGGAAAGGAGCCGCGTTCACGACTGCTCTGCAGTCAGAGGTCTTTAAGAGATAGAAAAAAAAGACTTTAAAAATATTATACCGAATTCTTAATGATTTTTAGGAGGCACAAATAACTCTCTCAATTACCAGAACCACCTTCAAAAAACATTACTTAAACATCCCCTGGCTCGGCGAAGGTGGGGAAAAAAGTCAGAAAGCTGATTTGATTCAACACTGAAAAACGCTTTGAAAAAAAAAAAGTGATAGACAGGAACTTCCTCTCCATTCAGGGTCACAAACCAGATGAAATCTCGCTGCTCTGGTAATTTTTCACAGGTGTTATTGTATGGCTTGAGATGCCGATAAAATGGAAAGATAATCAAATTGGAATCCCATCAGTATGTACCTTTTGTAAGATTAGCAATTTCACAGTATATTAATTTTTCTCTAGATTAGTTTAAATGTGTAACAGCACTTGATTTAACAGAGCTGCATGGGCAGACAGTATTTCAACACTGTGAACATCTGTTCTGAGTTACCAAAATTCCAGCTCAAAAACAAATATTTCCCCTACAAATCAACCCAAACATTATTCTGAGTGTTGTAACAGATGCAAAATGATTCTGGCTCCCTCTGCCCTGTGGTTTGGCTTTTTCCTTAAACTTGATGTGAATATATTTATTTAAACACTTCAAGAAATACACATCTGAAATGGCTATTTAAGCTTCCTTGGAGTGTGTCTGATGTTGGTTCAACGTGTATGGTCAGTTGACAGACTGCCTCATTAACTACAGATTCTATTAATTAACGTAAGCTCTGGTTACAGCTTTGCAGATAAACCTGTTCTGGAGCAGCACTTGAAGTGCCACTCAAGTGTTCTGAACACTTTAGCCCAACAGCACAGAACAGATGAGCCTGAGTTTGTGAGCAGGGCAGAGTTTATTTTGGGGTTTATACTCATTCTGTTCCGGCCTGTTTCAGTGGGCTCGTTGCCCTCATTGTTACTGCTGCTGGTCATCTTTCATGAGCTAAATGAATCAGAAGAGGTATTGATTTATCTGGCATAAAGAAATGAGATTTGTTTACTAAACATGAAATTTGGAAAGAGGCTTTGCAAGAGGGTTCCCAGTGAATGGTCTGAGTATGTGAATAAAAATATTTACTTAGGCAGAAGCAGCAATTGCATATTTTGAGGTGTTTAATTGCATTAAGCTTCATATGAGCAACTGGGATTCACGATTTTCTTTTAATAGTTTATATGTAACAGCTCAGGCAGACAAAGAGAGAACTGAATTGTGGTACCATAAATAACTACAAACTCCTGCACAGAGAAAAATCCTTTTGGTTCATCCCTCCGTGCACAAAATACCCTTTGGGGGCAGAAACAAGGCCGTGCTTTGAGGATGACATTTTGGAGTTGTTAATAATTTTCTGTCTTAAATGCTTGGAGAAAAACAGTGTGTGTGGACTAAATATAACCCTGCCTTTAGTGCTGGTTGGGAAATGGGAGTCCTAGGCCAGTTCTCTTCCACAAACAATGGGAACATGTGGGCCATAGGGAGGGAGACAGGAGGATGGCAAAGGGAGCACTGCAGGGCCCAGGAGTCTGTGTCAGTCACTGGGAACCACACAGGGAGTTCAGCCATAAGAACGTGCATTATTCCCCTGCAGGGATCCCAAAGTTGTTATGAAGTTGAGGGCCACATTTTCCAAAGGCAATTTGTTAATAAGGCATAAGGGAGCTACAGATATGTAAACCTGCATAAAAATGTGCATTTTGTTCAACATTTCTATTCATAAAGAGATCAGAACCCATTCTATATGCAGTAGGCTACCTTCTATCGCATTATATATTAGCTTTATATATTGTTAATTAGACCTAATTTAGGCCTCAAAAAATCTCATTAAAATTCTGATTAGTGCTGTTGGCAAGCAGCCATCTAAAAAGCCTCTATTTCTTTCTTTGATAAGTTTGAAGCTGCTATAACAAACAGTAAAAATAAGATCACAGCCTTCTTTCTCATGCCAATCAACATAATGTATTCTCCAGGTCAAAGTCATTTAAGGGAAAATACAGGAGGAGGACATCTCTCTTTCCCTGCATGGATGTTGTCAGGTGGCTATAGAAAATTTTATGTTTATGCCCTCTGGTAGTTAAAAAAAACCAACCAACCAAAAAACCCCAAACCTAAGAAACTTGTTATAAAAATGCCAGTTGTAAGCCTTCAAAACCAACTTATTCTGCAAGCCAATTAAATAAAGGGGTTTTTTAAAAGGCTTTAAAAATTAATGGGAATAAAAATATGACAAAGCTGGTTTAATATTAAACCGGTTCTGTCTGAAGTTTTCTGCATAACTTTCTGCCTGATGCTTTCCATACAGCTTGTAGTTGTAATGCCTGGCCAGGAAAACATACAGACAAGAATATCTTTAGCCCAAATACAGTCAATTATGCACTCACATTGCTGCAGATAAGAGCAGATAACTTTAAAAGAAATCATGGCATAAAGAAAGGTCGAAGGCAGAATAAAGCAACAAACAATAGCAGGGCTGCTCTGCTGCCTTGTGCCTGTGTATGTTGAGGGGTTGTTATGATACACCTGCCAGCTATCATTGCATTCATCTCAATTAACTTCAACATTTCACTTTAATGCAGAAAAACTTTACAAAGCTGAGCGCCGCTTGAAATGGCAAACATGAGGTGTGTCTGTGTGTCTTTCAGTGCACATTGTCTCTGTGCAGATCTGTCCTCGCAGGAAACACAAGCAATGAGCCTGGGCTTGCAGGGGAGCCACCAGGACTCTGCAGAGATGCTGACTCCAGGAGAGGAGAGGCAGGAGGGCTCTGATCTGTCCCTGTCCCTCAGAGCACAGTCCCCAGTGTGCAGCTGCTCCATCCTGCATCACCCTGGACACTGGTAAGACAAAGCCAACATATGTTTATTGGAAAATACCACCTTTTTCCTTCTGATAAACACCCAGCCATGCCACTGAAATCCAGCTTTGGGATGCTCTCCATCAGTGAAGCTGATTCTGGGTTGGAATATACATTTTTAAAAAGTACAACTAATATTCTATTTTTCCAAGCCCTTTTAAACTGTAATCTTTAGTGGCCAAAACAGACTTTCTGTATCAAATAAAGAAGGGAGATAAACACACACAGAATAAATGGTGCATTTGCCTCTTAAGACAGTGTTCAGTCTGTGTTGCATTAATATTTGCATAAGTCAGTTTCCAAAAACCTGGGAAGCCTGGTAGGCTGGTATTTAACATATTCTGATATGATATGGCAACTAGTTACCAGCTGAAATTCCTGATAAAAGATTTAAATAGAATAAAATGGGCCATAAGAGAGGTGGCAATTTAGCAGAATGGCCTGGCTGGGGGTACCTGGGGTACCAAGGAAGGACACTGTGGGCTGGCAGCTGTGTCAGGAACCTGCTCAGGTACTGCATGGAAATGAGAGGGGGGAACGCATTAAAAAAGAGGGGGAAAAGAATACCCCTCTCATGAACAAGATTTAATGAATCTAAACCTGCAGGACAAACTGCATACAGTTAATAATGTGCATTTCTGCACTACTTGCTGCTGTTACAATAATTCTTTCTTAAGAAGACATAACATGACTTTAATGCCTTTATGTTTAGAAGCCTGATTTTTGTCTGTAGGAATTTCCCCAGTCTTCCACAGAAGGTCAGGCTTTCCTGCCAAAGATAAGAAACGTTTATCACATTTCTGGGTTCTTAATAATTTAAACCCATATGATTAAGAAATGGTCTGTGCTTTCTGCATTTTGTTTTTTTCTAGAGGGCAACCTGGGAGCAAGGTGGATGTCACAGAACTAATCACAGAAAGAAATTCCAAGCTTAGGGCAGCCTAGCAAGCCCAGGGCAGCAATCACTTTAGTGGTTTTGAGAGAGCGCATTGGAGAGCACGGGTTTGCAGTATCAAGCTGTACAGATCCCGAGCTGATAAGCCTATGCATGTGGAATTCTTCAGGCGAAATTCTGCCTGACCATCCCCAGCACCGTGCCTCCGGCAAGCTCTCTGAAAGCAGCCATTTGAAGTCAGAGAAATCTGGGTCATTGACTTCAATAGAAACTCTGATTAAGGAGGGGATGATGCTCAGCTCCTGCACCTTTCACTCCTCCCTTCTGCTGCAGCTCTGCCTGGGGATGGGCTGTTTTATTCTGTGCTCGTGGGTGCTCTTCTGTCTCCAGTAAAACCAATGCCAAATTCCAAAATCAAACAGCCCGAACATGTAAGAACAGCTATTTCTAAACTGTCTTTTTGCAGCACGCAAGCCAAGAAAAAGGAAGAGGAATGGAGTGCAGAGAAATAAACGGAAGGATCAAGTTGTTTTTCCCATTGGCACCAGCTGGGAGTTGTCCTTATTCAGGGGAAGGTCTGACTGCAAAACGGGCCAGCTACTCCCTTATCTCTCATCTCAATCCAGTGCTATCATCTGGCTGCTTACACCTACTGGGTCTAAATAATTTGCCAAAGCACCAAAGGCACGAGGTGCCTGGAATGGCCTTGAGAGTCTGGTTAATGCTTTACAGGGGGAAGGTTGCTTTAAAAAGCAGAGCAGAGGTTTTTTTCCAAAATTGTAGTCATCACTGAGAGCCACACTTACTGAGTTCAAACCAGGTCAGCTGCCCAGGCAAGAACATGTATTTGATCTACTCTGTCATGGTAAAGGCTGCCTGTAAACGTTGGCAGAGAAAATTATTAATCTTTCAACTCAAGGCATATAAGCTATGACTAGTAATACCTATTTTTCTGAGAACTGGAATGTCTTTTGGAACCAACCCAGATTACTTAGGAGAAGTTCCTCTGCCATCATCCAAAAGCAGTTCCAAACCTGTCTCTCCCACATTCAATTAAACTTAAAAAAAAAAAAAATTAAAAAAAATTAAAAAATAATGAGAAGAAAAGGCGGGGCAGCTCATGGCTCATTCAACAGGCATTTTTCGTCTTGTGAGGAGCCCCAGCAGCTCGCTCAGCTGCACCCCACCGGGACAATAAACATCCATTTTTTTCAGTGATTCAGTGCTGTGGGTAGTGGCTTTCACTTGGAAAGGCAAGTGAGAGCTTTGGCCAGAACCTCTGTGGAGGGGAGGGAGGTGGGGGGGCAGGCACTTCTTGTCAGTGTCTCTCGACTTTCCCTTCAAAAGCTACTGCTTTTCAGCTCACTTGGGTGTGGATATCTGAGCATTCTCATGTGGCTTTTCATGGCCCTCCGCATTCTGCGTCACATAGCTGGAAATGCACTGCCCTGCGAGGCCAGCCTGGGAATTTGCACTGCTTTGGGACAAATCAGAACTAAAACAAAGGCTGAATCATGAGCCTCTCCCAGTTCTCTCCTGTTTATTTTTTTAGGTATTTTGGGGTGGGTTTGGGGGGGTGGGATTTATTTGTTTGGTGGATTTTTTGTGGGTGGTTTGTTGTTTTTTTTTTTTCCTTTTGTGGTCGATCACTCAATTCTTTCATCCATTGTTTTGGCTCTCAGAGGGCTGAGGTGGAGATTCACTCAGTGGATGAACCAGTGGGTATTGAAGGTACTGTAAACCATTTGCTTTTTCAGTCTGTCCTGTGCCTTGACCCGAACACTTGTTCTGCATTATTTATCCTCTCCATCTTGCAGCTTGTTCTCTGCCCGCCTACTTTGCAACTCTTCTCTCCAGACGGAATATATTTAAAAGAGGAATGAAGTGACAGAAGCAGTTCAGCTGTGACCATACAGATACCTGACTAGAAGCTTTGCTCAGGTTTGAGAGATCTCTCACACTGCACATACAGTACTGGCTCCCATTTAATCCTGAGACAGAAAGAGAAAAGCCTGAATTCTTCAGACTAGTCTATATTTAAATACATACAGAGTGCTAGATCACAAGCTGACTGTACAATACCTGTCTCCCAGCACCGGAGTGGGTGTCTCTCCATCTATCAGTAACCATATTTCTGCTGAGCCATGATTACTGCATCGTCTTCCTGCCCCACTTTTATCCATGTTTATGGAGAAAATACAGGTAGGTCCCTTAGAACATACTGGTCAGCTGGATCCCTAAAAAAACCACTTTCACTCCAGCTTTCTGTATGAGGAAAAAACCCAGCAGTCATGTTTCCAGGAGATATTTCAGAACAGAATTCCCAATTTCCATTACAGGCTATGCCAAGGCAATGTGTAGGAGAATGGGAACTGCTGCAAAACAGTGGGGAAAATGCATCTCATGAACTGTGCTGGAGATTTTTACCTAAAACCTGCAGTCCCTCCTTTGTAAAACTCGTTTAAAATAACTTGGAGCGAGGCGGGGGAGGTTATAGCGTTTTCAGCGAAGGGGTTCGAACGGATTCAGACCTAAGGGCAGGACCGAGTGCAGGCCAGGCCAAGGGCTACCCAAACACGGCACCCGGTGCCCGCTGTCCCCGTAGCGGGAGGTCATGGCCCGGGCCAGCTCTGACCCGCAGCGCTCCGTGCGCGGCTCCAGGGGGAGCGGCTCCTGGCGGCAGCGACCGCCTCAGCTCCCGAGGGGCCGGGGGAGCCCTACCCCAGCGAGGGCACGTCCCGCACGGTGCCTCGGGGCCGGACACAGGGCACGGCGGCGGGCGGGGGGGACACCAGGGGCAATGATGGGATCGGTGCCGGAGCGGCTGCTCGTCTCGGCGGCAGGAATACATGGCACGGCAGGGCAACAGCCCACGGCAAGGCAACCCTTCCAGCCTGGACACCCCCTTCCTCCGGCAGGACACCCCTGACAACCCCTGCCCGGCCGGATCCCCATCCCTCAGCAGGACCCCTTTTCCC
>VYXD01016002.1:249084-282921 GCA_013397195.1 Hylia prasina
AAGAGCGCTCGTTACCTCGGGTAGAGGGGGTCGGGATCCTCATCCTAGGCGCCGCAGCAAACCACTCCCACCCCCGCGTCCCCCGGGTCAACGGGAGAAAGTTGCGGCTTCCCCGGGAAGCGGAGGCAGCTCGGGAATACCCGCACCGCGTATGGCGAACGGATCGAGCGCGCACGAGAAGCAGAAAGTGAGGGAAGGTCTCGCAGTTCCTGTCTCCTCGTCTTTCCCAGTTCCACTGCCAAGCGACTCGCAGGATTTCACCGGGGCTGTTGTACGACGTTAAAAATAAAATGCTGCGAAGGCTTGGTAGCTGACAGGAAGCTTTATGAGTTCAGATTCTTGCAGATCTTGCGGAGAAATCAGGCGTTTCCCTTATAAAACGTGCATTGAAATCACTGGGGGCTGCAGAAATGAAGAAGCCTCAGTTTAACTTTTTTTTAGCTTCTGCCTTCGATTATTTTGTTGTTTCTTGTGCACATCAAAACCATGTTCTCTCAGCCTTTGCCACTGTATATTAGTAACATTTAGAGGTGCAGAATTTGGGGACTACTTTGCTTGTGCAGGGACTAGCAAGATCGGGACCTTAGTTTAGAATAATGACAGGATCCCAGGGTTTTTAGGCTAAGACTGTTCCTTTTCAACAGAATATATCAATAACTTCCAGTTTGCTGGATTACTTAAATGTTTACTTCTAAGTCTCTTGAGTACTTTTTGACATTTAAAGCTGTGCATGGGATGGAATTGTTAAGTAAAAACAAAGGGCAATCTCAAAAATGTGGTTCGTTCCCGCAAAGGTGCTCAGTGACGTGACCCCTCCATTCTCTTCCAAGTAGAGTGAGTCAAAGAAGGTTTTTTTTGAAGAGAGTATTTTTCTTACACCTGAGAGTACAGCAGAAATAATGGAAATAGTAGTAGCTAATGTTTTAATTACTGAGTTCTTACATGTTTATTATGTCTTTTTGTTTAAGCATTCAGTAAAGAAAAAGACAAAGAGAAGAAGTTAGATGATGACAGCACCGGTACCACAGTCCCTCAGTCAGCTTTCTTGGGTCCAACATTATGGGACAAGACACTGCCATATGATGGAGACACTTTCCAGTTGGAATACATGGACCTGGAAGAATTCCTCTCAGAAAATGGCATTCCACCCAGCCCAAACCAGCACGAGCCTAGCCCACACCAGTCAGGTCTCCAGCAAGCTACCTCAGCATCACCTTCTGTCATGGACCTCAGCAGCAGGGCTTCTACTTCAGTCCATCCAGGCATGGTGTCGCAGAACTGCATGCAGAGCCCGGTCAGACCAGGTAAATCAGCCTTTAGAACGTCCCTGTGGAATTTGGCATGAGCCCCTTCTCCCCACTGTAAATGGCTGCTTCTCACTGTGCATCTGACAGGCAGCTTTGAGCCCAGAGGATTCCTGTCACTCACACTCCAGCAAATAAAAACAATAGCTCCAGTTATCGCTAAGCTGCTCCACCAGGATATTTGTTAAATTATTGAAGGAAAGCTCTGGGAATTCCGAGGAAACTTGGCTATCTTAGTTGGTATCTTAGCTGTTAGCAAGTAAAAAGACCACAGACAGAATGGCATAGATTTCACAATGTTAAAAGAGCAGGGAAAATGACTGTGAATGGGAAAATTCCTTCAGCCAGTATTTGATGTGAGAACACAGGAGTGGGCAGTTATTCTAGAGTTAAAGGTTAATGCTTCTTACTTGAAATTTTGGCCATAATCTTACTCTCTACTGAGCAAAGTAAAATTTGCCACAGGAACTGAGTTTTGGAACAACATTATAATCTTGCTTAAATTGGCATAAACTGAGTGTAACTCTGACCTGAGTTCATAACTTGCATCTGTAGTCACCTTAAGCTTAAGAAAACACCGAGGAGTCCAAGGCCTGGTTGTAATGCACAATTCCAAGCCATCTGATGTCAGTGGAAGTCTTTTATTATTTTATTAGCACTTGAGATCATCCCTTTAGAGACACCAGTCCGAATCCGGAGTAACTGCTCTGGCTTGACACCAGCATAGCTGAGATCATGGACAGTGGAAGAGTGTCAGCATTGAAGTTTGGGAAACATGGAGCTTTGCCTTTTTCCTTAAAAAAAAAAAATAAAAGTACAGAGAGTGACTTATTTATTGTGCTCTTCTGCTCACACGAGGTGTGATAGAGCAAAGTGTGCTCTTGGCAGCAGGAAACCGGCTCCTCTCCTTTCTCCTTGATCATTTGCCATGCTCAGCGTGCGAAGTCATTATCAGAATCATCTGATAAGGAGGCAAAATAAATAAATAGAGAGGCAAAAGTTGTGGAGCAGGATGAAATAGAAGTGTCTTACTAGTCTACAATGTTCCTGTCTCATTAAAAAGAAATAAAATATCCCCCAAAGCTCCCCAAACCTGTCAACAGATTCCTTGGCCCCCCAACAGAAGTGTGTGTTCAGTCATGGATTTCATTTACTTACTTTTGCTTTGTGTGGATTTGACTTTGCTTTGTGTTTCAATTTCAAGGCTTTTCATGGTTAACTAATAACTTATAAGGGTGTCCAAAGTTGAAATATATTTGGAGTAGGAAAGAGCAGAACATGAAACCCATTGCTTTTTCTGAACCAGCTTTAAAAATAGTGCATATGTGCTACACAGTTTTCTGTCACTTGTGCACACAAAATTAAAAGCAGATAATCTGTCCTGATTCTCTTTTTTTTCAGAGGAGCCTGGTAGTGAGCCAGGCTTTTAATGATCACCTGTCAGAATTTATTTGTAATCAGCTATCTGTGTGACTTTTCAACTCATTGATTTTTTTTCAGTTTTTCCTGAGCCCTTTGCAGCTCCGGGTTGCAAATTTATCTCACTGTGCACTTTTTTACTGTTGTAAAGGACGTTATGTCTCTTGGGGTACGATAAAACTTCTAAATTTGCAGGTATTTTTCCCAACACCATCTTGCCTTTATAAGAATAATTTTTTTTTGTTAAGTGTGTTTTTTGTTTGTTTGTTTGTTTTTTAAAGGGAGCTCATTTCGTTTCTTAAATAGTATTTTCTTGTCCCCCATTACAGATAGGAAGTTTGACTTAATTAACAGCAGTCTGGTTTATCATCAGGTTGTTGAAATTTTTACATGCTGTTATGTGAAATTCTTTCTTTGACAATCAGTACTGAAGAGAAGATCATCTCATAGTTTATCATCTGAGCAAGTTTGAGAATATAACAGCATATATTCGTTTTAAAATTTAGTAAAAGTAGAAATGAACATTTAAGAGTTATCATAAAAGGGCCAAGGCAAATGTGCTGCTTTGAAATAGGGAGGTAAATGTTAAAATCATTGTAATGGAGCCTGTTAGTTAGTATATCTTAAGACACTTAAAATAGATTTTTTTTTTTTATTGTCACATAAAGAAAGGGTTTTGGTTGGTGTGAGCTATCATTCCAGTATGCATAGTGTTGTGATTTGTGTAATAAAATCACAAATAATAAAGCAAAGAACAAGTAGTAGGAAGTATATTTCAGTACAGAAAGTGCCATGTAATCTTACTACTTTCAGGAAAACTGAATGTTTTAGGTGATAGTAATTATAAAAATATTTCACTGGTGTGTTTTCTGGATTTTGCCTTGCAATGGGAGCCTGTTAGAGCTTGTGGGGCTAGAGGAAAAATCCAGTCTAGTGATGCTCCTGTCCCTCCTCAAGTGGCTCTGCAGGTTTAGCACAAGGGGTCACGTGCAGGTGGTCACAGCTCCCACCCTGGCTGTGCCCTGTCTGGGTGGGGACATTCCCCCTGCACTTCACACCTGTAACTCTGTGACCCAGGTGTAGCATAGTCCATGGGAGAGCAGCAAGAGGAGATGGAATTTTGTGCATGTGTTCCAGCACGAGCCTTCTCCTTCCGTAGGAGTGAGTGGTGCTGCCCAAATGTGTTTTGTGCCATGTCTGGAAGAGATCAGGAGAGCTGCACTGCCATTCCCTAAGTGTCTTCAGGCTCAGCAAAGCTGTGCTGACCCTGACTGTGGATGTGACATTACCAAAATCCTCGCTCATTTTCTTTCTCCTGCTAAAAAATGTAATGGCAACAAAAAGGATCTGTATGAATATAACTTCATTCTGTATTTCCAGCTCAGATGGTCTGGTCAATGGATAGATGTTTAGGTTCACCAGTTTATCATCTGCAAAGAACAAAGCAAGCACCTATTTCCCATACATTTCTGTTCAGGGAATGTAGTTGCAGAAATTTCTGGCTTTGTTTTGATGAGAGACACAGGGTAATGACTTGCAAGAGTGAAACCATGTATTTATCTTTCACAGTGCTGATTTTGTTCATAAAAAATAGTATTTTGATTTATTTAAGCATTGCAGTCCAACATCATTTTAAATGCAGTAGATGCATTTAAAACTTCTGTTTTGTTGTTATTGGATATTGGTAGGTTGGTTGTAATCTGTCTCAGATTTTTCTGAGGTCTCCTCAGAATTTTTATCTATCTCAGATAAAAATCTATCTCAGATTTTTATGATGCTTTTAAAGTAACTCATTACTGTAAACACAACTTTAGTGGTTCTTCATCTATTGTGTACCTCATGTAGTCTTTTGGTGGAACATAAATCTCCATTTAAATACAGAATCCTTAAGGAAATTGGAAGTAATTTTTAGCTGTTTGTATGTAAAGGGAGGGTGTATGTTTTGCAGGTAACTAGTTGATGGTTGTTTTTTTACCTGGCTCTTTTCCCTGTGTAGCCCTGATGGAGGTGGTTGAAAAAGGTACTGTAAAGGGTCTGAATTAGAGAAGCATTAGCTAGATCTGGCAGAGAATCCTAACTAGAAGGTTTGGGGGATTTTGTGGTTTAGATCTGAATTTTCTGTTTGCCACCAAATCCTTGGATGTGGGGTGGGGTCACAGGGATGCTGCTGGCACAGTGATAACCAGGTGTTGTTTTTGCCTTGCTCCAAAGGAGGACAGGGGTGCTGGGGGCTCTGAGAGAGCTCCCTCCTTCTTTGTGTCCTCTGATGGTGGTTTTCGGTGTTGCCTGCGTGGCTGGGTGCCTTAGACTAATTGCCAAAGATTATTCAAGGAAAGAAAAAAACACCAGCTTTGTTATCCACTGCAGAAATATACCTTTGTGCATTATCTGCAAGTCTTCACTTAAAAAAAAATGTAAAATTAGAGGCCTTTTAATGAAAAAGCTGAGAATTGTTTCCATGTGAAGTGCACTTACACCTCCCACCCCCCAAAGATTTTTATGAAATGCTGTGGTTTTATGAATTTGATCAGTCCAGATATTCTGTCTAGAGCGCAGTATCCATTACCTCTGGCTTCTTGCACAGGCACTGAGCTGCTGTGACTGGCACCCACTGGGTGGCTTTCAGTGTTTTTTGGAGCTGGTGTTTGTGCTGGGCACAGCAGCCAGCTGGGAGAGGCTTGTTCTTGCTCCACGCAGCTCATCCCGGGGTGAGGTGGTGCCAGGGCAGCCCCCGAAGGGTGTGTGTGCAGCACTCCCTGTATTGCAGCCTTCCTTCCCCTGCATTTCTTAACGTGACCTCCACCTCCTCCTCCTCCAGCACAGCTTGGCAGAGCGAAGGGCAGCATTCCCAGCTGCCAGCCTGTGCGTGGAATCCTCTCCTAAGCTTTAATCATTGTTTACAAGCCATCCCTGGGCGTTGCAGGAACCCCTTCTCTCCCAGAGGCCGAGGGCTCTTGGCGGGAATTTCCTGACCTTTGGCCTCCCACGTGAAGATGGGAATGACCAGCTCCACCACGGCCAGGCTGGTACCAAGAGCTGCTCTTCACATTGAGCCTCACGTGAGGCTCTGGGTGCCTGCAGGACCATGTGCTCCAGGCACGTGTCCCTGCCCTGTGCAGCCCAGCTCAGCCCGGCGCCGCTCCTGCCAGCACGGGTCCAAACTGCACCCACATGGGAGAGCTGCGCCCTGCGCTGCCGCTGCCAGGGAAGTGAAATCCGGGGGCAAGCCTCACAAAATGCTCCCTGGATCAAAGGAAGATGCAAAATATATTCAGGCAAATATTAAAAATAGCCTGTCACATGGTAACAGGGGGGGAAAAAGTGCTGAACACACAGGCTTGTTAATGCTGGAAGGAAGAACACTGTGTCTCCTTCAAGAGAGCTAATTTTAATATTCACAGTTAAATGTTGATTATTGGTTAAATAATTGCTTGACTATGTGAAACAACTTGAAGTTAGTTCGGAGTTCAAACAGTAAACAGCATGAAATAATATTGGGTGTTAGGCTGTACAGGGAGGGCTCCTTGTGCAAGGAAGAGCTATGCAGATTTAGGAAGTGAGCACTGGGAAGACCTAGGATTTGGGGTTTTTCTTTATGTCCCCTAAAAGGTATTTCAAGGATGTCTTGAGTGTCAAGCTCGTTACAACTGCTTAGAAAAGGACAGTGTATTTTTCAGAGCTTTGCTTTCCGTCTCAAAATGCATTGCCAAGTGATTGAATGGTTCTCAGTGCAGTGATTTGATTTTTTTAAGGAGTTAGTACACCCTGAAGTCTTTCATAAAACAATTTATTATTGTGAAGAGAGAAGACCTCATCAGGAGACGTATACAAAGACACCGCTATTATCTGATTAGATGAAGCTACTAGGAAAGACATGAAATTGTTCAATCTCTACATATTTTCGTGACAGCAAATTGGCAGTTGTGGAAGCTGCAGTGGCCAGATTCTGCCAATTAATCTCAGCAATAAGTACTTTGCTCCTCATGTGGTCTCCCTGATTTCTGTATTGCTCAGCAGGTAGGCAGCTTGTTGACTGCTCTCCGTCACCTCCCCAGTGGAGCAGCAAAATGTCACCATTCACTCTCTTGTCATTCATCTTCCTGGAATTTTTTTAAGGGGGTAACAGCTCTCGGTGGCCAGTGGAGTTCTTACAGGATGAAAGGGCTTAGTCACCATCAGTAAAAAGGACTTTAGTGCATTTTGAAATCAAGTTTGGTTGCCTGGCAGTACATTATGGAGCTGTTTAGTATTTATATCACGCAAAGCATGAGCATAGGTTTCTTTTTTTTAGTTTTGTTAAGTCGTCCTTTCATAACAAATAAAATATATTTTCAATATTTTGTCTGAATTTCACAGAAGACTGGCGATCAGAAAAAAATATTTCAGCTAAGTTATATTCAAGAAAAACTGTGGGTTGATCTTAAGTAGATAATGAAAGCTCTGAAAAAAACCATTTACCTAAACCTCAAATCTATTCCACTGAATGGACTATAATCACTTGGTATAGAAAATGAGTGTAAAATGCACAGCTGTGTCAAAATGAATGTATGACAAACAGGTTTTTTGTAGCTTATATATATATATTTATTGTTTTTAATGAATAAATGGTGGTAAAGAAGCTCTCTGTTTATCACAAAGCTGAATTTGGTCCTGCAAGCTTGAGAGCTGCAGTGTGGAGAGCTAAAACAGGTGGGTAATGCAGCATGTGTTGCAACATTTTTTTTTTCTTTTATTCTGGTGCTCTTCGCAGCACTTCAGATTTGCATGACTGAGGTGTTATCCATCAAGTTTTAAACAAATGCAAAACATTGTTCAGTCTCTCACGGTTCTGACATGCTTGAATCTGTGGTACAATTCTGCTTCCTCTGTCCCATTCTCTCAACTAAGTTTTGCCAGGGCTAAATTTGGGCCAGATTTTTGTTGTGCACCCTCCAACACCATTGCTTAGCTCCTCTGATGTGGCAAGGTCTTGCTTCAGGGTTCTCTGCTCAACTTTGAGAGAAACAACTCTAGCTCTCTATCCCACTGGCATTATTCTCTTGTTCATATTGCTTGCAATTTAATGAAAACAGGCACTGAGCATTTTGGGGCTCTTTGTTTTGGTCTATGGCTGTTGTAGGACGAAATAAAAAAATGCAAATTGCATTAGGGTTCTAGAAAACTCAGCTCCTTGTTAACTGGACACAAATGTGGATTACTACTCAAAACTGGAACCTGCAGATGGGTGCATTAGTATGTGTTTCCTACAAGCAGAAGCTGCAGTGAACTGGAGCAATAACTCACCTGTAACCAAATGTCATCCTTAAATATGTGGTTGTAAAGGAGAGAGGCAAAAATACAGAGTTTGGAAAATATTTGTTGAAAGATGGAGAATGGTTTAAAAAAAAAGGCATTCTTTTCCATTAGCCTTAGGGAGCTCAGCTTGTTGTAAATTCTTTGTTCTGGAACTTGGCTATGGACAATAGGTCAAAGAGTAAGTAATTCATTACAGAACTGGTAGGTTCTCCTGAGCTTAATAAACAAATGAATGAACAGGGTTCTCCGTTTACAGCAAGATCAATTAATTTGTGTGGCAGTGATTGGATCTTAAGTTTTAAATAAAACACTTGCAAGGCCTTCCTGCTTACTTAATGTCTATGTGGCTGTTGGTGTCTTTGAGGTGACCTGGTCACTGCACTCATGGCACAGGTGAAAGCACTCCAACAGAAATTAAAGGAAGAGGAAGGAAACTGTAAATTGCATTTGGAAAAAATGAAGGAACAATAATATGAAACTTCAAAGCACAAAATACTGCAGAAATGCATTCAGTGGAGCAATCAATATTATTAGGATGGCAAGATTATTGAAATAACAGCACTAAACCTTCTTGTAGAAGAGCACATTGCACAGGCTCAAGGCTTGCGCTGAAGTAGAGGTGACTTGAAACAAGTCAGTAAGTTTTACCAACTCACCATTGCAACAGTTGGAAATGAGTCTTATTCCACCAAGAAGTCTGCTTAAAAAAACCTGTGTTCTTGCCTTAGTAATGCTTAGTAAGTAGGAAATAAGCACTCAAACCCAAATCCTGTTCCTCATCACAACAGAGAGGGTTAAACTGAATTTGAAGGGTTCTGCAGCAGTCAGGTCTCAACTGCTGCCTGTCTTTGTGCTGCATAGTGGAAATATGGATGTTGGTGGTGTCTGCAGTCCCTGCAGCTGCAGCCCTTTGGTGGGGCACTGGCCTTTCTGGGCACGTAACTCCTGCAGCATTTGCTTGCTGTGAGAGATGAGCATTGAGGGTATTTTTTTTGCTACTGTTTTTCTATGAAAACAAATCAAAACTGGTCATGCTAGGTGGGTATGGCCTGCTTGCTGGTTTTTGATTATATCAGCAGATTTTAACCAAATGTAGCAAGAAAGTTGTGATTTTGAAGAATTGGTTACAGTCCTAAGATTTCATGAAAATGAATGAGTTGGATGTATGAGTGGATATAGGATTAGGAATGTGTTGCTGAACAGGAGTAATGCAAATACGCCTTTTCTACATCAGAAAAGGTACATAAGACCTTTAAAGTGCCTGATGTGTGTGAAATGCTTCCAGAAAAGCTGACACCCTTTTAAACACCATGAGATGCCAATTCACATGGAGAAAAGAATCTGCAAGGAACCAAATTCTGTTGGTTTAGTGTGTGTTGGAGGGATGGGATTCGCAAACTTTTTCCGCCATTCTTCTTCCTTGGAACTCCTCAGGTTCTGTGATTAGATGGGGTTTCATTTAAAAAGAGAATTTAGAAAACGAGCTGTAAGGTTTGTAAGTAAGATCTTGAGAATTCTGATCCCACGGAGTGGAACAGTCTTGATCTTCTCCAAAGCAAAGCATGGTTATTTTACTGAAAAATGTTCTCAACTTTATGCATCCTTGCTGTAACCTTTTCTTCTTGTGCAGCAGAGTCACCCCAGCTCTGCTGCCTCGTTTGAAACTACCTTGCAGTGATCTAACTTCAGATTCGATGGCTCTTTGATGGATCACAATTACTGCAGTATCCCATGTGGGCAGGCGTCCAAGTGACCTTGTGCGCGCATCCCGCTGCTCAACCCGCACTGCACACGGAGCTGGCTGGCTCTAATCTGGGGAATTTTCCACCCTGCCACTGGGGTCTGGGCTGCAGTGAGGTCAGGAGTCAGAGAAGAACAGGGGAGAGTGAGAGTGGGCTAAAAATGTTGAGGGATCAAAGAGGAAAAGTAGGTCGTAGCAGGGTATGTGCACTGGGAGGAGGGCTGGGGGAGCCGAAGTGAGGGGGAAGATTTGTTTTGCTATTGGCTTTTCAAAGTTGTGCAATTTAAGAATTGGATTAACCTGATATGACTTTGTTTTTCTGCCAGATTAGATATGTTGAGTTTCTTGGCGTTGTGAATTGTACAGTACATTGTGTGCTGTAAAATATGGGTGTGTCAGGATAGAGCTGTAGTGACACAGCCTACTCTCGGTGTAATGCAGCACTGCTGGGTGGACTCCCCTGCTCTCTCTCCCCCAGCATATCCTTGGTAGGGCATTTACAAACCTGAGAGAACCTCTCTGTGTTCCTACATTCTGTTTCCAGCACAGCATGAGGACGTTTTAGTAGCGTTTTTAATAAGGTAATACTTACTTGAGGTCTAAGAACCTGTTTGGTCCGGCCGTGGCATATGCAATATTAAATGTCTCTAAAACAGAAAAAAATTGTTTGGAAAGGCACTTAAGAATTTCTTCCTGCTTCCTCAGGATTAAGTTGGAGAAAGTTTATTGGGAAATGCTGCAATTTTTTTGTCTGCCTTTTTATTTTCGAAGAGTGAAAAAGCAGATAGAGATCTGAAATAACTGCAAGTGCTGAGCTCACTGTTTTTTGAAGTATACCACAGCAGTATATCAATGTCAGATTTTCACAGTAGTATATCTTTGCTCAATGGTTTTGGATTTTTGTTTTTGCTTTGTTTTTGGTGCTGCATTCATCCTGAGATAATTTGATTTGGTGTATCCTTCTTATACACTGGGCTTGCCCTGTGAAACAGCCCAATTCTCTCTGCTCATTGCTGAGCAAGGGTGGAGTACTAAAGGAAGGTGGACAGAATCACAGCCCTGTCTAGCTGGGTGATCACTGCTCTGATTAATAAAGAGTGTGAAGACTTTGGGAAGTGAAACTACACATACCTTGGGGCACTGTTGTTTAATTCCCACTTTGGTTTTCCAGACTTTTCCAGAGACCTGAGCTACCCAAACAGATCAGTCACAATGGACTGATCTCAGCATGACCTTTGTCACCAGCTGCCTAAGAGCCTGCCCTCTGTATCAAGAGCTGTACACTGAAAACTAAGGAGTTATGTCTCTGCCTGTAGTGAAGATTGATTCTCTTGGAAGAGAGGAGCATAAATAACATCAGGTTAATAAATCACATATCTAGATTATGTCATCCTTGCCAGCCATGTGTTGTTAATGTGTGTTACTCTACTAACTCACAAAGGCAAAAGGCCACAGGGCTTGCTCACGAGGTGAAGGTGTTTCTGGAGTGGTAGAACATTTTTTGAATTGTTTCTGGAGTGATAGAGCATTTTTTGAGAGCTACACCAATTGAGTAAAATGGAGCAGGAAGCTGACCTTGTGAACAACTGCATCACTCAACTCTATGCTTACATGAGAGAACTGGGGAAGAGTGCAGCATATTTAAAGTTAACCTGCATATCTGCCTTCTGAGGGGGTTAAACCATAAGCCTTCAGTAACACACGTTAAACAGCTGTGGTTTGGGTGTCTGCTTGAAACACCTTGCCTGTGGATGGGTGCCTTTGCACTTAAAAAGTCAGGGCATGGATTGTCCAGGCTCCAAGGCCTGATGTTGATGCATCCATAATCACGTGG
The DNA here is from genome assembly GCA_013397195.1 of Hylia prasina. NCBI lineage: Eukaryota > Metazoa > Chordata > Aves > Passeriformes > Sylviidae > Hylia > Hylia prasina. The sequence continues at coordinate 260,678 of VYXD01016002.1, forward strand.
CTGCTCTCAGAAAGGCTGATCTTTCAGTTGGACCATGCTCATCACCAGGTTTAAGAAGCACTTTTCCAGAGTCTCTTATCTGCTCAATTTTCTCAGTGTGACACAGTTGATGTCATTGTTGAAAATTGTGGTAGTCTCTGTCTGGAAGCTGTTCTGAACACGTGAAAAGGAGTCATTAGCCAAGGAGAAGGAAAGAGCTGGAGGTGTAATTGTCAACTCGTGTGTGTCTCTGATTCCACCAGGTGCTGCACGTGTCTGGTTTATCAATTTATTTCTGTTAGAAAGTAAACAAATCTCACTTTTCTTATGTACTCTGCTGACTGCTTCAGCCAAGGTGCTCTTATCTGCAACAGGGATGTACTTCTGAGGTCTTGTGTTTGGGGGCTTTTCTTTCTGCATCCACATGTAATCTGCTCGCAGGGATCATGTGCAGCTCTGATGCTGGCCAGGGATGCTGTTTGTCACTCCTTAAGTCAGTTATTTAAAAACATTATTATCACTACTATCAAAATATAATACCTGCTCATAGGGGCAGCTGTTATCCCACATGTTTTTCAGGTTGAATCCTTTGGCCAGGTTCTGTCTCACTTCTTGAGTGTTTGTCTGTGTTCAGCAGTGGCTGTTCAAGGGGTGTCTGAACCCTGGGGGATGTGCACTGTCCTACCTGTGCCACATCCTGGCCTGAGCACCTCTGAGTCTCCTCAGTGTGGACTTCAAAATCACTCAGCATTTTGTATTTTTGAAACAGTGACGGTTAGCTCTCAATCCTATCCAACAACAGGTTTCCAGTGCCTTTTCCAAACCAGCTTCTCTCAGGATCTGGATGCTTGCAGGAGCTGGTGGTGTGTAACTCCAGTGGAGATCCAGCTGAACGCCGGGTGCTCAGCGCTGGGAGCCCAGTTAACACCTCATTAAAATCCACCACTGGCAACCCAAACCTTTAAGCATTAAACTCCTCAAGTAATTTTTTCTGCTGCTCCTCAGTTTCCAGCCCGTGGCTGGTTGTTTCCCACTCCCTCACGGTTTCCCAAGTCGCTGGTGTGTGCAGGCTGAAGATCACATTTAACCAGCACAAGGAAATCGGCTTGGCCCGACGGGCTTCTCCATCACGTGGCTGCAAATGTGTTCACTCTGTTCTGCCAGATTATGGCTGGCTGAGCAAAATACAGTGAAGCTCTGGGCTGCTGGCCAAGCTTTTATTTCAGTTTGGAGCTTACAGCCACATATTTGCTCTTTGGCAGGACATCCACTGGGGTATATTTGGATAGTAATCTAGCATTGTTTTGCTGATTTTTTTTTCTTCTTCTTCTTCTTCTTCTTTTTTTTTTAATGCACTCCTGGAGTATAATCCCAACACTTTGTCCAGTCTGTATGAGATTTCTCAATGTGCCCCGTTACTCAGAACTTGTAGCTGTGACCTTTGATAAATATAAGTCAAAGCAATTAACTTTCTTTTATTGAAAAATGCTGGATGTCCTGCTCTTTTCCCCCTCTGTGCTGATAACAGAGCTGTGTTGTTACTCTTTCCACGATCAAAAGCTTCAGTAGGGTTTGATTGAAGTCCAATTATGGAAGGAAGTAACTGTGCTGGAGCCCTGAAAATAGCAGTAATTGTTAAAATAATAAAGTGTGTCCTTGTGTGTCTTTATAATATTTAAAACTTCTTTTGGGGTGGAAGGGGGTGGCTTTCCTCTAGCTGTAAAATGAAAATATTCGCAAGTGTCTTGGGAAAATAGGAGTGTGCTGTTAGAAGAATTTCTTTTCTCTGGATTTCTTCCTTCAGTTTTATTCTACCCCCCCAAGCTACCTTCCTCAGAAGCTGTTTGCATGCAGCCTGACTCATGCAGGAAAAATAAAGCTGGATTTGATTTTTAACTGTATGGGAGACTTTGAGTTTGGGAGGGGGATAAAGGCTTTATGATGCAAACTCCTTTATTTCTCTGTGAAACAAAAATGGGCTTTTCAAAATGCAGCGTGTTTTGGAAAGTTGGCTCTGGGTTTGAAACCCCAACATCTGCAAGGGCACCCTTGTCTGAAAAAGCAGTGCAAAAAGACATCATGCTTGGGGAAGGGGTACAAAACATGAGGGCAAGGGGCAGTTCCTGGCGTCTTCCAAAGGGGCATCACTCTTCCATTGTGTGTGGAGGGGTTTGGTTGGTTTGGTTTAGATGGATGGTACTGAGCCTTGAATTGTGGGGTTTTGGTTATGTCGTCAAAAACCTTGAGCTGTATCTGAACAGATCAACACTGGCAAAGCTGAAGTACTTTTCCCCAAATCTGTGTGTTGTTGTTTAGGATATAAATATATTTTTGCTTCCTCTTAGCCTTTCCTGCATCCTCAGAGAGGAGGGAACCTGGGAGAGAGCCCAGTGGTGAGGCTCTCATCTCTAGTCAACTGGCAGAGCTTCAGCAAGGCAGAGCTTTGGGTCTTGATCTTAAAACCCAGCATGTCTAAATGCCTATTTGCCAGTTGTGGTGTTCATGGAAACACTGATGTAAATAAATAGAAAGGAAGATGGACTGTGATTGCCATAGGGGCTGCTTTGATGGTTGTACAGCTGAGACTGGTTTGAAATTACAGCAAGGTTTTACCAGGGTTTGGTTCTGTTTGGTTTTGGTTTTTTAACTCACGTGCTTGCACACACATCTGATAGAGGTAGGACAAGATAATCCTTATGTGAAAACCAATCCTTGTATACTTTTATTTCAGCCAGCTGGACTCAAAATCACTAAGTACTTGAACAAGATCTTTGCATTATAGATAAATGGTATCAAGTAATAAGCCCAGAGGATTGTACAGGGCAGAACTAGAATTTTTTTGGCCCCTTAAATTCTTAGGACAGAACCTGTTCATTTATTCATTTGAATTTTACTGTTGTACTTCTCTACTGCAGTAAAAATTATTTAGTCTTTCTTTTAAACTCATCTATTTATTCTGACTGTAAGACGGCTTTAGGTATATAACATCTATAAAAAACTCTGCCTTTTCAGCTCCCTGCTCTTTCTGGGTTTGGATGGATCTTTGGAATACAAACTGCTTCATTGCCTTCTGGAAATTTTTATTTATCAAAAGCCTTAGCAAGGGGTGCCCTGTTGGTATTTATCCAGTTGGCAGCTTGAGCTGTGCTCAGAAACAGCCCTGGCTGATCTCGAGGAGCTGCTGAAACTCATCAAGCAGGTTCCTGCTCACCAATTATCCAGTTAAGCAGAAAGAGGAAAGGTGTTTCTCTTGCTTGTGTTTTTTTTCTTCACTGAGTTTAACCCATTGTTCCCCAAACCTGAGTAGTTGTGGGTGTGTAGTGTGACAATGGCAGCAGGGAGAGTCCAGGGGAAGAGGGGCAGAGGGGATCGCTGACCTTACATTCTGAAAACACACCAGGATTGCATCCCTCAGGTGGGACAGACAGGCAGCTTCCAGCATAAATCTACAGCATTCTGATTCTTAGCTGAGTCCTACCCAGCATACCTCAACCAGCTTTTTGTCCACATTTTAACAAAATCTTAGGAGAATAAAAGAAATTCCCCCCTCCAAAAAAAACCCTCCTTACTTCAAAGCCGATAATGAATGTTTCATTGCTGCCAGAGTAAATTTGTTGATTCCCAAACACTCCTACTGTGTCTTGGTTGGAAGGCTTAAATTGCTTGCATAAGTGCTGGGGATAATATTAAAAAAGCTCTTTCTAGTAGAGTTCTGGTTTTCAGTACATACTATAAAAATAAATAAATGCTCAGATGATAGCAGACAGCTGGGTTGTCCACATCTGACTGTCTTCTGCATTGATTTTTAAGAGAGGCAATGTGCATGGCTGCTTGCTGGCTATCAATACCAGATGTGTCTGCTTGGAATTCAGAGGGATTGTCAAGTGACAGTGCAGTTGTGAAACAAAATCATTTTGCTCATGGTTACTGAAAATAGTAAATGAGTGGGTAGGATAAAGTGAAGAGATATTCTCAGTTCCAGTAGAGAACAAGATAAAATGGGTTTCCTGACTGCCATTAACAAACAGTGACTTGGTGAATATTTTTCTTTTTTTCCACCCTACCTCCTGCCCAAGGAATTGGGTCTGTGAGCAGCACCTCTGTTGTTTTCTGATGTGTAAGGAGGCTCCTGCAGCCAGGGAGGGAAGAGCTTCTTTCATTTACATTGTTTTCACAAAGCTTGTTGGTAGCGTGTGTGGATGCCTTGCTGCCAATTCTGTGGGAAATTGGCCAACAATTTCCCAAGCTTTTGGGAGGGGGCTGGACAGGCACGCACAGCAGGACTGCACAAAACTCATTTCTCTCTGGGAAATCAGTTAAAGAACAACTGTCAAATACTGAGGGGACTGAAATGAAGTTTGCAAAGCAATTGAAGGAACTGAAGGACCGTTTGATGTCTTAATTCTGTACATGGCCATTTAGCAGGTGCACTAGACACAGTCCTTGCCCACAGGTTGGATCCAGACTGGCAGATTTCTATCTGCCCAGGACCTGTCTGGAGCACTGAAGTGTAATTTGGTGACTGCACTGATTGTTTTGGAAGTGGCTGGAAATGCTCAGGAAAAGCAGATCAAAATACTCGTCAACTCAGGCTATGGCAGAGCTTGATCTGAATGTCTGAGCTGTGCTGGCTGAGTGGTCTGTGGAATAACATTTGACTATAGGTAGGGCTTTTCTTTCATTTCCTCAGTAGCCCAAGGGTGTAACTGAATATTTACTTCTCTTCCACCTTGCCTTTTTTTTTTTACTATTTTTAAAAGGAAGATCTGTGACTGCACACATTGGAATGCGTGTTAATTAGAAAAATTGAAGAGACCCTTTCCATCATCAGGATTTTATTGAGTTTTGCTTGTGCATTGAACCTTCAAAGATCTTTTCCAGGCAGCAAAATGGAGGCCAGAGAGGTAGAGCCAAATTCTGGGATTACTGAGCAAGGTAGCTGCAAAGCTGGGTGACCACCTCACCCCTGGCAGCTTGGACAAACCCTCCAAACCAGGTAAGGGTGGATTGGGACTTCTGCTCCAGTAGGTGCTTCTTCCAGGCTGCAGGTAAAGCAGGTGAGGGCTGGGTTTGTGTTGTGGGTGGGCAGCAGTATCTGAGCTGGGTGTGAGTTCTGTGGAATGCAGGTGCATAAATAGCCTGGGCACGAGGAAGCAAAATGTTTTCACCTGTGAATAGATGAGTTACTTCTGCTGAGGTGCACAGGAACACAGGGTTAGCTTCTGTAGAGAGAACACATTAAAGGTGGCATGAAACATCTTCATCGTGAGACCAGCTCTTATTTCTGAAATTCTGGAGCACCATAAATCTGCTAGTGCCATTTTCTTTATTCCTTACAAATAAAAATGTTCTCTAAGCTTTGCTACATTTTAAAAAAATACCATTTATATGACACAGCTCTATTTTGTATAATTTTTTCATATCCAAAATACAGAGGGCTTTAGAATAGATGAAGAAGAGCTGCATATCTGAGTTTAAGATAAAATAAGATGATCCCTGTGACAGAGACAGCAGAAATGATGTGATACGACAGTTGCTGTAGCAACACCACCTACTTCATGAAAATCAGAGTTAACAGGAGTGTAAAAGGTAAAGCCCACATAATTTTCCAAGCCTATGAATTGCTGCTGCCCTCAGCCTGCAGTGCTTTCCAGCTCTCCAGTGCTGCTTCTTCCATGTGGGCACAGAACAATCACCTTTTTCCACATGGCCGATTCCTGCAGACCCCGTAGTGCGTTGAGCAGGGGCACGCAGTGGGAATTCTGCAGGTGAGCTGGAAATAGGAGGGGAAGAACATGAGGGATTTTGTCCTGTCCTCCCCCCAGATCATCCCAAAAGCCCCAGGCAACAGAACACTGTAAGGCCTGGGATGACCACTAGTGTAAAAAGGAAGCCAGGCAGTCAGTTTGCTTCTGTGGGACTCAGCTTGTAATGCACTGGTGTGTTTAATAAGAATTGTTACGTGTTTTAGACACAGAAGGTCTCAGGGGTAAGGGTACTTTCTCCCCTCCCAAATAAACCCAAAATAGTGGTGCTCCATACCTCTGCTTTTATAAAATGCCATCTCCCATGTTGGAAAGCTCCCCTATGCAGAGAATTGATCAATGATTTGCCAGTGCACGTTGGCCTCAAGGTTACATTAAAATGTATATATTTTTAATATATTGATATTTTAAAAATATATTGACTTGATATATTAATGATTTTTGTCATTAATATGCAGTGGAGAGCCATGCTGATAGCAAGAGTAAAATCTTTATTACTTGTGGACTAGGGGAAGAGTGCTTAGAAGAAAGGGCAGTCTCGTGGAGTCAGGTTTTTCTGATCCCTTTTGCTGACATGCCTCCTGAAGGCATCACTGTAAATGCACTGCTCAATTAATGAAGGGAGATTTGATTTTTGTGTCTTGGGGCATTTTAATTTAATTTATCACATTGTTCACAGTCTTCACAGGTTCAGCATTTCTGTTGCAATTGAGAACATGCATAGTAGTGTGTTCAGAGGCTTAGTTCAGGGCTGTGGGTAGTTTGCAGAGGAGGTCACAAGAAGGAATATAAGTATTAGAATTCCAGGATTTCTTCAAGAGGTATTCCATCACCAACCTTTTTCACTGCCTCTGTTTTTAAAAGTTTTGGTACATGTTGCTCTCTGTGGTCCATATGAGTGCTGTTGTGAGGCACAGAAGTCTCTGCAGGCATTAGTTTGAGTTTGGAGGCTCCTCAGTAAAGCAGTTTCTTGCCATTTTCTGCTGCTCAGTGACTCCCTTACATTTTGAAGTGGATTTATCAGTGCCCAGTGTTCAGTGCTGTAATGTTCTTTAATTAGGCTTGTTTTTTGAAGTTACCTGATTTTTCCTGTGTCTAACATGCCGCCAAAACCTGTTTCATGCAGCAGCTGTAAAGAAGTAGTTACAGACACAGGGGTAGCATCCACATTCAACAGCCTGTTCTTCTGGAATTTTCCCTGAGTGGTGATGTGTTCCCTTCCTTCCCCTGGCTCCCCTTTTCAGGCTACCTAGGCCTGATATATCTGTATGGTTTATAAATTGAGATAAATGCATCAATGGAGAAAACACTACAACCACACACACTTTATGTGTGCTCCTTGGGAATAAAGCTATATAAAAGCAAGTTAGACCTCTGCAGTTACTGGGCTGTAACAACCCAAGTATAATTTTTTTGGCTTTTGCTGTTTGGGTTTTTCTTTTTCCCAAAACATATTAGAGGATCCTGATTTAAGGCAGTGAGAAAATAAAATATATTCAGCCTTACTTATGTTTTGGGAACAGTGGATTCCCATTCTGGCAGCTCTGATTCTTAAAATGTGATTATTTTATACAAATCACCCTCAATAAATTGTCACATAGAAAGCATACTTTGTTTTAGTGAAATATAAAATGGAAAAGAAAAATAAAAAAAGTTAAAAAGTGACTGCAACAGTTCAGATTTGTGTGCACAGAGCAGATCAAAAGAGAAGAGATTTTCAAGTTCTGTAACTCTGCCCAGTGACCTCTTTTCCTTCAGGGATGTATTCCAGTGCCACTGATAGCATCTGTTGTCTGTCTCTCGGGCTCCCCATTAGCTGCTGACGGGGAGGCAGAGGAAATGTACCTGTTTCACGTGGCTCTTCCATGCAAGTTGAAATCTCCCTTGGCTGTGTTTTGATAACACACCCAGGCAAGCAGGGCTTGGGTACCAGAGCTGGGTAATAGATCCATGAGTCATGGGTGGCATGTGCTGTCAGAATTACAGGAGGGCTCTTTGTTTACCTGTTTACTGAGAGCATGCTGTCAGTAAATAAACAGAGCAATGGCAAAGGGACTGTCTTGGTCTGAAGCGTTGAAAAGCACATTGGCAGTGGCACAGACACATCTTGAGGACGAGTGTTGTCTTTGTTTTGAGCAGAATTCCTCATGAGGGCACATTTATGGTGAGGTTATGGCCAGGTGAGGGTCTCCCAGGGAACAAGGGACACGGCAAGAGGAAACAGCCTCAAGCTGCACCAGGGGAGGTTGTTGATGAATGCCAGAATTTCTTCACTGAAAGGGTGGTTTAGCATTGGCAGGGGCTGCCCAGGGAGGTTTGGAGTCTCAGTCCCTGTGGGTGTCCAAGGAAGGCCTGGACGTGGCACTCAGTGCTCTGGGCTGGTGACAAGGTGGGGATTTGGCACAGGTTGGACTCCATGGTCTTCGAGATCTTTTCCAACCTCAATGATTCAGTGACTCTGCGCTATATGAGGCTGTTACCTAAACCAGGAGCTCTAAAATGTCTAAAATCTCCTGGTTTATAAAAGCTGAGTACATAATTGTCCAAGGAAAGAAAAATTGATGTTTTTCATCAGTTTTCCTTCCGAGCAGGTTGACAGTTCTGATGCTTCTCTGGAATCTTCCCTTTAAGAAAAGAAATACTGTACTTTTTGAGGGATCTCGCTATATGTGAATTGCCAAATAACAAAAATATGCCAAAGGATGTCAAGAAGCTCCAGTGTACCAGAGAACATAAGCATCTTGAACTGAGACATACTTCTAAGCCAAGTGTAAATTAAAATTAAATACCAGTGTGAACATTCTTCCCTGCAGCTCTTCTTCAGGCCCTGTCCCCACTGAATTCCATCTTGGCTGATCTTTGTAAGGAAAACAGCATCCTACAGAAAAATCAGAGAGGCAAATAGGACTGCTGTGGATTTCATGCTTTTCAAGAATTTTAAAATCCCTGTTCAGTGTCCTGGGAGCAGAATCAAATCCTCTGTTCCTCCACGTAGCCATTCTGCAAGGGAATTGTTCAGAGCAGGAGCAACTACTGTCAGACATCTTGCAGGGGTAATTTGGAAGGGAATAAAAATTGGATTTCCTGGTTTTCAGAGATGAGGCCTCATTGAGCTCCTAATTGCTGCCTTCATACAGGCTAAATTCAAGGAAGGGCTTTCAGAGTATGGATCTTACAGAAGAGGTGAGTCTGAAGTCTAGGAGATGCAGTGGAAGATTTTACCTGCTGGTGCCTCCTATTTGCTTTATTGTTTTGAAGGGCAGGACGTTGCTGGGCCAGCAGGCAAAGGGTGTTGGTAACCACAGGCAGGACTTGCAAGTGAATCTCTCAAAGATCTGCAAACACACAATGGAAGGCCACGTGTGCAGCCTTGGATAGCAAACTCTGTCCCTTGGAAATGCAGGCTTTATTTGCATTATATCCTCCTCTTTCCACTTTTCCCATTTTGCCTGCGGAGCTCAGACCAGCTCTGGGCTGAATCTGGGCCGTTTCAGGAAGGAAGTGGTTGTCTGTAGGATCTTGGATCTTGACCTCATTTACTGCAGATGTAAGAGGATGCAGGGAACAGCAGGATGAGATGGGAAAACGTGTCAGGAAGGACTGAAGGATTTTGTCTGGGGAGACTGGACTTTGCTTAAAGTTTCAGCCGAATTATGAACAATTAATTTGATTTTGTGGACGTGTCACACCATGTGTTTGCTTCCCTTTCTGTGAGGAGCCCAGTGTGACACTTTGGGTGGCTCTCACCTGTGTCCCACAGCTGCAGAAGCCCATGTAAGTCAATTTGAGATGCAGCCAATGCCTACACAATTTGCTAACCTGAGAGAATGATGATTTGAATTAAAATATCGGTAGTTCTTCGTCTGCCAAGAGAGGCATTGCCCGTTCTTTCATGGGAGTCTTGTGGGGAAGAAGCTGTTTCTGAAGCACCAGATGCAATAGTTTTCAGTGCCAGAGGGAACTCCTGAAATTGTTTCTCTACAGGAGGCTGGAATAATTTATTGCAAATATTATATGGATTAATTTGCATAAATCAAAATGGGCGAAACAAGTGTCTCCTTAAGCACAAAAGAATGTGATTGAAACTTTGGAGATTGTTGCAGCCATGACTATACTTCTTACACAGCTCTTGCACATAATTTTAAAAACAAATTGAAAAGACAACGTAGACTTTGTCACGTCCCACTCTTACAACAGGCACTTTGGAAATGAGCAGAAATGGATCTGACAGCACCCCACAGTGTCCTGCTGGTGGGACTGAGTAGAGGATGACAACTGATCCTTGCTGTAAGGAGCTGAAGGAGGACAGGGAGCTTTGCCAATGTTTTGTTTGTTGAAGAGAATCTGTGGCACTTGGGAATCTGGAGCTATTTGCACCATCAGCACAGGCTGATCCTGCCCTGTTCCTCTCAACAGTGCTCTTGTACTGAATGCATTCATCACAGACTTTGCTGGAACAGCCTTTCCCTCCCAGGCTCTCTGCCTCTCATCTTTGGCTTCCAGTCTCTGTCGTCCTCGCCTTCCTCACCTCCTTACCATCTTCTGAGCTTGGAGTCCTGATCACTTAATGAAATCTTCCCCTTCTCCTCCAGCCTGAGCATGTCCACAGTTGGAACACGCTGCCCAGGGAAGTGGTTGCATCACAGCTGTGGAGGTTTTTAAAAAACATGTAGATGTGGCACTGAAGACATGGTTTCGTGGTGGAGTTGGCAGTGCTGGGTTAATGCTTGGCCTTGATGATCTTGGAGGGCTTTTCCAATATAAACTGTTCTGTGACTGAAGTAACACTGACCCAGGAGCTGTCTTCTCTTCCAGTGCACAGGCCACTAGCACACTGCAGCGAAAAGTCTGACAGAAATTTTTAACAGGTTCAAAACAAAGTGGTTTTTGTGGAACCTTTTTCAGGAAACTGTAGAACCATTTTGGCAGAAACACAGCGGTGCACAAGAAATCCAAACAGAATGGTTGAAATCTGGCAAAGGCCGAAGGAACTGAAGACAGCATCCTCTAATGGGAAGTGTCAATCTTATTAAGACTACCAGTCCTGCCTGGAGTAATACTGTAGAGGCCTGGAGCAGGAGGCACACAATGCTGAGAGGGGAAATGACACTTCTTTCATAATTAAATGTACAAGGTTTGTAAACAATGCTGATATCTTTAAAAAGTACACATTTAAAAAACACTTTTGTGTGCCAGTCCTATAGTGTGTGCTAAAAGCAGCAAATTATGTTGTGGTTGCTTTGAGTTGAGATCCTTTTTTCCTCAGGAAGCGTTTGCAGTCACCCCATGTTCAGCAGAATCAAGTTTGTATAAGATAAGGAACAGAGGAATGTCCGTGCCAGGTTGGAGCCCTGGTCAAAATACACAGATCTCCTGTTGCTTGGGAAGAAAATAAAGCTCCTATAATAACTGCCTGAATAAACACACCCAGAGGTGAAGTGTCTTTTTCACCCCAAGGCAGAGAGTGGTTGGGTTTGTCCTTCCAGTTGAGGGCAGGAGGATTGCAGTTTGTGGCTTTAGTCCTATCCACCTAAATGGTTTGGTTTCTGGAAAACAACTACAATCCTAATAGCAGGGAAATCACATAGAATAAGATAGGATAGATAAAAGGTTGCTTACAGTATTGTAGGTGAGGAATGATAACCTGACAAGATGCTGTCCTTAGATACATTTTGACCTCCAGAAAACCCCTTTTGCTTTGCTTCCCGTGGGGATTTTTACCTGTCTCGATCCCTGCACTCTGGCTGTGTGTTCTGCAGTGAGAGAACTTTTCCTGGAGGCTGAAGGAGTTAATGCAGAGCTGGATAACAGATTAGTCCAGGACCGGCTGTGATTTGGAGTAAAGGATCTATCTCAAATAGTTGGCCAGCTGCCAAGGGGATAGATGGCTTGGAAAACATACAGGGAGAGCTCTGGAGCAGCTCTGGGTGAGGATTATCTGTCAGTTTAACCACTGTGCTGCAGAGCCTGACTGACACACACAAAGTGCCTTCCGTTTATATAAAGAAAAATTATTAGCAAACACATGTTTTATCTCTGGGCTGCTAATAAATGGAGTAGGAAACTCCTCTTTTATTTCCCTCCAATGTGTGTAAAAAATAGGGGAAAATATTTTGATTAGAACATTTTCACTCCCTTTTCTTCCTCTTGGTGCTGTTCTCCAGCCAGCTGTTGAGCTGATGAGTAGTGTAGAAGGGCTGTGAGAAGGGAGATTTTCTGAAAATCAGACACATTTCTATGGGAGTTGAATGATTCAGAATTGTGTTCCACATAATTTACCAGGGATCTCTTGCAGTACAGATAAGAAGTCTGCCAAGCAGTAGTGCAGCTGAAGAGGTTATTTCCGTCTTCACTCTCCTCGGCACAGCTGGTAGGTGGGATGTTTCAAAAGGGGGAAATTAAGAGTCAGGATATGGTGATTGAACTCCCCATGATACCAGATCAGCATTTGGAGTTTTGCAGGTATACAAAAGTGCTGCTATACTTTTGAATGGTGAATTTTAATTATTGCAAGCAATTTAAAGCTGCTATTTTTTTTTTACCAGCAGTTTGGTCACCTGGATGACACAGGTGAATGGCCTCAGTCCACTTGTCACTGAAAAAGGAACCACACTGAAAATACTGCCATTATGTTGGACTTCTCACTGGTAGTCTTTGCCAGGAGGAGGGCAATTGGAAGAATTAGAACAGCAAATTTTCTTTAAAGTCCTTTTTTCTGGAAAATTGTTCACTATGCTAATATCTGCCAGAGCAACACCAAAAGCATTAGCAAAGGCAAGATGTTAGGGCAGCAGAATTTCTGGGGTTGTCAAAACCTGCTGGTCCCTTTGCCAGGAGACACCTGGAGCTGAGTCTGTCCTGGCATACTCCTCCTTGCTTGAGTGGAGTTCTCCAAGTGGGAAAGGCTCCAGACAAAAGGCCAGTGTTGACATAGTTGTGGTCTTTCCAGGCCATGGTTGAGACACATCACTAGGGTGGTATGAGGGGAAGTTTCCATTAACAATTGTTCTCGGCTTGCTTCCACCACCATCACCACCACCATGGAGCTCTGCAGCTGGATTTCCAAAAGAGCTGAATGCTCAAGACTTCTCATTTCAGCAACTTAAACAGAGGGGCTAAGTTCTTTCCAAAACACTTGGCAGTCATCAGCCCCCATTGAGAACAAAGCTTAAGCACATGAAACAGTCCAGCCACTTCACTATTGCGAGCACAGAGTGTTTAAATAACACAGACCGTGGCAAAAGCATCTGGCTCCTGGTGCTGAGGGGCCTTACCTTGCAGAGTGGGTTTCCTCCTGGCTGATTCCTTGTGCATTGGAGCCTCCAGGCAGCCCTTTCTGTGGCTGTTGTGACAGCTGGGAAGCTTGCTGATGCGAGGATTAGTCGGCTGCTGGGCACATGACATTCAGATTGCTGTGCTTATTTGACCTACCTCTGATTGCGAGGAATTTAGCGCATAAAAATAACACCCCTGACAAATTTGGCAGGAGGATGCAGAGCGAAAGCACCGTGCACACCCGGGGAGAGGAGCAATGTAAGGCAAGGCCACGCTCTGCACTCCTGCAGCAACAGCAGAGCCAAGGCCAGCACGGCCCACGCCATCGTCTTGGGTTACAACAAGTTCCAGCACCACGGAGATGTCATGGCCACTGGCCAGCAAACTAACGAAGACAGGTTCCTGGCTTGCAAAACTTGATAGAACAAATAAAAATATCCCGGGTGCCAGGAGCTGCCCCATGTAAAATGCTGGACAAAGCATTTCTGGTTTTTCTGCCTGGGGCTTGAGATATCTTTGTTAATTCTGTTGTTTTTGATGGAGTTGCTGATCATTTGCAGGAGCATGACAGAACAGAGACTGGCAGAGGTGTGTGTGCCGTGTGGGTGTAGGATATCTCACAGGGCAGCACTCTTGGGACTCCTAGTGACGGTGCTTAGACACATGGTTTGTTCAGGCTTTAGTGAACACCATTCCCCTTGAACGAGCTTCTCACTGGCACGGGAACATGTTGTGTTTGCTGAAGGGCCAGGTCTGTAGTCATGAGAGCTTTCTAGAGCAGGGAAGAGGAAAAGTGTGCATGGAGGGAGCGAGGCAGGACCCTGACTGCCATGTCTTCTCCCAGACCGCTGTGGAGGTGCGTCACTCTTTGTTTTGCTCTTGCATTGCTAAGATGCAATGCCTTGATTTCCCCTGTTTAAAAGGAGCATTTTTGCCCTTTTTTCAGGGTGATATTGTAAAATTTCTTGAGGTCAGTGACTACAGAGCTCATGTAATTGTGTCATATGGCATATTTTAGATAAAGGATGATATGCAAACTGATCCTGTATATCAAGAACTTCAACAATATTTAAATACAGGCTCTCTCCCGTGGGACAATTAGAAAGCTGGGCCAGATTTCACAATCCGACTTTTAGAAACACCCTACAGGCTCACCAGAAATATTATAAAAGTACTCAGAGATCCTGTCTTGCTTCATTTTTGTCTGTATTGCAGAATGTGCACCATTTCTAGGCGCACACATCTGTGTGTCTGCAGTAAGGAATACCTGGCTGCTCCGGAACAGGCACTCACCCAAGGAGCTTTTCCTGTGTTTCGTCCTTTAAACGAGGCCCTGGCAGCCGATCCATCCACAGCCCGTCAATCCGTCCATCCATCAGCGATGGATCGGCCCCCAGGGCCGGCGGGGCTGCCGGGGTGCGCGTCCCCCGCCGGGAGGTGACACCGGGGCAGGGAGTGACCCAGACCCGCACCACGCCGTCTCCAGGAGGGATGGAGCTTGTGAGAAGCCGCTCCGCAGCCACAGCCGTGCGGGCCGAGCCTCCCCGCGGCTATCCCGATTATCCCGGTTATCCCGGGGCGCTGCGCTGGGAACGCGCACACGGCAGGCGCGGCACCGCGGGCAGGCCGGGGAAATGCCGCTGCCGCCGCCGCTTCCCGATTGTATGAACGGGGGACAGCTGCAAACGCCATGTTCCTAGCCTGGAGAGCGGGGAGAAGCCGCTGGCACCGGCAGTTCCCGGCTGGATTAACGAGAGGCAGCGGGCAGCGCCACGTTTCCAGCAGCGCGTCCCGAGCCAGGGGCGGCAGCGCTCCGCAGTGGCACCAGTGCGTGCAGCATCCTTTCCTCCCGCTCCCTCTCCTGCAGCCACATCTACATTTTTGATAACTTTGATCCTCCTTTTCTCCTCTCCCCGGCCCTTTCCTGGAAGCTGATTTTATCAGCTCTAAAACAGGAGTTACAAAAGCTCTCCCTTAGCAAGCCCTGCACGGTGCAATTCCCCCAGTGTGTTTCCCGTGCGGTTCCCATATTATTAAAATAAAAACTACATTGTTAATGCTGGCCTTGGAATTAGAAATGACATGTAATGTTTACTGTTTTACAGCCTAAATAGTGCAGACATGGGCACAAGTAAGGAAATATTACACAGCCACAGGATGTTTTTGTAGTTATCATGAAAGCCGTCATATCGCTAAAGTCAAAAGTGAATTAGCAAATAGCCAAAATTATAAAAGAATATCTTCTTCAATCAGAAGTCCTCCCTCTGAAGTCTGTGAGGCTTCTACTTCTGAGGCATGTGAAAACTTCTGAAAATATGCTCCCGGGGATAGTCCATGTTTAGGCAGCTGACTTCAGGATCCTATTTTTGGAACCTTTGGCTGAGATTTTAAATTGGATTTTTAGTGGGAATGGTGCCCAAATTGGTGCTGTAGGATCTTGAAAGCTTTATCTAAAATCAAAAAGAGAAAAATGGGAGGCATATCACTTATTTTCTGGGGATATGCTCCTTTTTATTAGATTTTGTATACCATAAAAGAGAAATGCAGCATCAATAAGTGTCATCTTCATTTTTGCAGAGCATCTTTAAGGAATCTTTGTAGCCTTTCATGTTGCTGGTTTCCTTCACTGGCTTTTAGAATATCCCTGGTAGGATTTCATAAAGAATAAATAGCAGTCTCCTTGGAGTGCTTCAGCACAGCTGAAAGTACACTTTCATGAGATGCTATTCATGGCAAGTACTGTACACTGTAAAATAAACATACCCTCAAAGGTATAACTGCAAGGGGTTACAGTGTGCTGATAGAGCTGAACCAAATGACAGTAGTTACATCCTCTGTTCCTGAGGATGGGATCCTAATGAAGCTGGAGTAAGGTTGGAGCAATATATCTTCTGCCTGCAGTCCAGAGCAACTCAGTGTTGGATTCAGTGGTGTTATGTGGGAATCCAAGATTAGCAGCCAGAGTTAGGAACAGATTCTGAATATAAAGGCCATTAGCGTGTCTGGATCAGAGTATGCACCTTGGAGAATGGGCAATCTAGTATTTAGCAAGCATAGATACCAAATCTGAAGGGAAAGCTGAAAGAATTAATGCTTGTAAAGCATGTAGAGATCTTCTAAAATCATTTGATGCAATTAACATATTTTTTCTAACCCAGCTGTGTTTGTCCTGTATTTCTGTAGGTCAGATCTTGCCAGCAAACCGGAACACACCAAGCCCCATTGATCCTGAGACTATCCAAGTTCCTGTTGGCTATGAACCTGACCCTGCAGATCTTGCTCTGTCCAGCATTCCTGGCCAGGAGATGTTCGACCCTCGCAAGCGCAAGTTCTCTGAAGAAGAGCTGAAACCACAGCCCATGATTAAGAAAGCTCGCAAAGTCTTCATCCCAGATGACCTGAAGGTAATTTGGGACTGGTGACAAGGTGATTCCCTACAGGGTCTCTGACAATTGCTCACTGAGGTACAGGTTTGGAGCATGAATCTATTTTGTCATGAAAGGTAAATCTTTCAGTCTGAATCTGACTTTGTTGTAGAATAAAACTGTTCAGTGTTCTGGATTAGACTGAAGGGAGGATGTCCCTTATTAGTTATGCAACAGTTGAAATTCATGAGCTCAATATTCATTTCCTTTGTATGCCAGAATCTTCCTGCTTGACCTTGGACAGGCTTGCTTTGTCCCATATTTTCCACTTATGAAACAGCCTGGTCATGTTTCCTTTTTCTTCATCCTCTTTCTATTAATTTTTCCTTTTTCTTCATCCTCTGTCTATTCAGCACAGGCTATGAATCCTTCAAGGAGAATGGAGGACCCTGATGACAAACTGAAATATGTTGTGTCTTATTTGGAAGTGGGTATAGTTCTGCGTTTAATAATGAATGAGAGCACTATAGTAAAAACTATTTCACTAATATCTATTCACTAATCCAGGAGAAAGAACTAGACAAATGGTAGGAAAACAGAAGAAAACAGAACTTTTCTGCTGAGAGGTGTGTTTTAGTACAATATGTAAAATATCATACTACATCAGTATGGTGGGAGAAAGAGTCTGTGCCACTCACTGCTTCTGAGATGTGAAGAGTAAAGTGCATGAAGATAGCAGGAAAACGGATCCAGGTCATCAAACACTCTGAATATTATTTGCAAAGTTGTTTTCACAGTATGTGCTTTCCAAGAGGATCTCTTTTATCAGAGGCAGTCAGGGCAGAACTGCATTCTGCTGTTGCTACTGCCCCCAAGAGACGCAGCCTGAGAGCCTGTTGGAGTCAGTGGGAATCCCTGGCTGCATGTGCAGGGAGCCTGGGATGCCATGTGTTTGCACCAGATTGATAGCATTAGGGAAAGAAGCTATTTTTATCCCTAAGCATGCTGTGGTGCAAGTTAAAAGCACAGAAATCACAATTGCAGTAGTGCTCAGGTTGCTGTCACTCAGCTTTCCTTTGTGAAGGTTTGCCTGCACCTTGTTGCTTACCTGGGCAAGTTCTGCTGCTTGTGATGCCCTGTTGGGTTGCAGTGCCCAAGGGAGAGGCATTTGCTGCAGGAATGGCTGGAGTTTCTCCCCTTGTCACATCTCCCAGGTACCCTTATGCAACAAAACAAGCTTTTGGCAAAGGTCCTGTTGGCCAGAGGTGGAAGCCAGCAGTGCAGCACAGGAGTGAAGCAGGAGCTCAGGGTCTCTCATTCCCTCAGGATCATCCCATTGCTTGCCCTTGACTCGTTTCCGAGCACTTGACCCAAGTGCCACTTCTGCCCTGGCATGTGGAGCAGGCTCTGGGTTCTGGGGGAGGGTAAGCAGATTAGGCCAGTCAATCGTCTCTGGGCTGCATGTGATTTGGAAATGCCAGCCTTACCTCTTTCAGGCCTGGATTAAGGGATTTGCCATAGCAATTTGTTAAAATAAAGAGGGATGAAGCCTAGGTGGCACACTAATAAATTGCTTAAAGCTGATTTTTATGGAGTGAATTGAGATGGGAAATTATAAACAAGATTTGGGTCATAGCTTTTTGCTCCATGCTTGTATTTTGGAGGATTTTGTGAGTCCCCATCTACACACAGGTGAAGAGCCATTTAGAGATAGTGCTGGCTCCACATCAGCATTCCTGAATGGTTTGTTGGGCCAAACTGATAGAAAACAGTTCAAGAGCCCTCCTGCCAGCAATTGTTTTGCTCCTGCTTTGCTTTGTGCAGCAGCAGAAGGTGCAGAGCAGCAGGATTAGGCTGGGCTGAGGGACCCAGGAGTGGTGGATGTTTGCTCAGTGCAGCATAGGAGCATCTGGGTCTCCTGCCCTTTCCTGGTCCTTGGAAGCTGCACGGGGAAATAGAAGCGTGTTAAGATGAAGAAAGAAGGAGTTTGAGCTCTGTGACTCGGCCAGGCAGTTTGAGGTTTGAGTGGCTGCATCAGTAGTACTCTGCAGGAGATAATTTCACTTTTCAAGAGAGATTCTGCCTGCTTTGTATTTCCTGAGTTGTTCCAAAGTCCTGGAACTTAATTCAGCTATGAAGCAACATCAAAACTTCCATTTTGCTGAAGGCTACTTCATTGGAAGAGTGGAAAAATCAGGTGAAATTCAGTGGTTACTTTGAGTCTTTGATACACCAATGCAGTAAGGTGATCTAGAGGCAAGTCTTCAGGGATAACACTTTGGGAATGTGTTAGCTTATGAAACCTCAGGGGGTAGTGGACCTATTTCTGTCCAATGCTTTTTTTTTCCACAGTCAAAGCCTATTGCACTAATCTGTGTGGTTGGTCCCAGAGCAGCCATCATTACTGTGCCCAGGAATCCTCTTGCAGTGACTTAGTGGTGCAGACAGGAACATTTTGGGGCTCTGTGGAGTGCTTTGAACAGTAAAAAAGAACACAGCAGTCGATGAAATGGGTGATAGCAACACAGAGAGTGAACCAAGTGTTGGCTGGCAATGCTGAGCAGGGCCAGGGGTAATTAGTGCTGCTGCAGCCACCGTGCAGGGTGAGTCACGGCACATGAAGGTGGATGTGCTAACTAGGTCAGCCTAGATGGGAGATGGATTGCACCTCCAGAACATTGCTTCACTTTTCCTTGGAGGAATTCCCTGTCAGGGAGATGAGGGGGTTAGTGTAAGCATTTTGACAGAAACATGTGAGGGCATCTGTGCTGCCAGGGCGGATTGTGCCGCGCAAAGCCGTAACTCCAGTCCTGCCACGGGAGGTGGTCCGGAGGCGGCTGCTGGGAGCGGCTCCCGATGAGCAGCTCTGTTTTGTTTTGTTTTGTTTTGTTTTGTTTGCCAAAATGTAACACCTTTGTCTGCTTCTCTGCGTGTCTCACGAGCAGGACGACAAGTACTGGGCGCGGCGCAGAAAGAACAACATGGCAGCGAAGCGCTCGCGGGACGCGCGGCGGCTGAAGGAGAACCAGATCGCCATCCGCGCCTCCTTCCTGGAGAAGGAGAACTCGGCCCTGCGCCAGGAGGTGGCCGACCTGCGGAAAGAGCTGGGCAAGTGCAAGAACGTCCTGGCCAAGTACGAAGCTCGGCACGGCCCCCTGTAAATCCGAGGCGGGGGAAGTGGGATGTTTTGGGGTTTTTTTTTTCTTTTTCTTTTTTCTTTTCTTTTTTTCTTTCTTTGTTGCGGGTTGGCATTTGACTAGATGGACAATGTGTTTCCTGTTTGATAGCATCACACCCAAACCAACCTTTCTGTCTTCAGCACTTTACCAGAAGCAGAAACAAAACTGACTTAACGTTGGGGAGGGGTTTTTTTGGTTGGTTTTTTTTTTTCTTTTTGTTTGCGTGTACATGTCCCTGCGTGTGTGTGTACACACGTGTGTGCCCAGGTCTGTGTCTGTGGGTGTGCGTGTGCATCTCAGCACTTCCCATTTTTATCAGCCCTCTTCAAAGGGTGCCACATTTTTACCTGGACTGTTGAGAACCGCCATAGTAAGCTTTTTATTACCTTTTTTTTTTTCTTCAGTGCTGCTTCAGAGTAGGGGTTTTATGTTCTTGTAATCAGTTCCATCCTCCTGATTTACTTGGAAAGATCCCAGTATAAATTACAAAAAAAAGGAAAAAAAAAAAAGAAAAAAGAAAAAAAAAGTAGATCTCAGTTTTTTTTTTTTCGAGAGTAACAAGCTATTGTTTTAAGTCTGTCTAATCAGAAAAGTTAACATGCTAATAAAGTGCACAAATAATAATTTAGTACTACACTGCAGAACTATTAATTTATAGATCGCTTTCGTTGTATTTTTAAGTTTTGGTGATAATTGTCTTCAGATTTAAAAGTGCTGTTAGACTGAGTTTAGCTATACTCATGGTAGATCCCATAATGACTTCTCTGTAGCTACTAAGGTTCCTTTTCTCTCCACGGACCCCAGGTAGGTAGGTAGGAGTTGTTGGTAGAGCACAGAGTGTGTACCTTGCACTGCCTGTACCTGAAGCAATAATCCTGCGTGCATGCTGCCCAGATGTTCCCAGTGGACGTGGGATGGTTCCCTACCCAACAGGAGTCTAGATGTCTTTAACAAGGAGTTCCAAAAAGTCCCAGACACGTTCCCATGAGCATGCTGACTGTGTCCCTGCCGTGGGGGAGCGCATGTGTAAGGAGCAGGATCGTTAGTTGAAAACGAGAACAAAATTAAATAGCGTCAATCAGATCTGATGTCGAAATCAGAGGGGCTTTTCTGTTTTCAGTTAGTTACTCCATTTTGTGATTAAAAGTTGAATAAATACCTAAATTAAGTTGTTTTTCCCCCATGTTTTGTAATATATTTTCTGTGGATTATATCTTGCTGTTCTAAAAAAAATCACTTTTATTCAGTTAGAAGTCACTGGTTTGCAAAGCCCATTTTTTCCTAGTGATTGTTGTTTTGAGTGTGACATGAACTGATGGTTCTGAACTTTATCGTTTTAAACTCTCTGCTTTTGAACATGTACGTTCTAATATAAAGTGGACTTCTGAAAAATGAATGTAAGAGACACTGGTGTATTTCAGAAGGGGATGGTGTTGTCACATACTGTGGTTAATCCGATCAATCTAAGTGTTTACTCTAGACCAAAAGGATAGATATTATAAAATGTATAAAGTTTATACAGAATAATTATAGTATGTTTGTTTTGTACAGTATTTTTCAAGTACAAATACTGACAATGTATTTTGAAAGACATATATATAGCAAAAAGAAAAAGCTATTCCATGTTTAAAATATATAGCGAAGATATATATTCTCCATTATTGTATAGAAAGGAAATGCTTAGGGGTTTGTTGGTTGTTGTTTTCTTCTTTTTTTTTTTTTTTTTTTAATCTGTAGTATTTTAAGCCTGGCACACTGGCATGTTCTGTGCTTTAAATTTTTATGGAAGTAATATGGCTTTCCAGGATGTTCCGTATTACTGAAAAAGAGACACTTTTTTATTTTTCATCAGAAACACATAAAGAAACTGTTTAACAAGGACAAAGCACAACATGGATTTTAGTTAACTATTGATCGGACATTACAACATTTTGTAATGGCAGAAAAATAATATATAACACAAAACCACTCGTGGTCATTTCCAATCTGCTGCTGCTGCTAGAATCTGTTTCCAGCTGAATTTTTTTGTTATAAACAGCTCAGATCCTGTGCACAGCTGTGTGTACTGCATACAGTTAGTAACGTGAGGAAAATAAGGTGCTATATGTCTCGCTCACAGTTTTCTAAGTGTTCTGACATTATTTTCGAATAAAAAGGTTGTTCATTCCATTAAATCATTATTCATGCTTCAGGAGATGGCTGCAAAGAACTCAGCATTTTGGTCAGCATTAAAAACACCCTTGCACGGGTGGCATTTCTCCAGTATTTTTCCACAAACATACCTGGCTCGTCGGTGTCCTGTAACATGCAGTGCTTGCCCGTGGACCATTTGTTCAGTAAATGGAATTTCCATGTGCTGCAGCAGGGTTTGAAGTGCAGTGAGTTATTCCCTAAGGGTCAGGAGAAGGCACTGCAGGAGACAGGAGGGTCTGGCACAGTCGGGGTCTCTGCTGCAGCCTCTGGTTTTCCCTCTGGGAGAAGCCATGGCAGGGCTGGGAGCTGCTGTGGAAATACCTTTACCAGCAGCACAGCAAATTGCAGCAGTCCCTAATCACCCCCACAAAGGGGATTTTTGGGGTGACCCAAGAGCAGAGTGAGGTCAGTGGTGCCACCGCTAGGGCAAACAAAGGGTGACCACAAAACTTTGTGTAACGCGCAAAAAAGCAGCTTGGTAAAGGAAA
>VYXD01016002.1:282960-309614 GCA_013397195.1 Hylia prasina
AAAAGAATTCTTTTGTTTCTTTGGGCAGGGAAGGGGTGGGACGTGGTTGAAGACTGGATATCACAGGTTTATTGAGGCACAGCCACAGAGGAGCACAGAGGCTCCTGGCTCTCCCTCACCCAGCAGTCCCAGAGCTGCTTCAGTGCCCCCTGGTCCCATCCCGGGACTGGGGTGTCACAGGCTGCAGCTTCTCTTTTGGGGTGGGGGCTTCCTGAGGAGCCTGTGGGACTTAGGTACTCTGGCTGCTCTGAAAAGTCCATCTGGAAAAAAAAAAACAAACCAACAAAACAATATGAAACAAAACAAAAACAAAACGGGAGAAAAAAGGCGAAAATTGTGGACTTAAAACTTGGAAAATCTCCAGGTTCGCTATCCAAGTTGTCTCCCTGAAATAAAAATGAAAATAAATAATTGGAAGTTCAGCTCATTTTCAGTTCCCAATGACAGCTCAGCTGGGCTCAGTCACACCTCTGATGGCTTTGTTGCTCATGAAGGAGCTTTTAGGTATAAGAAATTGTAATTTTATAAAAATAGAAATATATATATTTGCAGAATAATTAATAGCTTATCTAAATAATTCACTGACCTCTATTATATAAGCATTGGTAAAATGCTTGTCTTTTCATTTTTTTTCTGAAACTTAGAAGTGGATTTTTTCTTTTTACAAAAGAATGCCCTCTAGAAATCAGTGGGACTGAAGGTGGATTTGTGCATCTGAGCACTTTGGGGGTCTCCATGGGAAATCCTGTGGCAGAGGAGGCAGGGCAGGGGTATTTCTGTTTTGAGGTGGTGCTGAAGTCACTAAACCAAGCACCATGAAAATAAGTTCTGACTTGAACCCACAAAAGCAAGAAATTCAGAATGCAGGGGAGGAGCCGGAGCGAGCGCCAGGGATGAAATCAGTTCTGACCCCTCTCATTGAATATCTTGCCTCTGTGGGTTTGTAATGCCCCCAGTTATTGCTTTAAAATTATTTTTGCATGTAATTTTACAATAGAGATGTGCTGTTTATTTTTATTTTGTTGACTTTTTTATGTGAAGAAAAAAAATATATTAAAACTTACATGTGATCAACCATCGTATTTCTGGCAACACCACAAGACAGAATTAAATACAAGTTTAACAAATAGATCAAATTATATGTATGACAAGAAATGGTTTGCATCCTGTATGCTGTTCAGCCCAAATCTTTTTTTTTTTTTTTTTTTTTTGTTTTTTTTTATTTTTTATAAAATTTTAAATTTTTTTTTTTTTTTTTTTTTTTGGTCATTCTTAATGTTTAATAAACTTTTAAATTTTTCTTCTCTCAGCTTTTGGTGTATCAGTGGTGTATCAGGGCATGGGGCTTTTGGGAGGGAATTTTTCTTCCCCATCCTCTGGTTTGTCCCAGCAGGGGCTGGATCCCAGCTAATTTGGGGGGGGGAAATATCCCCCAACCTTCCCAGTTGTCACCAGGGTTGGGTATAACCACAGCAAATGTGCATTTACATGAGCTGAACCAATTCAAATTATACTATAATTAGTGCTATTTACTATTTTAACAACAACAACATATATATGTAAGTAATAAAGTGGTATAGTGGAAGCACCATTTCCATATATACATTATACACTCTGTATCTGATGAGATGTGATCATGTGTTAATTCACTGTAAATTCATAGAGTAGATTCATAAAAACACTGCATATCAAAGAGTACTTTTTATTGTAGTATACAACATAAATCATTAATTCTGCTCTCCATCATAGCTAATATTTTATATGGAGCACATGATAAAGAATACATATTACAGGCTTTTAGATATCTAGTTTATATAAATAGATACAGCCTGGGAGAGAAAAACTGTAACTCAGGACTAACCCTTCCTGTACACAAGTTATTAAATATGTGTACGTATGTATCTATATACTTATAGCTGGGTACAGAGCATGAGATATAGGCACACATACCTATAAAAGTCTGCATGTTACTATACATAGTACCTATTATGCACAAAATGTATGTTTTAATAACACACTGACTCAATCCCCCCCTCTGTCTGTGTGCATGCTTTCATTAGTTTTAAATATATAGTTATAATATAAATTAATATATTTTAATACACATATTAAAGATATGTGTGTATATAAATCTATAAATATATAAATTAAAAATGCATTTTCATGTACCATGTTTATCATAATTGCTTTTAGCTTGTTTTTATATACCTCTATAAATATATCAAGAGGTTTATTAATACAAAGGTTTTTAATGAGACAGAAAATGTATTTGGTCTAATAACTACACACACGTGCATTTGCACAAGCACATATATCTCTGTGCATCCATAGAGCTATACATTGGGTAATTATACATTCATACAGAATATGCAACAGCATTTATTTTATTAATAAACCTTTATAACTTTTTTAAAAAATACATATTTATTTTATTGCTATAAAACTCTAGTTTTGCCATATATGTTATGCACAAACTATAATTGCTACAATACACAAACAGTGTGGGCACACACATCCTTATAGTTCTTTCTCTCTGTGCTTTAGATATTTACAAGTTTAATAACTGTATTTCATTTAAGCTATCAGAATTTACTACTTGAATAAAACTTTTTAATACACACGAAAAACATTTTATTGTTAGAAAGGTTGCTTTATGACAGTTGCTCTGAATTATGCACAAGAGTTGTCATAATATATGTACATTTCCACACTCGTGTGCCCATATAGCTCTGTCTATAAATTGTGTGTATAAAGTGTGTTTAAATATATATATAAAAATATATATGTATATATGTATATATACACTATACATATATATGTGTGTGTATATATGTAGTGTGTCCATATATATCAGTGTACACTGATAAAAATTCAGCTGCATTTTCATACAGCATACTTAGCAGAATTGAATAATCTAGGTTAATGCTTTTATATTTCTAATTATGTATTTTACCTGCTGTAAAGGTCTGTTTTTACTACACATTCTGTATTATGCACACACACGTGTGTGCACTCGCCTTCTTCTCACTGTCTAGTCAGAAATTTTAAAATTTCATTTCCATATAGCATATAGAACAGAATTAATAATGTTTCTAATATTTTTAGATGAAGCTTCATCTAAAAATTGTCATCACTGACAGGTAAAGATCTGAGTATAAATATATAGTATATGTTGTGCACCAAAAATGTGTTTCAATAACCCAGAAATGCTCCCTGTGGCTCTCGAGCTCAGCCCCTCTGTACACACGTCTCTCACAGAGGTTTCCATGTACACACTCAGCACAGGGTTAAAAAAAGGGATATATTTTTACCCAGAGACACGTGTGTAAAACAATGCGGTTCAAAGCTCAAAAATTTATATTTTCATGTTGTTTTTGAAGGTTAGATTTATATTTTTGAATTTTTTTTCAAAAATATAGGAAGTAGATTTTATTATTATGAAGATTAATAAATGCTACAAGGAACACAACATGTGTTTCTTCTAATGCACACATTCACCCTGTCTAGGTGTTTGTGCACATTTATCTTTACATGCACACAATTAGAGACATTTAATAATTATATTTCACACTGCCAACTCAACAGCATTTTCTTCATTAATATGAATTTAGAGCTTGTTGTATCCACATTTTACTGCTAAAAAGATTACATTAAATACAAAGATTATATTTGCTATATATGTTATTTATTATGTACAAAATATATTTTTATAATGCAGAAACACACAAGACCTCCTTGACTGCCTCTGTGTGTGCTTTTAGCAGCCTTTTTGTTATTATATTTTTATATAAAGTATAGAACAGATAACACATAAAACATGCTTTTGGAGATGTTTTTGTTTACTTTATATGACAGGATTTTGACCTATGATGAGGTATTTATTAGTATGCATTTACATGTCCAGATAAAATTTAAGAAGTATTATCAACACAGCATAGTTAGTGGCATAAATATATTTTAATATGCACATATTTTAAATAAACTGCCGCCTCTCTCTCCAAGCCCAGGAGACACACCCCGAACACACCTTTATGAGGAGCCAAGAGCATCTTTTGGAGTTTCCGGAGCCTTTGCCACTTTGGGGTCCGAGCGCTTTTGTTTTAAACCACCTGCTTTGACTTCAGGATAAATTTGGTGCATGTAACATTTCTGGGGTCATTCATGGATGAAAAGACCCCAGAGAATCTATGATTTAAAAATAATTAAAAAGAAAAGACTGGAAAAGTCTGTTGCTGAGGCGTTCCCGTGTCCAGGCACAGCCCCAGCTCCGGCTGTTCAGGAGCATCCAGCGTTGCTTTAGGACTGGGTTTGCTGTTTCTTTTTAACTTCTTTTACCCACGTCCCAGTTTTCATGAAACCTGTGAGAATCTACAAATCTTTGAGATGCTTTAAATCCTCTATCATCCTTGCCCAGCTGCTTAAAAATATTCCGGAGCCAAAGACACAGCCGTACCCACAGAAGCCTGGACGGCAGAAAATTAATCCTTGATTAGTTTTCATTTAAGAGGAATAAATGGGATTTGTCACTGTGACTGTGGCCGGCGCGTTTCCGCAGCGTATTGCGGTGTTTTTTTAACCTGTAATCATTCCCTAATTGCCAATGTGGGTGGGGAAGTGGGGGAGATCCATGGTGGGAAATGCTGAGAGCATTTCCGAGCCGACACAAGAGGTCACACAAGAGCCGTGAGCGGCTCCCCAGTGCTGGGATCTGCCTCTTTAATATCCTCTTTATCCTCCCTCGGGAGTTTCTCCCTCGTTGCCGCTGCTGCAGGTGAGACCCTGTGAAGATCTAAGTCACCGGTGGTCAGGGGACAAGCACAGTGTCACCTCACCGGGGCCACTGCCCTGCCCGAGCCCCTTGGGGCTGGAAGTGCACCCGAGGTGCTCCAGCTGCTCTCTGGGAGTGTCAAATCCACTTGGGCTTTAAAGGATGATCCTTGATCATTTTGCACATTCACGGACACAGTTTCAATTGAAATGTGAGAATTAGCCCCACTTGCAGACAGCAGCCAACAGTCAGATTTCACCTGGGATGGATGAAACCAGTCACAGGTAATTTATTGTGACCAGGAGCTTGGCCCAGCAACCTAATTCCTGTAACCTGTATTTCCTTCCCTGTTTTCCCTCTTCACCTCTGCAGCCTCCAGACAGAAACATCAGCCCTGGGAGGGGACACAGCCCCCTGCTCAGCTGTGTCTCAGCCCTGGGGCCACCTTGCAGATGAACTGGTTGCCCCGTTCCGAGGTCCCAGTGGCCCTGGAGGAAACATACCTTGTTAGTCAGATGTTCTTCCACCACTAAGTTTACCGGCTCAGATTATGAAATACAAATTATGCTGTGCATCCCTGTACCTCCTTGATTTATACCTGCAGGTCAGCATTTATCACAGCTTGTTCCATTTTCCAACAAAACCCCTGGTGGTAAGGGTAAACGTGGCACGGGTGGCCTTGGGAGCACAGGTCAGCCACAAATTTTTTGGACAAGTTCTATCCTAACAGCTCAGCCAATGCTGGTATGCGACATAGAAAATTTAAAGGGCTTGTCAATACCAGAGCTGATCAAAAGCTGAATGGCTCAGTGATTGGCCCACAATTAAGCCCACCTTGACCCTAATTGGGGTGGTAGGAATGCAGTGCCCCAGACAGAGTGAGTGCTCACCTCTGGCTTGTTCTTGGCCCTGAGGGACAAAGTGCTTGGACTGCACCATTTACTGCTGCCACACCATGTACATTACATTATGGGGAATGGATGTTTTAGGACAACTTGGAGCTACCGTGCAGAGAGATTCATCTTCACTGACAGATATTTTTCATAGGGGCTCTATTTAGCAAATTGATGTCACTCATGTTCCAGAATTTGGTTGTTTGAAATGTGTTCACATATCTATTGACACTTAGTCTTGTTTCTTGATGGCACCTCCCCACACTGGAGAGAAGGCCCACGATGTCACTGGGCACTGGCTCACCTGCTTTGCCTCCTTAGGCCTTCTGGCCACTATTAAAACAGACAATGGGCCTGCCTACACTTCTGAATTTGCCAGTTCTTACAACAGTGGGATGCCTCCCACAACCCAGGTATTCCCCACTCTCACACTGGGCAGGCTGCTGTTGACTGTGCCCACAGCACACGGAAAACCATGCTTGAAAAACAAAAGAAGGGGGAGTCAGGGTGCCCACATGATAAGTCAGCAAAAGCCTTTATGTTCTCAGTTTTCTGAATCAAGATGAGGTTGGCCAAACAGTGTGTGGAACACAATATGCTCTCCTTGTGAAGGCTCATCTCAGATCTCCAGTGATGGTAAAGGGCCTGTTAACAGGGCAATGGAAAGGACCCTTATGTCAGTACATAAAGCAAGGGTTGTGCTGGTGTCTCCTCAGATCACCAAGTGAAATGGATTCCTTTGTGGTGTGTGCTGCCATTTGTTGTGCCATCCTGACTGGCAAAGGCACTGTAAATGTAAGATTTAACCTGCCCAGTAAGATGGACAGAGCAAATGAATGATGCTATCCACACTGACACCATGGGCACTTTGCTCGTGTCACAGGCATAGGTCGGTGTTTTTGAAGGGTTGTTACTGGTCATTCCCCCTCTTCCTTGCTCAGTCATACTACATCTGAAAATGTTTCAGGATCTGCTCAGCTTTTTCTAATCTTGTAGATGAGCGCTGCTTTGGGGTATGGTTTAAACATTTAGCAGTATATGGGCTAATTGTCTTTGGTGTGATTTTATTGATTAAACAAAGAAGGGGGAGATGTGGGAGATAAGAAACCCTGTTAACTTCTGTTCACTCTTGCTCACCAGAAAGCACTCTGGGAAAGGTTCAGCTAACAGCAAGGTAAAAAATAGGTCATGTAAGCAGAGGACAAATTGTACAGCTGGCATGTGGTCACCTCATGTGTGGGGCAGTGACTGGCTGGAGATGGACACTGTGTGATCAAGAAGGTGGTTGGATAAAGGGACGGGTGAACAGTGACACCACAGAAGCAGCAGCCAATGTTTGCTTGTTTTGCTTAAGTTTAGAGCATTAAAAGGTTTGTTTCTTTGCAAGAAATGGTTTCCCTTGGAGCAAGCAAGGAGGAGGTCCATGTGTCTTTGTTCCTCATTGCTACAGAGAAGGAAAAGATGCCCTCCTGGGATGTTGTGTGGGCTGGTTTGGGGGTAGAGTTAATTATCTGGGTAGATGCTCCTCTCCTGAAACATGGGCTTACAGCTCCTGCTTCCACCTCTCCCTCTTTCTGCACTGTCACTAATTTCTCATGTCCCTGTATCACAGCATTATCTGGGAAAAGTGTCTGGAGCCTGAAACACCCTGCTGGCTCTATCAAACAAGGTGGCAGGGAAGCAAGGTTGAAGGGACTGAGTTTGTTTCAATCCAGAGGAGAAGAAAGCAAGGGAAGAAGTGAGTGTCCAGAAAACCTGCCTGGAAGGGCTCTTCTCTGAGCTGCTGCAGACAGGACAAGGAGTAACAGGCTTAAAATACAGCAAAGAAAACAGTGCTTGGCCAGCCAGAAAAAAAAAAAAAATTAAAAAAATCAAGAGGGCAGCGGGTGAAACACTGAAATAAACTGCCTGGGAGGATTGTGAAATCCCCATTATTAGAGGCTTTTTAGAACAAGCTTGTCAGGACTGACAGGCAGAGTCCATCTCGCCTGCAGGCAGAGGAGGGGCTAAAAAATACCTCACAGTCCTTTCAATCTTTATTTTCAGTGCTTTAGCAGAAGGCTGATTAAGCTGCTCAGCACCACCATCAGCTTCAAGACAAAAGCCATTTCTGTTCAAACATATTCATATATTAAGACACATATTAAAAAAAAATAAAATCCATATTACCCTCCTGGACCAATCCTGAGCTTCCCATGTTCATGGTTTTGATTAGAGAAGACAGTTGAGTTCCCACAGCAACAATGCTCAATCCTCCAGCATTTAAGAGGCTGCTAAATCCTTGCTGGTTGAAGCCAAAAATGCCACAGGCTCCCCATGTTCAGTAGGTGTTATGGGATGGGCTTCAGCGTTTCAACATCCGGGATAACTACTGCTCTCCATCCAAACATCCTGTGGGCTGCTCTGAATGTCCTGTTGGAGAATGGCTCAGTTGCTGGCTGGCTGTGTCACAGGAGCCACATGCCATGTCTGGTCACACCTCTGGGCCTCTCCTGGAAGCTACCACCACCCACCAGGCAGCGAGGAGGTGCCTGCTGGAGCTAAGCCACTCATTCAGTCAGTCTCTACCAACAGCTTCTCACCTCTGAAAATTTAAGGGAGGTTTGCAAAAGCACCTAAAGGATTTGGGCACTCACATCCATGCCAGCAGGGCTGGGGCTGCTAAGCAACAGAGACATGTGAACAGATCCCTGAGAGCACACGAGCTTCATTAGCCAATGATGTAACTTGTGTTATAAAACTGGCCTCTCTGCCAGCCTTCTGCAACAGGATTTTGGTTCTCGAGCTTATCCTTAGGAGAAGCACCCTGCAAAGGGAACAAGCACTGCCACCCTTACTGCTCACCACAGACAGGAGGAGGATGCCTGGGGTGGAAAGAACCCTGTGACAAGACACCCAGCTCAGTACCAAAACACCATCCACCAAACATCACCCAAATACAAATCTGAAAACTTTTACCAAGAGAGCCCTGCTTTCCCTGGGGCTTGGACCTGTGAGCGGAAGTTCTCTGAGTGTTCAGCTGGCATCTGGGACAGGTGCTCTCTGCTGAATTCTCCAGGCAGGCTGCAAAGCTCAGGCCAACCCCTGCTCTGAGCAGCCTGGGGTATTTAGCCTCAGGACAATGTTACCACACCAGTGCTGCTTGTGCCACTTGGGCAGTGCTGGGAATGCCAAGTTAAAAACAGCCCAACACCTCCAACAGCCACTAGAGAACATCTCAGGTGTCTTATATCCATTCCCTCCCCTCTGACAACGGCTGGTGAATTTATTCAGATGAATGATGACTGAAACACTCCCAAGCACAGGATGGAGGAGCAGCCTCTGGCTGCTGGAGCACAGGCTGAGAAAGGAAAGCACGCCCTGGAGCCAGCTATGCCGTGCCATCCTGAGCACTCTTTTGTCAACTATTTTTAGCTTTAACCTTATGGCACCTATTGATGGTGAAAGCAATCAGCAGCAGAGCCCAACATCCTGCACTCTTTAAAAATAGCAAAGCATGGAGAAAAGATTTAATCAAGCACATGATGTGACCATGACAGCCTCGGCCCCCAGGGACATCTTGGGGCTAAACACACCAGCTCCAAGTAAAGAACTGTGTAGAGGTTCTCAGCAGGAGGGGCATTTAAGCAATAAAAAAAATGATGAAAAATTTTGGTATCTGCTCTTTAACTTGCTCATTCCAGCCCCAATAATGTGCATTTTATAGAATATCCTGAGTTAGAAGGGTCCCACAAGGCCACTCAAGCCTCCTTGGAAAGGACTTTCTTACTTACCTAGAACTGGGAGATGGCAACACAATTTCTTACCATTATCACCAATAATTAAGAGGAATGTGAAGCAGACGAAATTAGAACAGCAGCCTGTTTTTGGACCTCTTTTTGTTAACAGGAAGAAAAATGAATATTGTCTTTGTGTATTCCTTGCTGTTTAATTTAAACCAATGCAATTCAAACGAGCACTCAGATAAATCCTTAAATGAAGCCCTTCATTTAACAGCATTATTTTTTGATGCACAGGATGTTGTGTTATTAAAACATGTCCTGTGAATATATCCAGTATTCAAAGTACCTGCTGCATCCCAGACATCTTCTGGAAATGTCCATCTGAAATGTTTGCTATCACTGCTTCACTTAAGACTCAGCCTACTTGTTGCACTTCTAAAACCTAGAGGCAGAGAAAACACAGAAGCAAAAGCTTTCAAAAACATTTGCCTTGGGAAGACAAAGAAATCCCATCTCTGTACTGCAGCAGGCATTACTGGAAAAAGCACTATCCTTACTCCTGAGAGGAATCAGCCTCAAGAGCTGCAATTAGATGGAGAGGAAAAAAAGAAAAGACTAATTGATATGCTGCTTTTCAGACAGAAACACATTTTTAGTTCAGCTTGTCTATATTTTATGCAATGATACTCCTCGAGGGATAGGAGCAAAATTATGTATTTCAATGTTCTAAGCTGAAAAAAAAATCCCAATATATAATGGTATAGGAAAATTGACCCAGAACAGCAAAAGGGAAAAAGCCGAGTTCTAAATATTGACCAAAATTTAGAAATGCATTTCTTTCCATACTAAAACTTTAATAATTTGGATTGCAGTCTTGCCTACTGTTTTGAAAGCATTGGCTGAGCAGGCATGAGGGTCCTAAGCTTTAACTCAGGATTCCTTTTGTCAGGAGTGGCCACAGTGTCAGTCCCTGACTGCCCTGCCCGAGTGATGGAGGGGGAAAAAGCAACCACCAAGAATACAAGAGTTTCCAAATTGCACCAAATGTTTATTGTTAGTCTAGTACATTCAATATCATATTGACTAGAATACAGTAATTCAAAAATTTTTTGGCGAATTGAAACTTTTTAAAAACCATTTCAAACACTCCAAAAAGCAAATGCCATGAAAAATTAACTTAAAATTAAAACAAACATATTCAAGCAATAGTTTAACTTTTGACTACAGAAAACCTTTACATGTATTTTAGTGGTTTTAGCAGTACTGCATTTCAACAAAATATATGGACTCACAAAAAGTGAAAAATATTAAAATAGACACAATGTTAAAAAACTGAGGCATCCAGATGTGCAACTGTTGTAGCAGAATCACCTGCCCAGCTGTTCCCTTTGCTCTCTTTTGGGGCAGTTCATGAGTTTACTATGGTGCTGCCACTTCTCTGATCACCTGCTACCACCACACAGCAATTCTTCAGTGTCTTGAATTTAAAGTTTGTCCCTCTGGTAAATTCCCTATACAAATGCAAATATCCTAGAACTTGCAACCCTCTGGCAAATCTGAGTGAAACAGGACCGTTTAAAACATCCCTATCTTGCTATTTATTGTTTGCAGACAGGCAATATCCAGAACAAAATCTGAAAAAGGCAACACATTTTGGTTTTGTTTTTAAATACTGACATGAAAAACTGAGTAAATTATAAAAAGGATAAAGTCAATCTTAATATAAGACATTCATTACATAGTGGTACAGAATACAATTATGGGTCAAACAGGATCACAATGACTCTTCTACACAGGTCATTAGAGCACATGTTCTACAGTCATGACTTGCTACCACAGCTGGATTTCCTGTACAGACACACAGTAACAAAGACCAGTTGGACTTTGTGTGAGGTCCCAGGATGACAAATGACACCCTATCAAGTTTTCCAAGTGCTGCTCCCTGCCAGGCTGTGCTTGTGAAGAATCCTGAGCTCCAGCTGATCAGCAATGTTCTGCTGCTGCTCCCACCTGGATCTCCCAGCAGAACCACTCCACCAAAAGCTGGCAGTACCAGTCAGTTTAATTCCATTTGTAAATCTAAGCCTCAATGCCACATGTTGTACATGGGCTGAGGAAACGAGTGACCCTGGCTTGGACTGGGGATATTCCCCACACGAGCCCCCACCCTGGGCAGCACAGGTACAGCTGGGAACCTGGAGGAGAAAATCACCTCAGCTGTTCCTCTGACAGCTCTTCATGACAAATAAAGCCAACTTAAGGTCTGGTTCAATGGTACTGTAAATGAGCAGAATGTTGCCTTGTTAGAACTCAGCAGAATCATATTTAGGTTTTAGTTTGTGAAAGTGGTTATTGCAATTACAGCTGCAATACAACCTTTGGAAGAGGTACAAAGTTCCCTCCTCAGGACAGGGTGTGGAATGTAACCATTTCTTGCAAGAGTTTGCAACATGAGTAACTGCATAGATGACAGTTGTGTGTCTTCAGTTCAGTAAATGTACTTTTAAAGTTTACAAAAAACACAAAAAAGTTTCTATAAAAGTCACATTATATCAAGATAATGGGTGGTAAAAGTAGCTTAGTTGTCTCTGATTCGTGTTTAAGAAATGACTCATGGAAAGGTGATAGAAACTAATTTCAGGTCAAGAGCATTACATTTTCACTATTGCACTGACTTCACCATTTGAATCACTAATTTAGAAAAATTCACGTAGTTAAAAATTGTAAAATTAAACTAGCATACAAAATTTGTTTGTAAACATCAGGTAGCCAGTTCTTTTAACGTGGAATGGACTCTTGGTTACTGCAGTACAGTATCTTATTTACAGCACTTGCCATGTGATGGGCAATGGCAGGACACAAACATCAGTTCACAGTAATCGTGTTCACAGAACTACCAAAGTCAGTGCAGTTTTGCTGTGCAATTTTTTCCCAATTCCCCCAAATTCTTTAAGTCAAATAATACTGTTACAGAGGCCGAGTGCAGATGACTTCTGTGCACATATCCATAGCTACAGAGATACACACAATCTCACAGGTGACGAATGATGTCTGCAGGACTCCTGTACAGGTACTTCCAAATGGCGTAGTAGTGGACAGCAGCTGCTGTGGCCACGAAGACGTGCCAGATGGCGTGGGCAAAGGGGATCACCCCATCGCTCTTGAAGAACACCACACCCAGGCAATAGATCAAACCTCCCCAGGCCACCTCCTGCAGGCCCTCCGTGTTGCTCTGGCAGGGAACAAGGACAGGGTGTAAAGGGGGGGAAAGTGTATTTATGGACAAAACACAAAGTTCTTGTCTCCCCCAAGCAAAGGGAGCTGGCTGTGACAGCTCGGAAAATGTTGGGTGAGACAGATGGACAAGTGAGAAATGCAGTGTATTTATATTACATTTTGTGAAATGCATAATAATGTGTTTATACACCACGTCCCCATAGCACTAGAGACGTTATACTGGGACAACTCAAGAACTAAAACAAGATTGATGGTTTGCTTCATCAGCAGAGCAAACATGGGGACAAAGAAAACCACATTACTCTGTGGAAGTGTGAGTTCGATGCAGCTCCTACCAGCAAGACTTTGATATAGCCAGTTAAGGCATTAACTTGAAAACGTGTCAGGTTTAGATTAGAAGCAGAAAGGATTAATCAACATTATTTAAAGCTAAGTTTGGAGTAGGATACTTTTTGGATGCACTAAGAAACACAGGCTCTCTTTATCTATACAATGCAGCCCAGATTGAACAAAACAAGGCAGCATTTCACTGAAATGTGAACTATAAATCCAAACTATAATTGATTGTATTTAGTTGCTCTGCAGACAACATTTATAAGTACAGGGCACTAAAATGGAGATCTCAGCAGAGAAAAGAGCTGTACTGGAATATAAAAGGCAAGTTTTGTTTGTTTGCACTGTTAATAGTCACATTTCTTACCATGGATGTCACTACCAGAGCAGGAGAAAATCCCATGGCTAAATAGAAAAAGAGTTCAACGATCTTATACCTAAAAAGGAATGATTTGAGTCATTTAAGGAGGTGTACAAAAGGATGAACATTTCCCTCAATTGCAAAAAAAAAGGACATTTTAAATTATGTGTTGGTATGGGGTCATTACTCTATTCAAAAAGCTTTTCATGCAGATAGATAACCAGTGTTTTATGACAAAATTAAAACTAGTGTTTATCTCGGCATTGTAGAGTTGCAGGCAATACCCTTTCTAAATACTGCCTAGGTGCCTTCACTTGCAGTAGTACCAGTGAGAATAAAACACTGAGACAACTTAAATTTTCTTATTTGAGGAGAACGTTGGTAGCTCATCTCCGAAATAAAAAAAAGTTTGGTTTTGTTCTCTGAGGATAATTTTCAGTTTAAAGTTAAATGCAAAGAATAATTCCTACTTTTCATGGTAGAGAAATACATAAAGAGTTCCTCCAGCAGCCATCAGCCAGATAAACCATCGCATGTGAGATGCCAGAGGTCCCAGCTCACGGAGATTTAACCTGGAGACACCAAGATTCCAAGAGATACAAGTGATGAGTGAACAGATCACACTGACACAAGAGTAGCAGGGATTAATAAAAACAAATAAATACTCAGAGCTTTAACTACAGAATGACAAGGGAACAAACACTGGGACATTCTATCCACAGAGAGGCAGAAGGTGTTTGCACTGATGGGTGGAAAGCATGAACTGAGGTATGTGGAATATAAATAAACTACTTTCTGATGTTCTCTAGCATCATTTTCTGTTCAGCAAGGCCCAGAATTACAATTACATTACAATGTCTGCCACAATACAGAATGTGGTCAGTTGCATCCAAGAAGGCATCTATAGATTTTGGAAAGCTGCAATGACAAACTGTTTACTTTGGGAAAGCTTTGATTCTGCAGCTGTGGTCCCCATTTCTTACCATGGTGCGTAGGATGCTGCAATGAAAACATAGATCATCATCCTGTCACACATGTGAAAGCAATGCTCCATTGTCCTAGGGAGAGACAGACAGAACAGGTCACCATGACACACTTTGGAAAGATTTTTGCATCATCTCATTTTCCTGACATGCTTTGGAATTACTCTGGGCAAAATACCATCACCTCCATCCCTCTTAAAACCATGTGGAGGAACTGAGACATGTAAGGGCTGAGCACTTCTCCAGTCCTCTCCCCTTCTCCACCCCACCTTGCATCCCTGTCACATCAACTCTGCCTAATCCAGATACATTTACTATTTAGTGACTACTGGCTAAATCCAATTTGTGGCCCAGAATTATTTAGGGGTCTTACAAGAGAAAAATAAAATAAAATAAAAATTATAAATAAATAAAAACAATAAATCACATGTCAGTTTTACTATTGCTGCCTTGGTCCCAAGGAGGTTTCCTGCACATTAGGTGGGCACTGGCAAAAGCTGTGTTCCTCAAAGCACTTGAGCATGCCATGGTCCCTGACAGTATCTTTATATCTGCAATGGGGTATTATCCATCAACCCCTTACAGGCTGTTTTTCCCATTTTGCTTCTGGATTAAAAGCCACTAGAGCCTACAAAAACACATCTTCTTTGTGACAAGGCAGCAGACATTCAAGTTCATTGGCACATGAGCTTGGCTCACTATTTCTTCAAAAAAAATCAAAGGTATTTTTATCATGCTTCAGTAGAAAGTACCACTCCAACCTCCTGTAGAATTGGTTTTGACTGAGAAACACGATGGGGAAACATCATGAGAAAGTGAAACGTTTTCTCCTGCTACCTTAAGTGACTCTTTTTCCAGGAAACGATGTGGAACACGGTGGAGACGATGAAGAGGGCGCAGAGCCCCACCCCATACATCCAGGCTGTGATCTTCTCCCAGCGGTCATCGGAGAGCCCGTGCAGGAGGGCACTTCCCACGATGGCAGGAACAATGAGGAACTGGCAAAACAAAAGGCCATTGTCAGGTCTCTGCCGTGGTGCCACCCACGGAGCAGCACCAGCAGGCAGAGAGCTCAGCCCCAGCCAGAGAGGGTTTTGTCATTTCATTTTGAGTTGACGCATCAGCACCAGAAATTCAACAATATCTCAGGCATAGGTTAGACCTGGTTTTGCTAAATTTCTCCCCCCATGGTACCAGGGAAGGTTACCAACTCCTCTAGCCTTGATATCAAATTCTTTTGTCTATTTCTGTAAGTATTAGCAGTGGTTTTATTTTCACATTCTGCCTCACGTTTTAAAACCATGCTGTTGATCTTCCTCTAGGCTTGAATTTAAGCCACCTCTCGTGCATAGACACAGAGCACAAGACAGATCAAAATAAATTTGAATCCCAAATGAAAAAAACAAAGCATTTAGCAAAGTGCAGTTGCAGGAATTAAGCAATAGTTTTGCAGAACTTGGGTCTAAGCTATCATAAATAAATTAGCTGCAAACTTCTCTCATGAATAGATTTTTAATGCACAAAGATGCTCTTCTAATGCAGCGTATCCAACTCTGTTTTCCTTTCCACCTCCCTCTCAAACATCTTTAATTCACTTCTTCCAAAACAGGCCCCGTTTGAGCATCATGATAAAATTACCACGCTTGCATGAAGCATCCAAGAAGTGGCTGCAGGCTTCACATGCATTTAAAACTAAACTCCCTTCCAGAATAAAATACATGACGTGCCTCTATCTCCTTCAGGAAAAGGCAAACAGAAAAGGCAGGGAAGGAGAAAATAACCCAAAAAAGCCTAAAAAACATCCTATGTGCAACAAGTATTTAAAGAAGAGAGCTCACTGACCCAGACATTTCTAGCCATCTCTTTCCACTATCAAGTCAGCCTTCTAAATTACAAACACTGCACAAATTCCCTTCCAGGCCCTACAGCCTGTCTCAGATGCTAATTTATTCCCTTGAATTGCAAATTAACTTCTTAGGTTAAATTCTTGGTAGCTTAACCCAAGTCTCATATGTTAAATAAACAATAAAGCTAGGAACAAGCAGTGTTTAAACAAATCTGCCCACTTTGCATTACAGGTTTGATAGCTCAGACTGCAAAATCCTAGTCTAGGCTGACCTGTCTGTCCTTCATCTAATTACAGACTAGAGGAAATTGAGGTTCTGCTCAGTGCAGAGGTTGCAGAGTAAACTGAATGGATCTGAGAAGCAGCTGGTTGAGCCAGAGAATAACAACAAAAAACAAGTGGCTTCTCCTTCTGGCTTTGAAGTACATCAGCTGTAGCTTCACTACTATTAGATTTCCTTGTGTTTTGCAAAATTTAGTATACTTGTGACAAAAGCTGTAGAGACATGGAAATAAAAAGTATGGCATCGATAACATTCACAGCACTGGGACTAGAGGTGAGAACACTTCCTGAGCCTTGTAATGAAACTATGCAAGTTGACTTGGTGCACTTTAGGGCCAGAAATAGTCTGCCAGCCTGCCTTCTCATTTATCACCAACACTAAGTATCCATGCACACATCCTGGATAGCCCCCAAATCCAGGGCAGGTTGAAATGTGTCACTCCTCAGAGATCAGTCACTCCTGTTTTCCACACATGACACACAGCCCGAATGAAGTGTGGCTGAAGCCCCTGGGACAGCCAGGAACTGATGAGATGTGACAGCTGTTTCATTTAGGTTTTGCAGGGGACAGGAGGATACACAGCCCCAGAAACGGTGGTGCAGCCACGGCTCTAAAGCTCTACAGTCTCCCTGTAGCCACATTCCTCAGTTTCCTTCCCAATTTTTGGTACAAATTTCAGTTTTGACCAAACTTGACAGAGAAGTAAAATGTTTCAGAGATGAAGTACCCATAAACACCAGATAAAATACCATTCCTACTAATTCCCTCCAATAGCCTGGGCATGAGCTGCTCAGGGACTCTGACAGAGACCACTTCATTGGAAAAGAGCCTCTTTGGGCTTTCGATTTAGATGTTACACAGAATAACCTGCCTTTCTTACACAGACACCCCAGCTTTTTACTGATTTCCTCAAATAAACATTCCACAAGCTAAGCTGTGACATGGGATGCCCAAATGGGCCAAAATAAAGTTCAGTGTCAATCACTTTTTCCAGTAATTATTGTGTATAAAGTGATATAGTTAAAACAAAGAAGCAATTCTCTGATCACATCTTTCTTTGCACCTTCAGAATCAAGAGTACAGCACATGAATGAAGACCTTAATCCCTTTTTTTGCCTTGTCCTGCTTTAAAGAACAATTCTGCCTCTCTCAGGGAACAGCACTGTATTCCATGAGAAGGACTGATTGTTTTTTCTAAATGTTCTTTTTGGAACTATTTTCCTCTCTGTCCCTGATAGGCACCATGGGAACAGTCAGACAAAACAAGAGATGGTTTATTACTTTTTTTTTGGCCAAAAATAGTTAGATTAAATACAAAATCCAGAAATGAGACCCTGCTGTTCCAGCCAGCTGGATGAAAGTTCTTTAGATAGCAATGCCAAAACAGGTAACATATGGTACAGTGGGCTTTACCCATCTTACAAAAGAAATACAAAACTTTAGTTCATAAAAAAGGCAGATTTTCCGTGTTCATTTGAAAAAGATGCTTGCACAAGAACTGCATTTTAATCTCCAGTCTTCAGAATGGAAAAGCCATTAACCAGCCCTTTAACAGGAGGGGAAATTACCAAAAAAGGAGTCAGAAAATCAGAACTAACAGAATGAGTGGGATTTTGCTGTGTCATTTTACAGCATGACAAAGCATTTCTCGTTTGCCAATATTCCTTGAAAAAAAATCCAGCTACAAGTCGCAAAATCTTGGCTTATCTCATCACAGACTGCAAGCCTTCCAAGTGAATATCATCAAACCCAGTAACTTAATGTACTGTGAAAAAAACCAGAACTGTGATGTGCAAATTTACTAATTTTAGCACCTTGATTAATCCTGGCTGCATCAGAAGTGGGGCTGGAAGGGAGATCTGCAGAATAAGAGAGAAGGCAACAGTTTCCCAAGCTTTCCAGAGAAAAAAAATGAGAGAACGATGTTAATGCTCTTTGCAATTCTGAAGTTTTAACACAACAGTTAATAAATTTTGTCTGATAAATCTTACATACGAAAGAAAGCTACAGGATGAAAAAGGCAGCTCTCCCCTCCAATTCTCACAACCCCTGCTTTTCTCATGCACTGCTTCCTTCCTGTTCCTCTGAACACAGAGAACAGTTTTTTCTGTTTTCAACTACTTTGCTGCCATTCCTGTCTCCCAGTGTCTGAAGGCAAGTCAACGCTTCACTTAAAGCTAAAAAAACCCCAAAGCAAGTCATTTAAAATAGCCTTACAAGTAAGAAATTTGAAGATATCTTACCATGCCACACAAAACTACCTTTTTGGTATTGTATCAAAAAGTTGTACCTGGGATTCTATAACCTCCTTTATCCTTATTTTTTTGTTGCTTGTTTGTTTTTTTATTAAGCAGCTGCCATAAACTGATTCCTCTGTATTTTTAAGTCCAAAACCAGCTGGGATACTTACTAAGAAGTACAGCCACACTCAAAGTAGAAAGTGACTGCTTCCTGAATTATTAATACAAGTTTGGAATAAAAATATATTGGAGAACCATTGCTGAATTCTGTTTTGTAGAATCATCAATGTCTAATTGAAAACTCACACTGAGTTCACAACACTCACACAACAATCTAGCAGCAAAACTCAGTCATTTGGCCATCTAACATTAGTAAGTCTGCAGCACAAAGGAGAT
This sequence comes from Hylia prasina, assembly GCA_013397195.1. Classification (NCBI taxonomy): domain Eukaryota; kingdom Metazoa; phylum Chordata; class Aves; order Passeriformes; family Sylviidae; genus Hylia; species Hylia prasina. The sequence goes on from VYXD01016002.1 coordinate 302,023, forward strand.
GAAAACATACCCCCCAGCTTTTTCTGTGCTTTCCCAGCTTAAAGTCCTATTTCAAGACTTTAAATATTGATCAAAAGTGATTGCATATTTATTTTAACAGTTCATCGTAGGTTTTAGCAGGGAGTTTGACTGCTCAGAAAGCAATCAGACAGCTCCACCACAAACTGCAGCCTACCAGAAAACACTGATGCACCTTGGCTGTCACCTCCTGCCAACAGGCAGGAGTAAAACATACCTGTTTTTCAACTAGGTGAAAGCTGAAATTGCTAAGGAGCACAGCAACATCTGCCAGATATTTTGAAATCTAACCTTTTGGCCAGAGCAAACAAGATTTGCACAAGGATTATGAGATAAACTACATATTTGTGCTAACTAACAGAATGTTGCTTCATTCCCTAGGCAAATAAGCATATATTTACATAATGCTGTACATGAGACCCTTGGCTTAAGAACACAGAAGCTTCAGTCAACTTTATGTCTATGTGCAAAACCAAGGTGTTAGTGTTTTTACCAGCACCACAGAGCTGTATGATGGTTATTTATGAAATACACACAAGGGATCCTTAAGAACAGAGCTCCTTCTAGAACTGAAGAGTCCTGGGCACTACTTTGAGCTTTCATATCTGCAGCTCACTCAGACACACTGGAGATAAGAGACTAAGGACAAAGTCAAACATACTTCAGATGTTTCGAGTTGAGGGATTGAGGAGACGCGCAAGCTGCTTTTATAAAAGGGCAAATGCTATCTTAAAAAGCAAACAAACACATTTTTAAGTCCTTTTCAAAGTGCCAGACAGCAAATTAAACTTCCTAATTACTAAAAGAAAAAAAAAAATCAAAGGGGACTGCTTTTGTTATTCTTTATGTGAATACCATATATTCGAATCTAGAGTAAGTCCTTACATTACGAAAATAAGGAAAGACTTGACATTTCAGCAGGGCTGTCAGCATTACTGGGGCCTCTTGCAAAATAGCAGACTTCTAGAAGAGTCAGTAGGTATCAGAATTAAAATATTCCAGCTCTTGTAGCTCATACCCACAGACAGTCTGGTGAAGCTTTCCCATTTTTCACATGGACAAATCTTTCTTATACTTCCAGTTTACAATGTGCACAATATGTCAGCACAGACTGGGAAATCCATCTTGCAGGCTAACTAGCAGGGGGCTATATCCCTGTTACTGTAGGCATCCTTTGACTGGGGGGAACAGGGGGAAAATATCAAGTTAAAGACCTGTAACATTAGTGAAAAGGAATCTTATGAAGTATCTCCAGTATATCTGAAGTATCTTCTAAGCTCCAAGAGACTCAGAACACTACCAAACATCTAATTTTTTGAACTGCTACAATTAACACTATATGCAAAAAACCAGAGAGAGGCTGCAGATATGAACACAGCGAGGCAAAGGTAAGTATTTAGCAATCCAAACCCACAAAAATTTATTGAAACATGTGGTTAAAAAAATAGGAGAAGAACCCAGAAGTTTACTTACTGCATGCGTGTAACAGTTAGCAGCATGTTCATAGCAAGTGGGTTTGTAGCGGCTGTTGGCTGGAGCTGGGTGGTTCATGAACCTGTTGAATAATTAAGAAATACTTTTAGGAGAGTTACTAAAACATCTCTCTGAGTGTCATGAAAGAAATGAAGGAATACTTCCAACCTAGTAGTATTAAGAATTGTAAGTACAGACATGCTCAAAGTATTAGCTCAGTGCTTTAAACTGCAAGTTCCTATAAGTCTCCTACCGGACACACATGTTAAATAAATTCCTGTGACTGCCTGGTGCAAGGGATGGTTATCCTTAATCAAGAGTTCACACAGAACAGTGAGACTCCCTCTTTTCTGACAGCTTGATCAGATGAAGAATGAACTATTTCCTATTTAAATTACACAGCAAGAACTCAAATTGTTCTTGAAATATGGAGTTCATCGTAGCTGTCAGGGGTTACTTTTCTTTTAAGGAGTTCTTGCAACTGCAGCAATGTTCCAGTTTGGAACACTTGAACACTGACTTTTTGACTCCTATAGCAAGCAATATTTGTGTTTGGAGCACGATCATATCTGTAACCAAGATCCTGGGATGATGAAAGGAGACTCTAATGGTCAATTCCAAAGAGGAAACATTTCAAGAGGTTTGCCATAGACATTCCACCCTTTTCTCTAAGAATTTTCAAACATTCTAACAAACAATCAATCACATCAAATCCAGTCCACGCAAGCTGAACAGAATATGATGAAACCTGAGAAAGTTTCGGAAGAACTTGCCAATGCAAACGTTTCATTTAAGTGCATTAAAAACCCCAAACCCGTGAGCTGTTTCCGTGAAACTCATCTATTTAAATCTGTGTTGGAACACCTGTAAAAGACAGCACACACCTATATGTAACAGTCAAATGAAAGCTGTGAACTTCTCCAGCTCCAGTCTGTTATCCCAGCACTGCTGACTCTCTTATAAAAGTGATTCTTTTTCACCAATAATTCCAGTTTATTCCAGGCTATTCTAAAACTATGCACTGACAATTAGGTATCCAAGAAGCCAGGAACAGCTTCACAAGAAATGCAGAACATGTCTGTATGCTGACAAATGAGAGCAGCTTTGTTACCTAGATTAATACAAAAGGCTTGTTAGACAAACTTTGGTCCTTCCCCATGTCCCCCCAGTTTAAATCAAAATGAATCCTATTTTTATGACATCTATAAAATATGGGCCGACCTCAAACCAGAGGAAAACAAACAAACAGCTAAAAAAAGTCCAACTCAAATCTTACAGCTGGCATAAGCAGCTCCAGATTCTTGGGATATTTCGCTTGGTTTTCTTGACTGATTTATTAAGTGACTTGTAAACCATTTTTTTCTAAACTGATAAATGAAAATGTAGCACCATGGGGAAAATAACACCGTGTCACGATCCCTCCCTAAATGGTGGCAATTGCAAGGAAAGTTTCATTGCTACTAATACAAAGGCTAAGAAACCCAGTGCTTGTGTTACAGACACAGAAGATAAACGGTTGTTAGCAAATTAATAACCCTGCAGGAGTTAATATATGGTTAAAAATGGCAATTCTTTTGTCTGTAACAAATGGCACCTTGCTCTCCTCTCCAAGAGGACAATGACACTCTTCTCACAAAGGCTCACAGAATATTTACTTTTTTCCCAGTGCTTGTGTGTCTTCAACAGCTGCTGAACACCATCTCGGCATCCTCTAAAGATGGAACATTCAGTTTGCTCAGTTCTGCTTCCAAGTTAGGAAAATGTTTAAAAATAAAAGCATCTGTTGGCTCAGCGAGTGGCCAGGCTTGGACTGCCCTTGTCCAACTCCATAAATTCAAGGTCATGGGAAACTTTTCACTTGTCACATCTAGAGCATTATTACATTTCTCTGTGGTGGTACCTTGGAAGTCTTGCAAGAAGTAAAAAATAGAAAAAGGCAAACTCAAACCAAAAGGAATAAGCTTATACTCTCCAGTAGCTTTATAATTCCTGTTGTTCCAAAATTCTATATAAGATACTATTATCATATAAAAATCTATAAATAATTGACACCTCCTAATGGGATCTTCTATTATCCAACAATAGACTACTTTTAATTATTTTTTCCTTTTTTTTTCAGTAGGAAACAATCACATTGGATCTAGGAATAATGTTAGACTTCAGAGTTATGAACAAACAATTTAGAAATTAGGACCTCTTACTGTCATAAAAGACATTTATTAGCCACAGAACAGAACACAAAGACAGTAACAAATCTATCCTTGCTCTGTTACCTACACACAGTTGGGGTTTTTTCCCTGTTTTGTTTGTGGCAGCACAGGAATGATGCAAATATTCTGCAACAGAGCTCCAGCAGAACTTCAGCATTAGCAACACTCATCCCCTTCACCTCAGTGTTTATACCAATAACACCAACACCACCAGTGTGTTTTGGCAGGAGGGGAAGTGCTCAGCTTTACCTCTGCCTTGCAGAGATGGGTCTCACAGTGTCCCAGCACCAACTCTGCTGCACATTTGATGGACCTGCACCTCTCTCTTCTGTGAGGGATCACCTTCAACAGGCTGCAGACCCTGATGCCAAACACTGGAAAGCATTTGCTCAAGTCACTTCTCACAGGCAACAGTCTTAGTAAAGCAAAATTTCAGTTATTCCCCTCCACCTTTTTATAATTAACTATTTATAAATGTTATCAGGAACAACTTCAGAGGGAGGATCATTAACGAGGTGTTGGAAGGACAATAACGCTAGCCAGTGCTTCTCTGAAGTTCATTTTGTTTCCAGCTTGGCCATTTAGGTTTAATGTCTTAAGAAAAAGATGTGAATTTAGAAAATAGCTGCTCTATTACTGATGTGCTCATCAAAACCTGGACAATTATTTTGACACACACTGTTAAAGGAAGTCACATACTCCTGCAGTTATAGACATGTATGACATTGCAACACAAAGGCAGAAAAATGTGGTTGCAGACTTATTCACATTCTAGAGGCAAAACAGCTCCGCACTTTCTTAAAGATAAACAAGCAAATAAACCCCAGGCCACCATCAACAATGGATGCTTGTTGTTTCCTGCTTTGTGAATACCCCAACACAGGCACATTGTTCTTCCTCTGATCTACTGATCACGTTTACCTCTTCTGGAGAAGATAACTGTGGGAATTATAATCTCACCTTCCTAAAAGGGGAAGCTCAGTAAAGAGCATTCAGATGCTCTTTACTCCTAGACAAAGGCTCTCTATAACACAACCATTAAGGTTATTATCAAATGCAGGACAGTCTGATAAAGTCCCACTGAACTGGACTGCTGTTTACAGGAAATGTTTTTAATTCAAGCCTTTTTGATTTTCTGGCAAATCTCTAATGTATTCTTTAATAGCAAATCTAGTGAAACCGGAGTCATTTAATCAAGAGGATATGCAGCACATCTCACAAGGATGCATAAATACCTCTCCATTTAAGATACTGACAATTCAAGATATCTAAAATAAAATATTAATGCCTTCAATATGAGAATAAGAAATTTCTGAAATTAAGAGACTAAGAACTGCTTGCAGCCAGCCAGGAGAGCAGAATGCCTTTGCACTGAACTGAGCTGTGAGTACCTTCTTACAATTTAAATTCTCAATGCTCAGGATCTGCTCAAGTCCAAGGAAGTCCAAGATTCAGAATTTCACAGCAAACGAATAACTTTTGATGAACATATTCCCACTATAAGCAGGAAAAAGGTATTGAGAGAGACATATGGCAATTTAAAACAAGATGGAAGAAACTCATACCCCTCCCTTCACACTACTTGATCTTTGATCTTGAAATACTTCAAATATTTTAAATACTAAACATACAGACTGATCCATCCTTTGTGACAGACCCTAATCTCGAGCTCCTATTCATTTCCAAGGAACAGATGCTGTATGTTTTGCAGAGACTCCAGAAGTAAGAGAAGATAGTATTTGGGAGACAAAGCAGAAAGAAAATCCGAGGGTTCTTAATGCTTTGTCTTTGCATGCAAAGTCAGCTTAAAAAAATAAATTCCCAAACCCCAAATCCATTGCACATATCTGTATGGCATTTGTCTGGCATCACAGCAAGCTTAGACCCCAAACTGCAGAAGGGAAATCAAATCTTGCCTTATTGATGACTCCCATCTGCTGAATGAATTATTGTTTTAAGCATGAAGCAAAATGTCAGTAAAAACAGCAAGCACTGATAATGGCCTCAAAGATCTAGAATTTTTTTTTAGTCTTTTCAGGATGTATATTTTCTTTATTCAGCTCAAAAGACCTCATACTTCCTTTTACCAGCATAAAAGCACATTCCCTCTTTTTGTGCCTTTCTTTCTTTGTGCTTTCCAGCACCAGGAGAAGCCATTTAGACCTAATAAACCACAAATAACAGCATATGAGAAACCGCAACAAGGTGGGCGTAACTCCACAAAACCAGCAGTAGCATACGCCAGATGGGGTTAAAAATTGCTTCATTATCTAAATATATGCTTCAATATCTAGGATGTTATCTAGGCTCTTTGTTTTCAAGAGGAAAACCAAAAAAAAATTACAAGCAGGTCAAAACAGATCTGCACTACATTTTCCTGATGACCATTTAGATTAGATTTTGAAGAGAAACTAAAGGGATTTATAAAAAGCTTGCTTGCTTTGGCCAAATTGGCTGATATTTCCTCTTTACAGAATCATTCAGTTAAAAGTAGATCCATATTCCTCTGCACTAGGCACCTTCCTTCCTGGGTTTGACAATATCTAGCTGTTGTTTGTAACTGTTCACATAATCTTTACTAACACTGAGCATCTGAGGCACAGAACTAACTCAGATCAGTGCAGAAGCAGTTCCCTTATTTGGAAACATCAGTGAACTCACAAGCAGCGTGAAGGTTCATGTACTTACAGCATGATACTAAAGATAAAAGGAAACCTGCAATACTCTGAGAATCCACAAACAACTCTGCTATCATACATAGACTGGGTCATGGAAAAAACTGTCTGTGCCTCCCACTGACCACCTCAAAGCCCCCCCAGCCTTCTGGCAAGTACATAAAGCAGCAAGTCAAGCAAAGAGGGGGCAGCAATCACGAGTCACCCCAGGTGCTGCAGCACAACTGACCTCAGGGGCAAGGGACCAAGCCAGCTGAGGCGTGGGCTAGCACAGAAACCACGTCCAACCGCATTCACATTTTTCTCTTTCAGTTTTATTTCCCTTTTAATACTTAGGTTTCAGTTTCTTGAGCAAGTTGGTGAAAGGAGAGCAGGGCAGCAGTACGGCAGGTACCTGATCAGGGAAACCACTGTGAAACTGGCCTCATCCAGGAGATGGGCTGTCCATCAACAGCTCTAGGCCTGGCATCCGAACTCCGGGCAATGAAGAACCAAAGCCCACAGATGTTTATCCAAGAACCACAATTGCAGTTACCCAATCGACCTCCCCTGAACATCAGAAGCATCTTAAGCTGAATGAGGGTTGATTTTTAAGCTGAAAAAGCGTAGATTTAGATTGGTTACTAGGAAGAAATTCTTCCATGTGAGGTTCCTGAGGCCCTGTCACAGAGAAGCTCCTTGGAAGTGTCCAAGACCAGTTTGGACCGGGCTTGGAGCAACCTGGTCCAGTACAAGGTATCACCGCCGATGGCAGGGGGTGGAATGAGATGAGTTTTGAGGCGCTTCCAACTCAGAGCGTTCTGTGATACTCAACACACCCGCGGAGGCAGCAGAACAAGCAGCTCCATGGCCCCGCGGGGCCACACGGAGCCGGCGGGTGCTGACCCAGCCCGGCCCAGGAGCCACAGGTCGGCCCCGCGGGAGCGCCGCGATGCGCGGCTGTGACACACGGCCGGATGCGCGAACCTTCACCCATTTAACAGCGGCGATGAACAAAAAAACCACACAAACAAAAGACCCTCCACACCCCCACCCACTCGCATCCCTCAGGACCTCGCCGCCCTCCTCGCCCGGCACCGGCGAGAAAACCGCGGCTCCCCCACCCACCCCTCATCCCGCCCGGGGGTCCCATCCCGTGGGGAGCGGCTCGGGCAGGAAGGGGGATCCCATCCCCGCCGGGGGTCGCGGCGAGCTCACCTCCGGAACCGCTCCCGGA